>JAWZYV010011373.1:0-11320 GCA_038373885.1 Cheiracanthium punctorium | reverse complement strand
CGTATAGTCTTTAGCGATGAATCCCGCTTCCAACTGTGTCCTGACGATCATCGAAGACGTGTTTGGAGACGCACAGGGCAGAGGGTATTCGCTCCAATATTTGAACGAGGTCATCAACAGCCCGTGCCAGATGCAGAGGGGGGATCCTGCTTTCACTATTGCACGCCACACCGGCCCTCAACAAGGCATTATGGTCTGGTGTGCCATTTCCTTTGACAGCCGGACCCCTTTGGTCGTCATTAGAGGTACACTTACTACACAGCGGTACGTGGACGACATCCTAAGACCTGTTTTCCTACCGTTCCTTTTGCAGTGCCCTGGGCTGGTTTTTCAGCAGGACAATGCCAGACCACATACGGCTCGTGTTGCTCTAAACTGTCTGCAAGCTTATCAAACTCCCATCGAGCATGTCTGGGATATGATGGGAAGGCGATTGCATCTGGCACGGTCTGCTGATGACCTCGTTCAAATATTGGAGCGAATTTGGCAGGATATACCGCAGGAGACCATCCGGGTGCTTTATCGGTCTATGCCACGCCGTGTGGCAGCTTGTATCCAGGCTAGCGGCGGGTCAACACCTTATTGAACTTGCTACTGTAACCCTGAAATAAATTATTCGATTGTTCTGAAATTTTAATCATTTACTATTCTGTACATTGTCTTCCTATACACCAATTTTCGTCTCAATCGGACACCTTTTCTTGGTGCGTCGATTTATTTGTTATAGAGTGTATATATACTGACGCCGCTCAAAGCTTGAGACGGATGAAAGATATAGAACAAGACTGGAGCGACTACAAAATAATGCTCTCCGCCTTGTCACTGGTGTTGTCAAGACTACACCTATTGACGCACTGCCATTGCGGACTAATGAAATACCTGTGCTGTTTGAAATAAAAAAATCAGCCTTGAAACTATACCAGAAATTAATTCGCCTGCCTCATAGTGATAAGTGGGCTAAATCTGGGCCTCGCAGGCTGAGGACTCAGGATGGCTTTCTGCAGGCTGTATTAAAAGAAATGGATGGACGTGATATCCTACCCCGGATCGAGCCTTTACTGCCCCCCACTGAACCCATTGGATGCGGATGAAATACACTCATGTCCATAAATTAAGGATAATGAAGTTCAGGCAAAGAAAGAGAAAGAAGCAAAACAAATTTGACTTATTTGTAAAGTCTATTTATTAAACAAAAAGTAAAGAGCAAAAAAGATGCTATATGTTTGACATAATTAATAAAAATTGCAAGTTTTACTCCCTTGACCAAATTTCAAAAAAGAACCTATTTACAAAAAACAGTATAACATGGTTAGTAGGATGGTTAATACGGAGTATGTCTCCCGGACGATGCAATACAGGCCTGACAACGCCTAGGCATGCGGAGTATCAAATGATCAATCTCATCTTGGGGAATATTACACCACTCATCAAGCAATGCACTCCGAAGTTCCGGTAGACAGGTGGGAGGGGGTTGACGGGCTGCAATTCGTCGGCCAAGCATATCCCACACATGCTCTATTGGATTCAAGTCCGGTGAGTATGCTGGCCAATGCATACGGGTGATATCCTCCGATTGAAGGCATTCGTCTACAATGTTTGCACGGTGAGGACGGGCGTTGTCATCCATAAACACAAATTCAGCACCCATGGCGCCCCGAAACAAACGTACATGTTGTTCCAGAATGACATCCCGATAGATGTGGCCTGTCATCGTTACACTCTGAACATGAAGGTCAGTTCTGGAACCAAGAATAATTCCTCCCCAAACGAGCCATCCTGCACCACCGTAACGGTGTCTTTCAATGGTGTTCTCTTGGTGGTAACGGGTACCTGGCGCTCTCCAGATGAATGTCCGGCGAGAATCAGACTCCAAACTAAACCTGGACTCGTCGGAAAACATCACACAAGACCACTGTTGCGGTGTCCACAATGCATGCTCTCTACTCCAGGTTAATCGCAGGCGACAGTGAGTTGCGGTAAGTGGAACACATCTGACAGGCCTACGAGCATATAGACCAATGTGCCCTAAGCGTCTGTACACGGTCTGCCTTGAAACTGTCGTACCGGTAGCTGAAGAGAGCTGACGAGACAGGTCTGATGCTGTACTCCGTCTGTTTCTTTTGGCAGTAACTGCCAAATAGCGGTCCTCATTCGGCGTTGTAACTCGGGGGCGACCTGTGCTGTAACGTCTACTCACATTACCATCATCTTGGAATCGTTGCCAAAGCCTGGCGATGACACTCTGGGCGATTCCAAGTTCCTCGGATACTTCCAGCTGGGTACGTCCACATTCCAGTCGTCCGATAATTCTGCCACGTAAAACATCATCCAAATGCCTCCTTTGTGCCATAACTATGCGGTTTTTGCCCTGAAAGGCTTTCACAGCGCTTGTGAACAATTTTACTTCTTTGCCACCATTCCTTATATACCCCTCTCTTACACTCTCGTCATTGTGACGTACCATCCACGCCATCTGGTGGTTTCCTGTAATTTGCATATTCTTCTTCAAGATGTGTGTGATCATTCCACTGGTGAAATTTTTATTTTAGAGATCAATTTCTGTGTGATTCTGAATTATCCTTAATTTATGGATATGAGTGTATTATATAATCTAGACCTTGCGAGTCCAGTGTTAAAATCCCAGGATTGTACTGAAGCTTTGTTCAGCGCGGGTGATGGAGACTATTCACAATCGTTTTCCTCCTGAGGCATGGCTACATATATATACTGAGGGCTCAAAGCTTGAGACGGATGATGTGGTTGGAGCTGGTATTTACTGTGAGCATTTTGCTCATTATTTTTCATTGGGAACATACAAGACTGCTTTTGACGGTGAAGTCGAGGCAATTAAAGTAGCTCTAGCCCATCTAGACGCTTGCCCTTCTCTCTCTCCGAACAGGACCAGGTTGCCATTTTTTCAGATTCTCGGGCTGCTATTCAAGCCATTGCCAACTGCCTTCAGGCTCCGGACACTATGTCTATAGTGCAATGTAGGACTTTAATAAGAGAAATGCTCAATAAATATAAAACGGTTGTCTTACAATGGATCCCATCCCACTGTGGTATCCCAGGTAACGAAAAAGCGGATGAGCTGGCCAAAAAGAGCTTTTGTTAAGCAGGCCCCATGCGCTCTGGTTAGCTATAAGTCAGTCTCACCAAGAATTAATCCAATGTTTAAGACAACACATACGTCATTACTAAAAGATCGAACGAAGGAAAAATCGTGGAGAAATGCCATCCTCAATCTCCCCGACTGTCCAAAAAGTAATGCAGTGGCTGCCTTTCGACTGGCATCTATCTGGACATGACTGTTTATATGCCCGTCTTTACCGCTTCAACTTGGTGGATAGTCCTGCCTGCCCCCTCTGCCGCAGTGGTGCGACAATGGATACCGATCCTATCCCCGTTTGCTCTGCTCTAACTAAGAGCTGTATCTATTCTCGATACTGGGAGGCTAGAGATTCTTTGAACAGTTTAGTTGCCTGATTTTGCGTTTTTAGTGCTTTTAATGTTTTAAATATTCTTACAGGGTGTCGACAGATCAGGGAAATAATGGAAAAATCAGGGTACTTTATCAATCTGGAAATATCAGGGAATTTTGCAAAAATATTTAAAAATCGGGGAACTTTCGTTTTTGCCTAGTGAACTAGATCATTTTTTTAATTGTCAATCGGATGCGCAGCTCCGTTCTGGATCACACGATACTCAACTGATGCACAGATACAGACATTTTACGAATCCGAAACCAGAATACAGATCCTACGAGAACATAGAAATATGAATCCGAGACTCAAGTGATGTAGGCACTAACACTATACGAATCCGAAAAAGCGCATGTATTCGGACTCGTTCTAAGATGCGGATCATACCAGAAGCCAGTTATGCGAATCATATCGGCATGTAAATTGCTTTCTGAATAAAGTCATAGGTAAAAGATCATTTAGTCTTCTACTGCGCCGTTGTGTTTTTTAAAGGGATGGGACATTTGAGTGATGCCTTCAAAGCTCCCCCGCAAGACGATTTTTTTTTTTTAAAGATAGTGCTCATTGTAAAGCCTTTTTTCATATTTTTTAAAATTTGCAACAATACATTGATTGAAATTAAATAAGTTGACTAGGTGGCCAGTTTATTTTGATCAGTCATCCTTACGCTTAAAATTGAACACTATAAAACGAGGAAACCTTCTGCTACATACTGTCTTTTAGTGTTCAGCTAAATTTTATGTTTGGATTTATGAAACTGAACTACCATTTTATTAATATTAAGCATTTTTGTGGTTTTCTATTATTTATTTCCCTATATAAAGCTTTCACCTGTTGGTGCATGATACACAATGGTGATTTACATGAAAGATTATGGTATGTATATAATTAGACCTGGAAATTTGATGAAGATAGTCAGGGAAATCGGGGAAAAGTCAGGGAACTTTTTTTCTCAATTTCTGTAGCCACCCTGTCTTTGTTTTGTTTCTCTGATCCCTGTACGGCGTGAGGATAATGTCTGTAATCGCCTGCTGCATTGGAAATAAAAAAAAGAAACTAATTAAAAATGCAGCCTATAATTTAAGTTTAATAATTTTTAATAATGATAAAACAATAAGGTAGCTATTACATTGATATGAAAACTTATTATTGATACTTATAGGATAGTTTTAAAGGATATCGGAACGTATTCTATGTGTCGTATTAGGAATTTTAAATTATTCTTTCAAAAAAAAAAAAAAAAACATTTTGTTTAAACCATGCCAACCCTCCTTCTAAGTATTGATACTAGGGCTGAATGATGTTGATTTCTATATAGTGATTCATTGTCTGTTGTACATCGGAATTGTTCAAAGCATCAGTGTAAAAAATTACTATAAAATCATTCCTATATTTTTAATACTTAATGTATTCTTGTTATTTAATATGCAATTTTACAGCTTGCTTTTAATATTTGAGTTGCACCAAAAAATAAAACCAAAATGAGTAATATTAAGATTTAAAACATTACGTTAAATAAATGCAAATAGTGATCTGAAATATTCTTTGGAACAAATCAGAGTGGCTTTCAGCATCACTCCCATCAATCTGAGCCATAGCGATATCGTTTTCACCTCACTTTTTTGATTCTTTCTTTTCTTTTTCTTCTTTCTTTTTTTGTAGATAAGGCATCAGTGATATGTTACTCGATTTACGTCGGTGTTTTCTGATGCACCAGTGCATCGTCCAGCCTTTTTTTTTTTTTTTTTTTTTTTTTTTTTTTCGGAAACTGCTGATGACCACTAAGTGAAATTTTCGGAATCATATTCAGTGTGCATTTACACCGCTTAAGCACGGTAATCCAGAAGTATGTCAAAATTTGAATGTTCTCAAATCACCGATCAGGTAGTCTGACTCGGGTAAACATCGCCATGGTTTCGATTTGTGGAAACTTGACCATTTTATATATCTCTTATAAAAATTGTTCGTGTAGAGTAGGCCTCTTTTACAATCTAAAACTCATCTAAAACTGTTGTGGAGCGTCATTTATATAAAGCATTTTCTCAACGTTGCCATTTTAGCGGCCATTGTTTTTAGTTGTAAATTACCTTTAGTAATCTTTTTTAGAGTGCGCCAGCGACTCGCCGATGTGTCAAATACGTAATGCACACTGGAAACGATGGAACGACAACAATTAAATCAGCTTCAGAAAAAAAATTTCATTCGGTGCGCTTAAAATTGCTTCAAGATTAAACAGGGAGTGAATGGGTGTTTCGCCCGTTCAAAATCCAATTTGCTGGTGATTGCATTACATCCAACGGTAGCTCTCTGGCGTCTATGGAAGAGCATCTTACGACGCACTAAAAAAAGAAACATTTTCTTTTCTTTTTTTTGCTAAGGAGGGAAATGACAGCTAATGCATCCAACTCCTAATGGAGTAAGTATTCAGTCTTCTATATCATGAATCTTCAACCTACGGCCCGCGGTCCAGATGCGACGCGCAACGCCCTCTCATCTGGCCCGTGGAGATCTTTTTATCTACTGGAAAAAAAAATTACGGAAATTTACGTTTATCCTGCCAAGATCAGGTTAAGACCAACGTGGTCTTTACGATTTTTTACCGGATTGAAATGCGCATTAGTGTGTTAAGTTTTCCAATTGATCTCTGTTTTGTAAAAGCTTATCCGCTGATTACTTTATCTATTTCTGTTCACAGTTAATGAGAAGATATAAACTCGACTACGCTAGAAGAAGAAATTTGTGTGGTGATAAATTCCGGCCACTGCTGATGCTAGGGACGTAGGGTCATCCAATCTAAAACCAGAAATGTCTAGTATTTCTGCATCCAGGAAATAGTTTCACCCATTCCCACTCATACAGGTGTTCATGTGTCATGCATCAATGTGTTATAAAAATATCGGTACTTACGTATTATCCGGGCGGTTCACCAAGACGGGCGATTTTTCGCCAAGACAAATGCTGGACGCATGAAATCATTAATGGTTTCGACTGCGATTGGCAACAGTTTGCCAGCACTTTTGACGAAAAATTAGTTTGGCGGAAATGACCGCCAGGATAATACGAGTACATAAGTACCAAAATATCTATGTTTTGATTCCCTTTTCTTCTCTCTCCTGGACCTCGACTGTGTAATCGGCCCGAAAACTGCTGTTTGGTAGTTAATGCGGCCCTCGAGCTGAAAAGTTTGGAGACCCCTGTTCATAGAATAAGAAGCCAGAAATCGATACCCTCATAAAGTGAATACTGACTGTTCCTAAAACTATGGGTCACAAGCAGTTCCTTTTTACATGTCGGGGACTCAAAATATTCACACCTGTACAAGGTTGACGCTTTTACTGCCATTTCACTTTTTTGGGAATTACTAGTAGCGCTTTCCGTTTTAAAGAGTCTATCAATGACAATCCGCTGATTAAAGATTTTGAAAGGATGTTTGACTTTGTGACGCCATCAACAAACCACAGAGCTGTCAAAAAGTATTATTTTCTCCGGACATAACCTACCTTAGTAGTAAAATGTCAGATTCTGACCAGATCTTAAGTGCATAGTTTTAGTCCCGATTCTGCTTCCAGAGCAACCCCCCCCCCCCTCTTTTTTTTGTGAGGTCAATTATTTTAAGATTTTCAAACGTAATGCGATATCTTTCTGAAGATAAATTACCAATAGCATATTGATCACAAATCGAAAATGCTCAATGACCATTGCCGTGTGTTGCAAAGTTATAATAGGTTGTGCCAGCATATATATTTCTTCCAGAAAGTCTTCAAATCGCTTTTTAAATCGTATATTCTTTTCAAAAGTATGCATGAAACTTTTTATAAAAATTCGTCTACTGCGAATTTAAAGTCGAAGACTAGGTCTGCGGAATTCTGTATGAGCTCACAAGATATCCCCCATATCACGAATTTTAGGATTTGGGAAATCTTATATATATTTCATTCTAAATATTTGCGGATATCCCTATTAAAATCACCTACTGCTATATGAGGATAAGAGAATTTTGCATGTATAAATTCTCAATGAGATTCACGAGAATACTGCTCTATATTTGTGGTTTTGCTGTGAAGGGATAATATATTATTCCTCTTAAAGGAATTCCTCTCCATAAAAAAATGTTATTGCTTTTAATCTTTATAGCTCTAAAAATAAAGGCGGTGTGCTAAAACTTTTTCGTTGTCCAGTAACCTATTCAAATGGATTAAAATTGGAATATAACAATGCTTTTGTTGACTTGGCATGTAGTGTGAAGGCAACGTAAACTGCAGTTGAATGTACGAAAATTTACGGTTCCCAATGCTTAAGATATAAAATTACTTTTTTTTTTTTTTTTTGCACAAGTGCTATTATTTCAATGGCTAAAAAATAAATTTTATACAATTTTAGAATAAAACAGTGTACGTCGGGTCTTTAATTTGATGAAATTACGAGCTTTTGAAAAAATTGCTCTAAAATGCCTTACTATTTGACATATTGACATATTTGACATATTTGACAGGATCCGTACGAACACTGAACAAATTACTTTTCACAAATCATTAAACTTTTCTTATAGTGAATTAGAGCGTTTCGTTGGTAAGCTGTGTTGCGCTTGCGCAGTTGCTGAGTTCCGGTGGAACGTTCAAAGAATAATTCTGAGAAGTTATATCTGTCAGAGGAAAGTCTTCTCCTTTGCTGTATTTTAAAAATGAACAGGATAAACATAGGTTTAATAGTGTGTTTAAGTGCGCAAAAGACGTGGGCGATCTACCCCATCGCGTCTTCTTGGATCCTCCGCTGGTTATAAGTTTAGAATTTTGGACGAAACCATTGGTCTAACTAAATGTTTTAGCTCCCTATACAAAAATTAGATTTTCTATTGCTAAAGAAAGGGAGATTGAGCAATCTAGAAGGGGTTAAATATCCCATAAGAATATCCTACTGTGCCAATTATCCCGCAGTGGTCTGGGCGCTAGACTCCGTTCCCATAAGAACACGGCAAGTGAGGCAGCATCCGGCTTGGCCAGCGCTTGGGAGGGTCATCTCCCTCTCGGCTCGTCCGCTGTGGAACCATGTACGCTAATGGGAGCTGGTGCACGTAAAATCCGTCGTGGCTCCATTGTCCTCCAAGCAGTGGCGGCCCGTGGTCAAAAATGTTAGTGTAGCCGGAAGCATATGAGCCCCCCCCCCTTTCCTCCGGAGAGGATTGGAAAATCTTTGTTACTGAATTCGAAAGCTGGCGGATTAAGCCCTCACAGAGGGAAAAAAAAAAAAAAAAGAAATTACATAAAAAATGTCAGATATCCTATTTTACTTCCATAAAATGGACATAAATTTCAACCAGCCGCTCTTATCCTCAAAATTGCATTTATCCGTGTCTGATTCGAAGTTTCCTTAGAATTTTCTTTTGTAACGATAACTTGAGAAGAAAAGAAAAAAAAAGAAAATGTACTTATTTTTATAAGTTAAATCAATCCTCCTTTCTTTTAAACTTGCGAATCGGTCAGTGATGTCCCCATAAAAAGGCGCTGTTTTAATTCAGATATCCATAATTTTAAAAGCTCTTTAAAATTTCCCATGTTTAAAGAATTTTCTCGCTCGCCATGTCTAAATGCCAGTTCTTGCTTACTTAAAAACAATATTGCTTTGATGGGTCATTGTCCATTCATAAGCGTCTATTCAGGCTTACCTTCTTGATAAATTCAGCAATATAAAGTCCAGAGTTTTCCAAACATATATTCTCCTTACCCCCTCCTTCACTTCTCGTCCGAGCGAATCAGTTAGTCGAGTTCTCAAGTTCAGCCGCCGTTAGAAAATCTTCCATCGGCTGTATCCAGCTGCATACTCCCTATGCCGGAGAGGCTGCTGACGTAGTCGTTGTCATGGCAACGGTGCTGCCAATTTTCTTTTCAGCGCTCAGGGCTGAACCAAAGATTTTCCCAATTGAATTGCGGGAAGATTAAAGTGCTTTTTTTCTGAATGAGCGATCCGGCCACAATACGTTTTTTTTTTTTTTTCCCCCCGGAGATTTTTTTAATTTACCGTAGGAATTCCACAATTCTAATCTGAATTTAGGAAAATGAGTAGAATAAATTATTTTAAAGTATATGCTGATAATTTCAAGTGCAGCCCGGCTGTACTTGCTGTATCCCACGAGTCGCCACTGCCTCCAAGTTGTTAAACGATACCTCTGGGGGTGCCGATTACAGGTGGTGGTGGGTCCCTCATCTGGAATCGGTTCAAAATTAGGGACCAACAAGTAGAAGTCCAACCCCCTCGGGGACACTGGCACCCCTCTTTCCATGGATAGTGTCGTCTAACCATGGACACGACAACAAGTGTATCAATTGATGATTATATTGTGTATTTAAGACAAATCTCCACGAGGGGTATCTGCTTAGGAAGAGAGGGTACTTTGGGCGGGGTACCTTCTTAAGAAGTTTTAATGCGTTTGTCAATGGATGAAGAAAACGTTCCAATAGTCCACTAGTTGTATTCCAAAAGAATGTTTTGCTGTAGGATTTTTCATGGAATTTACACCTATTTATGTTGCTTCCTTCAAAACCATCCCAACTGCGACTAGACTACCCAAATGATTTTGGCAGGCCTGATCCTGTAATCCTTACAGCAGTTTTAACAGAGAAGGAAAAAACGACCCAACCACTGCAGGGATTGTAACTGGATATCTGAATCTTGAATTAAAAGTACGGGCACTGCTCATTTGAATCGTTATAATGTCTGATAGAACAAGAACTCGGGGGCTACATCTCAATAAGGCGTTCGACTTAATTTTTTTTTCCTCCTTGTCTTTTAATCGTATCATCCCAAGATTTATTAAGTGAAAATCACAATGAGGGTGGCGGGGTGTGTCCTGGGGTCAAATGCCATAACAATTGTTCTCAATCAAACATCCTGATAAAGGAACCGCCTCTTGGCAACGCCTTAATGACAAATTCTGCAAATAAACTAAGTTAAAAAAAAAAATGACTGCCCCCCCCCTTCTCAATCTTACGGTATCACGTGAGACTGCAGCTGTTGTCCCCTTTGTCTTAAATCACGACCTCACGCTGCCACCGCGGCATTCATTGTATAAAAGCGAGGCGGGACTCGAGTACCAGAAATTGGTGCGGACCTTTTAAGGAGGTTTCTTGCCTAATTGTCATTTACTGGCTGCAGCTTCCATTCTTTTCTCCCGTTTCCTCTTTGGACCAGTTAGCGCAATCGAGAGTTTTTAATGTAATTCTCATTCGCGCAGCCTAGCTTCTGGGAAGGTTTTTTTATCTTCTTCTTTTTTTATTTTTCGCTGGCGTCTTTTTTTCAGAGTTACTTCTATCCTGTTGCCAAGCGCTTGCTTGCTTCTGAGGACTTTAAAAACGGAGCTGTGATTCCTTCAGTTTCTTTTATCTTCTCGTCCATCCCGTTTCTCTGTTTAATTATTTTTTTGAGTGGTTATTGTTTCACTCTCGAGCACACAGTTCATCTTTCATGATGTGTATTATCGCGCCCGATGCAATTCTTTGTTAGATAATTGCGCGCACTTTGCTGTTGTGTGAAAGTTGCCGCTCCTTCCTGCAGTTGAGTTATGTGCTTGTTGATTAACCCTTTCATTTTACGCCCGAGACGGGCATTTATTTTGTTCGTTTGTTATGGAAATATTAGGTTGGTTTATAAAAATAAATTAACGTTTTATTTCTTCTGATGAACGAGGATTTAACCCTTAACTCCTTAGAGCAGTGTTCCCGCTCTAGGAACACCAAACTCCGACGTTTGGACTGTTGCCAGTCACGAAGAATAGATTGGATTTCTATAAAAATAGTTGCGGGTCGCATAGCTCCACGAGAATACTTCTTTACTTTTTCCCCGTA
>JAWZYV010011371.1:0-14626 GCA_038373885.1 Cheiracanthium punctorium | reverse complement strand
GTATGGGTACATCTTACTAATTGGAAATTTTTTCGCACGGGTTTTTATACAAATTTAAAAAGAGTCACTTATAAATTTACGGGAGGAATTTTTTTTATAAACATAGTCCTTTTTCTACATCATTTTGAATATCTTTTAAATTTGCATTGCCTATTTATCTCTAACACATAAAATATTAAAACGTGTTACCGTCTTTTCGGCACACCCTGTATATCATAACAAAATACTGATTCTTGAAATGTACTTCACGGATTATTTCTTTTGAAAAATGTACATTTCTACGAGATTTCAGGTAACATTTCACACTTGAAAAGTCATGTGGCATACTTAAATATACTTAAACGGCAAATATGGGTCAATCTTGAAAACTGAATCTGAAATGGGAAAAGAGGTACTCTATGCGCTTTGTCAGTTGGAAAGAAGAGCGATTGAATTTTGTTTATGCAAGTCTAGTCAGTTTTTTTAGTTCCTGCATTATGCATGAGGACTACGGGAAGTTTAGAAGTTTCCTGTGGACAACTTCAAGTGGATATTTTTTAACGTAGTTCTAAAATAATGTGTTTAAATATTTTATTGGCATCATAAAGATGCAAATGTGCAGGGTAATATAAGAGCAACAAAAAGATAACATATAAAAGCATATAAATTCAAGTCACTAATATAATCTCGTTCTTTTAAAAGCTATTCAGAAATCTACATCCTAAAAGATTCTGAGTCGTCAGGTAAAATGTTGAAGGAAACTTAAGTTCTATTTAAATTTCCGAGATTTATAAATAAAGTTCCAAATCACTTGTAAAGTTTAATAGAAGATTTATTTACCATATCAATATCAGTTTTGGGATCAAAACCTTCGATTCTTGACGGGCTTGAAACCTTTATCCAATGAGGGGGCGGGGATTGTCGTGCCTATTGTACTTTAAAAGTGAAAACTTGAGATTGTGGACTTAAACCTGGAGAATCTGTCAGTCTTCAGACGATGTTTTGGTTGCCATCTTGGTTTCTGGCGTCACAATCATACTGTGGCACTACACCTTTTGTTATTATTGTGAACACTTATATCGGAATTGTGTGCTTGGCTCGAAACCCGCTTATAAATCCCCGTCAGAAGGAAAACACAAGGGGGTGGCCTCCATGAGGGTCTTTCTAACGGGTCCTAACCTGTATTTACGTTAAGTGTCGGAGAAAACCACGGAAAACTCCGAACGGTTCGGTCGACGGACGCGGGATGGGACCCGACCCGGGACCTTCACACTTCGCCCATCTACCACTTCCAGTGACTTAACCACTGAGTCTTGGTGGGGCTACATCTCTTGTATTAGGCTCGTGTGCTAAATATTTTTGTCATGGGGACCGGGGGCTTAGAGGTTAAGATATGTCCTACTCCACGCTCATCGCCTGAGCGTATGGTCATGGATTCGATTCCCACTCATATCCTGGTTTTATCATCCTTTAACGCACAGAGATCTTTTTTTTTAAACAGTCGCAAAAATTTTAGGTCGCAAAAATTTTTAAGCAAAAGTTGTTTTCCCATTTTAATTTCTCAAATGATAAGTCTGTTTTCCATTTTATTTTCTTATCGCTGAGTATTTTGTGGAAATCTTTAACTGCCGCATTCAAATTTTTAGAAAATGAATCATATTCTTCATAACACACGAACGTAGGAAAGTTACTTACACTTTCTGCATGAGCATAAATTGGAGTATGTGGTGAAAAAAGTCGGGCTGTGATGGGTCAATCCCTTGTGGTCGTTTAAATTAGGACATGGGTGTCGTACTGGCTGGAATTCATTTCACGAGACTAGCCTCTCTGCGGCGGGTCCTCCCTCGTTGTGGCAACAATCAGCTTTTGTAATGTATTTCAACAGATCTGGAAAGTCAAAGTCGAAGGTTTACTTAACCCCTTCAATCCATTACAATCAATCAAAAACTTGAATTGAGCACTTTCTTTGAATAAAGTAAATAAAAAACTTTGTAAAAAACACACGTAAGATGTTATAGGTAAGTAGATACGTACGTTTTGGCCAAAAATTTTTTTGGTCTTCTTCAGTCCTAGCCCTTTGTCACAGGGAACTGAAAAGAGATCTCTTTTATATCTCATTTCTTTTCAGTTCCCTGTGTTCCTTGTGACGAAGGGCTTGGACTGAAGAAAGCCAAAACAATTTTTGGCCGAAACGTACGTATCTACTTACCTATAACATCTTATGTGTGTTTTTTACAAAGTTTTTTATTTACGTTATCGTTTAACAGCAGTATTTTGAGTGTTTTTCCCGTTGTTTTGTTTACTTTCTTTGAATGCTCAAAATCGGGTTATTTCGATTGATATACATTGCGAGAAATAAAAGATGCAACGCAGAAGGGTGACCCGTCACAGAGAGGGTGGGTTCATCGAAATGCTCTGCGGTGGTTGAGAGCAAGCATACCACCGAAACGGTAAAACGCCTTTGGTGGCTGAGAGTGGACCATAGAGATATGAATACAAGGAGATGGCGTTAGCAATCTTCAACATTGGACGAAATGAAGTCACTGTGTTGGTCTAAGTATGGCGGATCATTTTGTTGGTTTCTTTTTAAATAAAAGTGGAAGATGCACAATTTTAGGGTTTAAAAAGTAAAGATGCACAATTATATGTTACAATAGTTCTAAATACAAAATCGCAGCATTCTGAAGTTAAAAGTATTACAGTTATGCCAAATACGTCATTATTCTTGGCGCCCACTTTGGCGACATTACTTTTTTAAAATTGGAACTCTCACCGTAGAATAACACAGTCATACTGCAATGTGGTCTAGGCATTATGGTGGCTCGGTTACAGTTTCGGCTTCACTATCAGATAGCTAATGTCGTCTCCTTGTATTCATTCATGCCACGATGGAGTAGACATACGACTACAAAGCTGGGCGAGTTTATGTGTTCAGAGTCGACAGTACTTGAGAATTTTCTGGCCCATTTTTTGGATTTGATTCATGTATTTTGCTCCGCTACTTAACTATTCAACGTGAAAATTATCTTATAATACAGAAAAGCGCCCCCCCCCCAATATTCAAGTAAAATCGCGATGTACAGGGGCGGATAAACGGTAAAAATCGGAAATATATACTGTTCAAGAGCCCCTCTATCTTCATGTAAGCTGGATTCATACTGTCCGATCCGTACCGCTAAGTGGCCGCGATGACGTCACTCAGCGAAGAAAAGCGGAGAGAATTGCTCTGACGTCGCACTTCACTGGCACGGCCAGTGAACGGACGTGGTCGGACGTGGTCGACGGACGTGGTCTTCAGACGTCACGTCCGTCGACCTAACCGTTCGGAGTTTTCAGTGGTTTTCTCTAAAACTTACCGTAAATACGGGTCAGGACCCTTTAAAAAGACCCCCACGGAGGTTACCCCCTTGTGTTGTCCACCTGACGTGGATTTGTAAGATTTATAAGCGGGTTTCGGGCCAAACACACAAATCCGAAATACATGTTACACAAACAAAACAAACAAAAAATATTAACTATTACAGCTAAGACGTAAATGATGCCGGGGGGAGTGGTGTTAAATTAGCTAAAGAACAACTCTACAACACCACGGGTCTGGGTTCGATTTCCCTCCATGGGCGCTGGTCACTGGTGTCATTTCGTTCGTCCTTTCACAGGAAGCGACTCTGGTCAAGCTGTGAAGTGCCACCACAATAAAGTGAACATTCGCGAGATGGAATCGCCACGAAATTACGTGAAATATGTCCAGAAGCCATAAATAGTGCAGGCTGCCCACAGTCAGAAAGTCGCGAGTTCTCGCCTACAGAGGAAACGTTACTTGTGATTGCCATGAATCTCTGTATCGTGCTTTTAATACATGCGGCGTTCTTTATCTTGTTTTGCGAAGCTTTACTTTTGAAGCTGTTTGTGAATTCTTTATTCATGTATGTTGAGGAGCATTAAGAGTTCTGCTCGAGAATCCGACTGAGATTTTATCCAATGGAAGAATTTTATTGTGTTCGAATGACCGCATTTTTAGGAAGTCTTTGTGGTTGACTGACTTTTGTAAATCGAGCTCCAGATCGAGATTTCTCATGAACTGTACACTGGAGATTGGTTTCCAAGTTTCTAGAACCAATAGAAATTTTTGTTTTCTTCTGAAAATTCAACTTGTTACTGGAATTTTCTACACTCTCCGGACTTCAAGAATACCAACCCATTCATTCATAAATTTCTGCAACAATATTTTCTATCTTGATATTCCTGTTTTAATGCAGCACGAAGTATATAATTGAATAATAATAATATGATAAAATACAATCGACACCGTTTATTGAAATAATGAACATTTATTCTAATAAGCGGGATATTCAATTATCCGGGATCGCATTGACTAAATAATACGGTTTGGTACATTCAAATTTTATTGCAATGAACAGTATGTTCCTTTAACCGATATTCCATTAAGTGGGTCGATTCAAATAATATTAAAATATAAATAAAATTTAATAAAAGAATAGATATATTGAAGAAAAATAAGTATTGATAAAGTAAAGATAAAGAAAATAATTGTATTAATAAAGAAAAGTAGTGACAGTAAAAAGAAATATTCAATTAAGAACATTTCATCCCGAAACAACTTTATAATAAAAACAAATTTGAAACATAAAATATGTATATCAATATATAATACGAAAATAAATGTATAAACAATTTTAATCTAAAGTAAAATTTAGAATCCATTAAGGAAATAAATTGCCATTTTAATATGTTTTAAATTTTTCAATAGGTATTATGAAAGCCATTCTTCCATCAGAAATAATTGAACTTGTGTTTTATTTATAAATTATTAATGAAAATCTACTTGGATAAATACTGATAAATGATTTTTTGAGTTTTAAATAAAGTCATGACTTATCGTTTCGCACATTTAATTTTAAATTTTACGGATTAAAAATAAAACTACAAGACAATTAATTTCTGTTAATACAGTAAAGATCATATCGAGTTAAAATTTTGTGCTCTTGAAGCTCGCTTCATTTATGTTTTATTTTTCAAAACATTTCCTTTGCTAATGCAAAAGTTGTTGTTTTTAATTTATTTATGAAATCGCTTTCTGTTTTATGTTGTAATTAAGAAAAAAATAATTTTCGATGTTAACGTAGCAGTTGTATCTAGCGGAATTACTTTATAAAAACCCACGCTTTTAAAAACAGCTTCTTTGATGATGCCTAATGTGATTTCCAATTTCTCGTAGATTAATGATAAACATGCGAGGATTATTTTTACTGGTTTCTCGGCTTTCCTTTTGATCTTTACATACATTTTTAAATGAGAGCTTACTGCTCTATTTAAATTTCCCTTGCTTTCCCCTGAAATAATTATCCTCTTATTTCCTGATGTCATTTTTTTTTCTTTCATCTTTAACCTCATATTATTACTAATTAATTTTGGAATTGGTGTGTTTAATTCGCAGATATTTCAAAATAAAGGCATCTGTCCACCACGGTCGTGTGAATAAGGCACTGAATATGGCAGGTTTACACTGGTTATGGCAGATGTGTGAATGTCTCTCCTTCGGAGTATCGCGCGGCTGTCGATCTAACGGTCTGGGCTTTTGGTCAGTTTTCTCCACATGTAATATGATTACGCGTTAGAGCTCCTTAGAATGTCCTCCGACCAAGGCACCCACCCGTAGGCAGGTGCTCCTCTTGTAGGCTCGCCATGACAAACACATTATTCTGTCAAAATACCTGTAATGCTAGGGAAATTTCATTTTTGATAGAACATGCAATGTCACTGGTAAATATTGGTGTTTTGTGTTATGGGAATCTTACACTCAGTGTATCTGCTTACCGAGCTGGTGCCTTGGCCGGATGGCATTTTAAGGTGTTCTAACGCATATTGACGTTTCATTTGGAGAAAACAGACCAAAACTACAGTATCACAATTAAATTTTTATTCTCTATAAAAAGGGAATCATATGCATTATAATTATTTCTGAAATGTTTTTCAAATTGTGTGTTTTTTCGAAAACTAATCTTTTTTTTTTTTCAAGATTAAATCAAGAAATTTCGAAGTTGCTCAGATACTTTTGAGTAGGTGCACTAGAAGTGCTATTACGATATTAAACAGAAAAGCATTTCCCCCCGATCAACAGAGAAAATAGTAAAATTTGAAACTTCTCGAAAAAAGGACATTAGATCCAAAGCAAACAAACACTATAGCTGGTCGATTCGACCCTAATTTGTTTTTTAACGCGTTTAACGTTCACTGAAGTTATTGCACAGACACTGAAAGCTAATCGAGGTTATTGAAAATGTATTGCATTAAATGAAACATTCTTTTAACCGATATTCCATCAAACGAGCTCAACTGTATTCGAATTCATGTTTTTTTTTCTACATTTAAATATGCAATCAGTTTGAAATAAAAAATGTTTGTATCAATAAAATTTGTTTGTACTTACCTTTTATGCTGAATCCTTGTTTTGATATCCATTCATTCTTGACGCTTTGAGCACTTGATATATGAAACGAGGGAATGCATTCCTTGATAAGACATCTGATTGTTGTTGTGAACATATACATCGGATTTGTGTGCTTGGATCGAATTCCGCTTATAAATCTTGTGGACGGGAGGACAACACAAGGGTAGGGGCCCTCCTTGGGGGTCTTTCTAAGGGGTCCTAACCCGTATTTACGTTAAGTTTGGGAGAGAAACACGGACAACTCCGAACGGTTTGGTCTACGGACGCGCGATGGGATCCGAACCCGGGACCTTCACACTCCGCCCGTCTACCATTTCCGGTGACATAAGCACTGTGCCATGGTGAGGCGCCTTCTTGTTCTATTTGGAACATTTATTTTCAGACTTGTGTGCTTGGCTCAAAGAAACCGCTTATAAATACCCGTCGATTGAAGAGAACAACGCAATGATAGTTTTTACTAGCACAGGGAAGGGAAGTTAAATCAACCAGAGGATTGAGTGGGAATCAAACAAACTATCGTACTCTTAACCCTTAAATGCATGAATTTTTTTCTCGTTTGCACGATAGCCACGAGTATAAGTTAAATTTCTTATATCAGTTTTATGAATAACTAATTCATTTCTCCAAGGACAAACAGTTTGAAAGAATTATGTGAAACTTTTATTACTCACGATATGAATCATATAAATCATTCCATATGAATGAATCCATATGAATCATTTATTATTAAAAAATACTATATTTTATATATGAAACTGACATAAGAAATTTGGCTTCTACTCTAATCCGGCACTGAAAAATACGATGCATATATGAATCGCTATGCATTGAAGGGTTAACCCATTTATGCCTAGTGTCCCTTTTTTGGGACGGCATTTTCGCTATTAGTCGAAAATGTTATTTATTTTTCCTAGCCTTTTTTCATGAGTATTGAGCCTCAACTCTACAAAATATTTTAACATGAGCAAGTAGGATGTTGATATTTCTATTTTTATGCATAATGATTTTAAAAGAAATCATACCTTATTCAAGAAGTTGACATCAGAAATTTATCTATTATTTCTGTTATCAGTAAAAATCGAAGAAAGTCGCAAAAATATCCAGTCACAAATGGGTTAAGCGATTGGTGTGGAGAAGATAGGCCCTTAACCTCTCATGAAGCAGCTCCTTCCGAGAGTGTGTGCAACTCCAGTCTTTCAGTTGTTTTATTTTGAAGTTTATTTCAGAATGTCAGCTCAATGAGATAAGAACAAACTTTTCCAAGTAGTGTATATTTCCCCGGCTCCGAGGATGCTTGGCTTCGGAATCATTTGAGGTAAAGCCGACCCGTGTGGTTGCAGCACTCACCTCACAACACCGTAAATGTAAATGTAAACCCTCCAAATAAAGTATTCGAGCAAGAGATAAATTTTCTACGTCGGTTTCGTATATTAAAAATTATTTATCATAGAACATGAATTAGGCTATGTATAAATATGACTTTCCATATTTCTGTCAAGTTGTGCCTTTATCAAAAACTCAATTATTATTCGCAAATCTAAAATAGGATATTTATCTCTTACTCGAATACCTTTTTTGGAGGGTGTAAATATAAGTGTATACTTTTTCTTCGAAATAAATGTGTAATTTTTCATCGCCAACTCAATGAGACAAGAACAGGTATAGGCAACCTTTGGAAATTTACAGGCCAAACTTTAGGATATAAGTAAAGTTGCGAGCCGCATAATTGTGATTTAAATGGGATTTGTAATTGTTTAGATGGGTTTTCATATGTTCCGTGGATCGGATTAAAAGCCAAAGCGGGTCATTTCCGGCCAACGGGCTGAAGGTTGCCCATATGTGGACAAGAACAAACTCTTCTAAGAAGTGCATTTTTTGTAATACGAAATAAATGTAATTTTGCAGTGCCAGCACAATGATATAGTATGAGCAAACCAGCAGTGTAGCCATCCTTTTATTTCGGGGGGGGGATGTGTATCAAATTTTAAGCTAAATATCATATTGTAAGCAAAAATAGGATATTTATCTCTTACTCGAATACGTTTTTTGGAGGGTGTAAATGTAAGTTTATACTTTTATACACTTATATTTACACCCTAAATGTGTAAAGGGTCACATTTTTTTTTGGGGGGGGCATTGACACCCTCTGGATAAGTCCTTGGAATAAATCCTTCCAAAAATAAACTTTTTGCATCATGAAGTAAATGTGAAATTTTTCAGTTCCAGCTGAATAAGATAAGAATAAACCCGTCCCAAGTTATTTGTTTCTTTTATTTAATAGATGTGTAATTTTGCATTGTCAACTCAATGAAACAAGAACAAACCCTTCCAAGAAGTGCATTCTGTATCGTATCCTGTTATAAGTAACATTTTATGTGCAATCGTATCGTGTTATAAGTAATATTTTATGTGTGCTTTTTTCACGAAGTTTTTTTTATTGTACGATTTTAAGTATTTTGATTTAGTTTACTTATTTTGAGACACGTTTTTTCATTATTACTCAATCAACAAAAATTATGTAGTTTATAAAATTTGAAATCAGACATGAAGCTTATTAACATGTAAACAAGGAAGATAAACTGTGTAATCAGTTTTGTGTTTCTTTCTATCTAAACAACAAAGAAATTTAACATAGTATAATAAACATCATGCATATGAAACATCGTTATATAACTGTATCACTTTTAGTATAATCGTAAAACTTTTATAAGATTCGCTGCAATTTTTGAGATTTGCTTTGTTTAGATAGAAGATTCTATAAAATTAATTTACGTTCAGCCCAATTCTCTCTTGATAAATTGTAATTTCGCCTTTACTTTTATATCACTTAGCATGCAAATGAAGCTCTTTTGAAGAAAATATATGCTGCTGCCTCATTCATCAGCTTCTCAAAACTCGCAAAATCGTGAAAGAGCGTGAAGCGACTGAATTTAGACCACAAAAATCAATTAAGTCAAGTTTTAGCACATGCTGAACCTTCATAATTATAAATGTAGCCTAACACTTGCGCAAACTTTTAATTGGACGAATACACGCTTACAAAGTGAACACTGATTTTAAATTTTGTCAAGCATTAAAGCCGTCTGAGAATACCGTGTTAGTTGTCTAACATCATCGGATGAAGGCTGAAATTTTTCAAAAAAAGATAGAAAATGAGATTTTATCCTATTTTAATGGGAATAGCATGCTAATTAATTTAAACATTTTAGCCTGCCTCTTCAGAAAATCAAGAGGGTAATTTCATTGGCAAAATATATTTGAGTGAATGTTCATAAACTTTCAAAGTTCGACTTATTTGAAAGTGTTGAATGATCAATGTCATATAGTTGAAGTCCCAATTTTTAACAAGAGAGGAAGGTTTATAAAAACGTTACTCTCATACTTCTGTGAATATTCTCAAACAAAGTTGATAAAGGGCTATACAATACCGGTAATAGCAAAAGTATACATTCATGCAATCATTGTTTTTACCAAACTGACGCCAGTACTGTATTTTGCAGTTTTAACTAAAATATAGAAAGTTAGGTATAAAAAGAAATAAAATCGGAAACATAACTGGTATAAATATTGATGTTTTATTGTTTCTAGTTTTAATGAGCAGCTGCTGTACACTATTGAGAATGAACATTCGATTTCTTGCGGTTACGGAAAACCGGGTGAGGATAAGAAGTCTAGTCATTGCAGATTACTCGAAAGGCACTAAAAACTAATTTTTCTGGATGGAAGGCCTTGAACAGTTTATGACGTAAAAACTTGCTACCAAGTGATCGAATAGGAACAGCGAGATCGGAAGAGATGGTTCTTCCAGCAGACGCTTATGAACTGCTCAAACAGAAATGTTTTGTGTCCTTTTGTCCCACATAAGATAAACGATGATTCTTGAGATCTGAAGAGGTTTTTGGCACTGTATCTATGGGTTTTTCTACATTTGAATCGAGACGAGATGTCCAGAGAAATGCTCCAGGTATAAAGATGAAATTCAGATGATTCTAAGCAGTTCACACGGATGATATTGTTCTCGTAGACTGCTCTGTACAAAAGTTTGAAAATGGAAGATTTTTCCTGGATTCAAAGAACCCCTAGTAGCACAACCGTCCCCTGTGACTGAAATGCGACCACACAATACTGTCACAATAGAGTTACAAACAGTCGCCACGACTCCGCAGCAAAGTCACTCCACAGTCCCTATGTCCTCTCGCTGTGTATTCATATGGCGACCCTTCAGAGAAGTCACTTTGGGACAGTTTTGCGACAGCGAAAAAATTCGGGGAAAAAGAGTTACCGAAAATATACACTAGATGGCGGCACCAAACTCTCAGACAAGTAAACGCTCAGGCCCAGTATCGAACCCTCGACACACTGGTTCGTAGGCCAGCATGTTACCTCAATGCTGTGATTACCTTGCTCCGGTTGCTTTAAAAGTAAACCGATTGCTGCAAAAGCTAGTTCTTGCATGGCTTCTTTTGGAAATTTAAAATTTTTCTGCAATATTTTATAAATGGAGGGAAAATACCATAATTAATAAATATAAATTAAAAATCTTGGAAATCTTTTTTTTTTTTCACATAAATTATTTTCAGGAGATAATGTGCTGTTTTATTTAAGTATTCATCCGAAAAAACTAATGATTTATCTGAATTTTTTATTCGGTTATGAAATAAATTTGTAATATGCGACATGTGGGGTTTGATGCATATTAAGGTATGAGGAATTTCATATAAAAATAAATAAAATTAATTGGAAAAACATGCATTAGATAAAATAAATAAAGTTTTTTTGACTTAGATCCATAGTTTTACCTCAAAATTTTCCTAGCGGAACTTTCAAACATACTAGGGACGTATTTAAAGGAGGGGGGGAGGGATCCCGGGTCCCATCCGAAAACTTAAAGCAATTATTAAAAAACAGAAATTTTGAAACATTTGTATTTACTCTAGTAACAATAAGGTTTAAAATACCTGAGAGCCCCCCCCCCTTCCCATCCGAAATTTAAACCTACATACGCTATCGAAACATAAATGCCATGGGGATATGAAAGAAATTGTTAATTTTACACACAGATACTTGGTTTTCATCGTTGTGATTAGAACTTTCAACTCTAATATTTTTAAGAATAATATTTTTTTTTATAAATAATATTGTCTTGTTCAAACGAAATAATTTAAAAATTAATAAATTAAACTAAATTCCATTACTACATAACTGCGAGATTTTATTGAATTACTATTTTCGGATTTATTTATTAAATGTTTCACGAAATTGCCACAAATATTAGAAAAATTGAGTCTGTTTCCAAAGTCGCAAAAGCGACCAGTGTGACGTCATTTTGAAGTCCAAAAAAATCAGTAGTCACAAAACAGTCACACAGTGACTTCACAGTGGAGTCACTGAGCGACCGATCACATACTAGTCACATGGTGACTTCACAGTGGAGTCACTTAGTGACCGATCACAGTGGAGCGACTTAGACCGATCACTACTAGTCACATGTTGACTTCACGGTAACGTCACCTGGTGACTGGTCACAAATAAACTTCACAGTGACCACACAGTAGAGTCACATCACTCACAAGTCACAATGTGACTAGTATGTGATAGTCCTGTGACAATTCTGACCCTCTGTGACGTCACAGCGACTCTTTTGAGACCATCTGTGCTATTAGGGAAGAAGGGATGGTACTAGACGCTGGCTCTTCCTTCACACGTCCATGGATTGCTTAAGAAGTTTCATCTGCTTGTTCCAACTTGCTACTGATTACGACTGACTCACTGTCTCCCACATTAGGAAAACGATGATCCCCAAGATTCGATGAGCTGAACATCGGGGAAGATGCAGGTACTTGTGATAACGTAGTCTTAGTGAAACAGAATAATCGCAGAAATATTTATAGATAAAGCATTTTTCTCATGTCAGAGTTTGACAGAGGTCGTATCATTGGATTGAAAGAGGCCGGTTGGACTAATCGGAGAATCTCTCGTCATTTGAGTCGAAGCGATGCGACGATTCGAAGATGCTGGCAAGGATGGGTGGAAAATGGCAGATTGCAGCGTCAGGAAGGTAGCGGTCGACCTAGGGCTACAACAGATCGTGAGGATAGAGTGATGGTCCGATCAGCTGTCACAGCGCCTTCTTCATCTCTATCAACCATCAGACGTTCAACCCAAACACCAGTGTCCATCATGACCATTCACAGACGGTTGAGAGAGCGAAATCTACGCTCGCGCCGACCGTTACGCCACCTGCCACTCACGCCTGCAAACTGCCGAGCGAGATTACAGTGGTGCAGGGCTCGATCAGGTTGGAATGATGCCGACTGGGGACGTATAGTTTTAGCGACGAATCGCGCTTCCAACTGTGTCCTGACGATCATCGAAGACGTGTTTGGAGACGCACAGGGCAGAGGGGGATCCTGCTTTCACTATTGCACGCCCCACCGACCCTCAACAAGGCATTATGGTCTGTGGTGCCATTTCCTTTGGCAGCCGGACCCCTTTACCGCAGCCGGACCTTAGAGGTACACTTACTGCACAGCGGTACGTGGACGACATCCTAAGACCTGTTTTGCTACCGTTCCTTTTGCAGTGCCCTGGGCTGGTTTTTCAGCAGGACAATGCCAGACCACATACGGCTCGTGTTGCTCTGAACTGTCTGCAAGCTTGTCAAACTCTTTCTTGGCCTGCCAGATCGCCAGATCTCTCTCCCATCGAGCATGTCTGGGATATGATGGGAAGGCGATTGCATCTGGCACGGACTGTTGATGACCTCGTTCGACAATTGGGGCGCATTTGGCAGGAAATACCGCAGGAGACCATCCGGGAGCTTTATCGCTCTATGCCGCGCCGTGTGGCAGCTTGTATCCAGGCTAGCGGCGGTTCAACACCTTATTGAACTTGTTACTGTAACTCTGAAATAAATTAATTCAATTTTTCTGAAATTTTAATCATTTACTATTCTGTACATTGTCTTCCTATCCACCAATTTTCGTCTCAATTGGACACCTCCTTCTTGGTGCGTCGATTTATTTGTTATAGAGTGTATTTTGTATCATAGCCATTCTTATTAGAGTCAGCCCAATTCAATAATTACAAAAAATCGGCATATTATCAGTTTAGAGGACATAATATTTCGTACTAGTACTGCGGGCCCGATTTAGAAACCTGTTTACTATAGGAACAACTAGGGATGGGGGCCCCTTAACATGTAGACAGCGTGAAATTTCCAAAGGGAAATTACTCTCTGACTGTTGTCGAAAGTCTGCGCTTTTTCTTTTCCAAAACGGCAATTGTCAAATTTCTTTCATGATGAATTTCAAAAACAACTTCAAGCTATACATAAAATATTTAAGAATTTATAACTCTTTGGATATAAATGCCATTCAATCACCGATATATCAGATCGGCAACTTTTTTAAAATATTGTTTTAAAAATTTTGAAAGGATATATTAAAGTTATTTAAAAAGATAAAATTGAGAAAAATTGAATTGGGATTTTTTTGGGGAAGAGGAGGGGGGATATGCTACAGTTGGAGACCTAATCCCGGGGCTTTTGGGCTTTAAGGAAAATCAGGGCCTGCTAGAAATTACTAAAGTTTTTTTTTAATCTAAAGAAAAATTTCACCAATAGTTACAGACTGTCGAAATTTCCCCTTTCGGTAGTGAAGAACACATTTGTAGAAAAACAGAAGATCTGTACCCCAATCACAACAAATAAACCGTTTTGAAGATAAGTTAATACCTTCTCAGTATGAATTTTGTACTAAATGTCAATTTACAAACTCATTAAACGGAGAAAGACTCCAAGATCAGGGAAAACCAGCCCATGAGCCCTGCATGCTTTAGATAGTTAAAACATAACTATTGTTTTTTATGTTTTTTTATCTAATGCACAGTTTTATAATAAAATAAAATGTGTGCATTTTTTTCAATAAAGGTAAGTTATTAAAAGAACACTGGTCAGTACTAGGGACAGATTTTGATTGTCCAAACGACGAGCGACCGCTTCTCCCAGTGAATAAATGTAATGCAATACACATCAACAAATGATTATCCTCTTTAATAATAGCGTAGTATGCTAATGAGATGTATGTGTGTGTGTTCGCTATAGGTGGCCAGAGAGCTTGTCGGATCCGGGTCAAATTTGGCACAGAGGCTAAATAGGTAAAAAAAAAGCCAGTGCCG
>JAWZYV010011370.1:5000-12631 GCA_038373885.1 Cheiracanthium punctorium | reverse complement strand
AATACCGTTCAAGCGATTTTGACGAAAATTTGTGCGCATGGATATTTGAACACGGAGAATATTTTTACACTATCCATTTTCCTCTAGCTCGCCGCTAGGTGGCGCTGCAGAACGTCGAATTCTGTTCAACCGCTCGCTGTGAGAATACCGTTCTATCTATCTTGACGAAAATTGGTACGTAGGGATATTTGAACACGGAGAATATTTTTACGCAATCCATTTTGCCATAACTTGCCGCAAGGTGGCGCTGAAGAGCGTCGGGTTCTATTCCGTCGGACCGCTTGCTGTGAAAATACCGTTCAACAGATTCCGATGAAAATTGGTACTGACGGATATTTGCGCACGGAGAACGCTTTTGCGCTATCCGTTTTTCTGTAACTTGACGCTAGGTGGCGCTGCAGAACGACGATTTCTATTCCGTTCAACTGCGTGCTACGAAAATACCGTTCAAGGGATTTTGACGAAAATTTGTGCGCTTGGATATTGGAACACGGAGAATATTTTCACACTATCCATTTTCCTCTAGGCGGCGCTGCAGAGCGTCGAATTCTGTTCAACCGCTCGCTGTGAAAAAAACGTTCGATCGATCTTGACGAAAATTCGTACCTAGGGATATTTAAACACGGAGAATATTTTTACGCAGTCCATTTTGCCATAAATTGCCGCAAGGTGACGCTGAAGAGCGTCGGGTTCTATTCCTTCGGACCGCTTGCTGTGAAAATACCGTTCAACAGATTCCGATGAAAATTGGTACGAACGGATATTTGCGCACGGAGAACGCTTTTGCGCTATCCGTTTTTCTGTAACTTGACGCTAGGTGGCGCTGCAGAACGAAGATTTCTATTCCGTTCAACTGCGTGCTACGAAAATACCGTTCAAGGGATTTTGACGAAAATTTGTGCGCTTGGATATTGGAACACGGAGAATATTTTCACACTATCCATTTTCCTCTAGGCGGCGCTGCAGAGCGTCGATTTCTATTCCGTTCAACTGCGTGCTACGAAAATACCGTTCAAGCGATTTTGACGAAAATTTGTGCGCTTGGATATTGGAACACGGAGAATATTTTCACACTATCCATTTTCCTCTAGGCGGCGCTGCAGAGCGTCGAATTCTGTTCAACCGCTCGCTGTGACAAAACCGTTGGATCTATCTTGACGAAAATTCGTACCTAGGGATATTTAAACACGGAGAATATTTTTACGCAGTCCATTTTGCCATAAATTGCCGCAAGGTGGCGCTGAAGAGCGTCGGGTTCTATTCCGTTGGACCGCTTGCTGTGAAAATACCGTTTTTGATGAAAATTAGTACGCATGGACATTTGAGGACGTACGATAGTTTTAGATTAGCCGTTCTGCTTAAACTCGACGCTAGACGGCGCTGCAGCGCATAAACTTCTATGCCGTTGGACCGATCGGCATACAATTTTTTATAATTGCACATTTGAGAGAGAAGAATATATTCTCTGTTACTTTTGATCTTAATCACCACTAGGTGGCGCTGCAGCGCATCAACTTCGATACCGATGGGCCGACCGCTATAAAAATTTTATACTGACACATTTGAGCATGGAGAATACACTCTGACTTCATTTAGGTGTTACTCACTACTAGGTGGCGCTGCAGCGCATCAACTTCGATACCGCTGGGCCGACCGCTATAAAAATTTTATACTGACACATTTGAGCATGGAGAATATACTCTGACTTCATTTAGATGTTACTCACTACTAGGTGGCGCTGCAGCGCATCAACTTCGATACCGCTGGGCCGACCGCTATAAAAATTTTCTACTGACATATTTGAGCATGGAGAATATACTCTGACTTCATTTAGATGTTACTCACTGCTAGGTGGCGCTGCAGCGCATCAACTTCGATACCGCTGGGCCGACCGCTATAAAAATTTTATACTGACACATTTGAGCATGGAGAATATACTCTGACTTCATTTAGGTGTTACTCACTACTAGGTGGCGCTGCAGCGCATCAACTTCGATACCGCTGGGCCGACCGCTATAAAAATTTTATACTGACACATTTGAGCATGGAGAATATACTCTGACTTCATTTAGATGTTACTCACTACTAGGTGGCGCTGCAGCGCATCAACTTCGATACCGCTGGGCCGACCGCTATAAAAATTTTCTACTGACATATTTGAGCATGGAGAATATACTCTGACTTCATTTAGATGTTACTCACTGCTAGGTGGCGCTGCAGCGCATCAACTTCGATACCGCTGGGCCGACCGCTATAAAAATTTTATACTGACACATTTGAGCATGGAGAATATACTCTGACTTCATTTAGGTGTTACTCACTACTAGGTGGCGCTGCAGCGCATCAACTTCAGGACTATGCAGCGGATCGTCATGAAAATTCATAGCGGCGGATCTCTAAACCTTACTCTGCCCCTTTTAGAGTGTAGGGAAGGGCTTTAAGAGCCTTTGAACACCAGAACGCGCAAAAGAATTTCCAAGAGAATTTCTGTGTGTTCGCGTGTTCCGATGGCTTCTGTTCGTGTTCAGAGGGCAAGTTTTAAAATCCTATGACGCTGGAAAAAGTTTCAAAGTTCCGAAAAAAAAATATTGCCGGATAACCGCGAAACTTTTCGAACGATGCCGTTTAAGTGTGGGGAAGAGCTTCATGAACCTCTGAACACCAGAACGTGCGAAAAAATTTTGCGTAAATTTCTGTGTGTTAGCGTGCTCCGATGGATTGCGTTCGTGTTCAGAAGGCAGGTTTTAATCCTATGACGCTGTAAAAAGTTTCAAAGTTACGAAAAAAAAAAAACTTTGCCGGATAATCGCGAAACTTTTCGGACGATGCCTTTTAAGTGTAGGGAAGGGCGTCGAGAGCCTCTAAACACCAAAACGTGTGAAAAAAAATTTAAGCGAGTTTATTTTATCAAAGTTCAAATATAGTAGTACGAAGAAAAAATTTTGGAAGGACAAAAGTGCGAGACCACGATACCTCGAAATTAATGCGGAAAACTCCGGTCAAACAGCATATGATTTTCGAGGATTACGATTTTGCGCATCGTGGACATATTTGGCACCGGAAGTATCGGCGGAAGTCGACGTCGTTTCCGGCGGCCATTTTTTGTTGATGCAGCACTTTCGCGTTACATGTGGAGCAGGTGGTGTCTGTGAGAAGACAAGAGGATTGGGGTTTCGGCCTCTTTTCCGATTGTTTTCTCATACGGCTTGCAGTTTCAACTAACGGTCACCGTATGGGAATTGCAAGTCGTCGACAAGTCGATCGAGACTTTCTGTCTCGAATTGAAAAGACTTTGAGTGTCCGGCGCCCGACTGGCGCTCCACTCCTGCCTGCCCCGCAATCTCAGTCTTCCACGGCGAATCTTCCAGAGTCTCGGACTGAGTGCCGCAGTCTCTGAAGGAGGAGCGTGTTGAGATGAAGGGTTTTCTGCCCCTGCGTCCGACGCACAAACCGCTCGACGCCCACGTACGCAAACCTCCCGGCGCTGATGCCGGCGGGGACGTCGTGAGTTTCGAACTGCTACCGAACGCGATGACGAGAATCTCTCGCACGTGGTGATAAAACGTGGATCCCGCCGTCGCTGCGGGGTCCGCGCCTCTCCCTTCGGAGAGGCGCGCCACGAGTTCGGGATTCGAGTCGGCTGCGATTCGAACCTTCTCTTTGACGGAGAAGATACCTGGTTGATCCTGCCAGTAGTCATATGCTTGTCTCAAAGATTAAGCCATGCATGTCTAAGTACATGCCGTATTAAGGCGAAACCGCGAATGGCTCATTAAATCAGTTATGGTTCTTGGATCGTACCTTACTACTTGGATAACTGTGGCAATTCTAGAGCTAATACATGCAGCAGAGCTCCGACCTTCGGGGACGAGCGCTTTTATTAGACCAAAACCAATCGGACTTCGGTCCGTAAACTGTGGTGACTCTGTATAACTTTGGGCTGATCGCACGGGCCCGTCCCGGCGACGTATCTTTCAAGTGTCTGCCTTATCAACTTTCGATGGTAGGTTACGCGCCTACCATGGTCGTAACGGGTAACGGGGAATCAGGGTTCGATTCCGGAGAGGGAGCCTGAGAAACGGCTACCACATCCAAGGAAGGCAGCAGGCGCGCAAATTACCCACTCCCAGAACGGGGAGGTAGTGACGAAAAATAACAATACGGGACTCTTTTGAGACCCGTAATTGGAATGAGTACACTCTAAATCCTTTAACGAGGATCCATTGGAGGGCAAGTCTAGTGCCAGCAGCCGCGGTAATTCTAGCTCCAATAGCGTATATTAAAGTTGTTGCGGTTAAAAAGCTCGTAGTTGGATCTCAGTTCCAGACGGGCGGTCCACTTACCGGTGGTTACTGCTTGTTCTGAACAGCCAGCCGGTTTCTCTTGATGATCTTCACCGGTTGTCTTGGGTGACCGGCAAGTTTACTTTGAAAAAATTAGAGTGCTCAAAGCAGGCGCGACGCCTGAATAATGGTGCATGGAATAATGGAATAGGACCTCGGTTCTATTTTGTTGGTTTTCGGAACACGAGGTAATGATTAAGAGGGACAGACGGGGCATTCGTATTGCGACGCTAGAGGTGAAATTCTTGGACCGTCGCAAGACGAACTACTGCGAAAGCATTTGCCAAGAATGTTTCCATTAATCAAGAACGAAAGTTAGAGGTTCGAAGGCGATCAGATACCGCCCTAGTTCTAACCATAAACGATGCCAGCCAGCGATCCGGCTGTGTTCCTCAAATGACACGCCGGGCAGCTTCGGGAAACCAAAGCTTTTGGGTTCGGGGGAAGTATGGTTGCAAAGCTGAAACTTAAAGGAATTGACGGAAGGGCACCACCAGGAATGGAGCCTGCGGCTTAATTTGACTCAACACGGGGAAACTTACCCGGCCGGACACAGGAAGGATTGACAGATTAAGAGCTCTTTCTTGATTCTGTGGGTGGTGGTGCATGGCCGTTCTTAGTTGGTGGAGCGATTTGTCTGGTTAATTCGATAACGAACGAGACTCTAGCCTACTAAATAGACGTCCCGGTCCACTCTGCGGGCGTTCTTCTTAGAGGGACAAGCGGCGTTTAGCCGCACGAGACAGAGCAATAACAGGTCTGTGATGCCTTAGATGTCCGGGGCCGCACGCGCGCTACATTGAAGGAATCAGCGTGTGCTTTCCCTGTCCGACAGGACTGGGTAACCGTTGAACCTCCTTCGTGCTGGGGATAGGAAATTGTAATTGTTTTCCTTGAACGAGGAATTCCCAGTAAGCACGAGTCATCAGCTCGTGTTGATTACGTCCCTGCCTTTGTACACACCGCCCGTCGCTACTACCGATTGAATGATTTAGTGAGGTCTTCGGACTGGCGCTCGGAGCGGCTTCGGGTCGCGCCGGCGTGCCGGAAAGATGACCAAACTTGATCATTTAGAGGAAGTAAAAGTCGTAACAAGGTTTCCGTAGGTGAACCTGCGGAAGGATCATTACCGTGTCGTGCACAGCACGAGAGCGAGTAAAAAAAATCCAAACTCGGAGCCCACGGCTCCGTTTCGAACGCACGGGGAACGTAACATGAGGTGCCTCGGCTGCCCTTGCCGCCAGACGAGCGGTTGAAGGGGGTGCGCCTAGGGCGCGCTAGGCTTGAAGAGGCTGTCCGATAACGCGGGGACAGTCCGCCTCCTTGGTTCCCCACTTTCTCCGGCGGCGAGTTTTTGAGGGCTCCCGTCCGCCTCGAGGCGGATTCCCCGCCGGAGCGGACCGGTTCGTGACCTCGAACTGCGGGTTCATGACCTTTCGACTCCCCCGTGGGGGAGTCCCGCGGTTGGAAGCGAACCGACATTCAACCTCAAACTTCTCCGGAAACGGAGAATCTGACAAACTCTCGAAATTGCTAAGGACGAAGGGAGAAATCCAGAGTCGCCAGAAACTTGAAACACAACTCTGAGCAGTGGATCACTCGGCTCACGGGTCGATGAAGAACGCAGCAGCTGCGAGACTTGGTGTGAATTGCAGGACACATTGAGCACTGATTTTTCGAACGCACATTGCGGCCTCGGGTCCTACCGGGGCCACGTCTGTCTGAGGGTCGGACCTACGCTTGCCGAAGGGGGTCATTCACCCCTACGTGGTCGCACCGGGAAGCCCTAAAGCGGCTTCTCGCCGACCCAAACCGAGCGCGATCCCACGCCAGAAGCGTCCGCTTAGGACGCCGGGACGGAGGAGAGGCGGACGAGCTCCCGGATCCGGGCTGCGGTCCGACAGACGCGGAGCGTGCAAGGACGTGACTGGCGAAAGCTAAACACTTGTCGACTCAGATCAGGCGAGACGACCGCTGAATTTAAGCATATAAATAAGCGGAGGAAAAGAAACCAACTGGGATTCCCTGAGTAACGGCGAGCGAAAAGGGAAAAGCCCAGCGCCGAATCCCCGGCCTCCGGTCGTGGGAAATGTGGCGTTTAGGAGTGAGCGTGCCGAGTTCGGACGGGGCAGCAAGTCCCCCTGACCGGGGCCTGTCCATAGCGGGTGCGAGGCCATAGCCGCCTGTCCGGCTCGGATGCGATCTCCTTGGAGTCGGGTTGCTTGGGAGTGCAGCCCTAATCGGGTGGTAAACTCCACCTAAGGCTAAATACCGCCGTGAGACCGATAGCAAACAAGTACCGTGAGGGAAAGTTGCAAAGAACTTTGAAGAGAGAGTTCAAGAGTACGTGAAACTGTTTCAGAGGTAAACGGGTGGGCCCTCGAAATCCTGTGGCGAGAGGATTCAGTCTGGGGCTCGTGGCGGCGCATGGTCGGAAAGTGCGAGGCAGGGCTTCTCCCGAGGGAGGCCGTCCGACTGCGCGTCACCCCGGGTTCCCGACGCATTTGTCTCTCGTCCGCAAGGACGCCGCAGCCGGTTGGGCCAGTGTAAGCGTGACGGCCTGAAGGGCGGGAAATGGCAGGTGGCCGGTGGCGTGCCTTGTGTGCGTCGCCGGTTGTTAGCCGTCCCGTCAGTGGCCCGTCGCTCGACCGAGGTGTCACGAGGCCGCAAGGCTTCTCCGTCTCCTGCTTCTAGCAGCGGGTAGGGTCGCAGGTGCATTCCACTGTCCCGTCGCACTACTCTGGAGTGGGCGGGGCGAATGGGAGGCGCCGCTGGTGGCCAGGCGCCCGCAGGAGAAGTTCGGAGGCTCGCGGCGAGTAGGCTCGGTCAACCCACCCGACCCGTCTTGAAACACGGACCAAGGAGTCTAACATGTGCGCGAGTCAGTGGGTCTTGAATAGGCCCACGGGCGCAATGAAAGCAAAGGCCGTCTTCAGGCGGCCGAGTTGGGATCCCCCGCTCGTCCGGAGGGCCGCACCAACGGCCCGATCCTATCCGGCTCGCCGGTTGGCGCGAGCAATGAGCGTACACGTTGGGACCCGAAAGATGGTGAACTATGCCCGGACAGGACGAGGCCAGAGAAGAAACTCTGCTGTGTGGAGGTCCGCAGCAGGTTCTGACGTGCAAATCGATCGTCAGATCCGGGGTCTAGGGGCGACAAGACTAATCGAACCATCTATGTAGCTGGTTCCCCTCCGAAGTTTTCCCTCAGGATAGCCTGGCGCTCGATATTCAGTCTCATCCGGTAAAGCGAATATGATTAGAGGCCTTGGGGCCGAAACGGACCTC
>JAWZYV010011369.1:0-15133 GCA_038373885.1 Cheiracanthium punctorium | reverse complement strand
GAGCACTTTAATCCGCCCTGCCCAGCGTCTCGTCATTTTAGTGGGCGGAGGATCGAAGAACTAGCGAATCAGCTATCAGCAGAGTCTATAAAATCGGCAGACGACTTTTTGGGATCCCTCTTTTCATTAGGTTGTTCTGCGCTTTGTATTATCTTATTTCTCGCTCTATAATTGGAAAAACGATTCGGACTGGACCCTTGATACGATTTGAAGAACAACGGAATTATCTCAGTGCCTTGGATTTATTTCATTTAATTATTTTCAAGTGTGCAATTAGAAGGTAAGCAAGTTTTTACTGTTCTCAACACTGACGCTTCCTTTGCAAAAAAAAGATGTTCGTTGCTTGACAAACGACTACGATTCTTCTAGAGTATTTAAATCATTCCCCCCCCCCCTAGTTTTATGGGACATCTAAACGGTAATGAGGGCAGTGGCGGCTCCTCCATTGGAGCACATGAGTACGTGAACCCCCAACGGAAAAACTGAAGAATAAACACATTAACAAATTAAATTGAAAGCAAATAGGAAGCACACTTCTAGATTTATGTGAATTTAAAACGTGAGTTTGACTCTCTCCCCCTTCTCCCACTATTATTAAATACGCTTATTATAGCTAACGCACTGTAGTGTAGGTGACTACAACACAGTCTAATCAGTCGCACGTGCGAACGGAAATTTTTCTCTCTGAACCGTTCTCTGGGATAAGAAGCCCAGTTAGTTAATTCATTTTCGGATAGTTAATTCATTTTTATTTCATTTTCTTAATATTTTTTAATTTCTACAATTTTTCACTACATTATTTTTTTACAAACTAGTGTCAATCATTAAGATACGTGTTTCGGAGCTAAAGCAATGGCATTTTTCATCAAGACAGCACCTTTGCTAAAACTTAACTTGGTGACTAAATGTAAGACCCAAGATGACTTGTTTTCTTTCAGTTGCGTGCATTGTTTTCCTTTAACGGCTGGAAACGCAAATCTATTTGAATGTGTAAGGTGCGTCGTATCTGCCTATTTCATTTTCGAAATTTGTTTTGTGAACCTCCTTTAAATCGCCCACGAGCCGCCACTGAATCAGGGGCAGATGAGTAGGCAGTTTCAGAAAAATGCGAGGAGTTTTGAACTCGCCTTCAGCGCATTTATAAACAAGATTTCTATCCACTTTTCACAATAGAATGATCTTTTTTTGCAAAGGAACAATCTATAGGATTATTATTTTTGGTACTGTGATTTTTGAGACGTAGTCATTGAAAAATATTCATCCAACAAGAATGGATTTCATTTTCAAATAATGGATGAATATTATTTTTGACCATTTTAATAAGTAGAATATGTGCAATCTTCACATTTCTAGTGATTGCATCTCTCAATAAATAATACTTATTACTATTTAGGATTTTTTTCACATGTGAAATTATTAAATATTTAAATAAATGATATTAATAACTATTTAGGACGCTTCCTTTCTTTCAAACGTTAATCTAATAGGCTCTGAAAAACATCCCAAAATGTTTTTCTTAGTGACACCCTCTTCTAAAAGTATTCGACTGTAAGACAAATTTCCTGTGCTCCGTATGACGCATATTGTTTTACATAAAAAGTGAATGACGTAGTACAATAACAACTAAAGAATATGTTTTTGACTATTTGCAACATACCTTGATATATAAAAAGGATCAACGTTTGACTCCAAACTTTTCTTTTCGCAGACCGTTTTATTATATTGTGTGTTAAGTTAATCTGTCACAAGAGATGACTACGGATTTCTGCATTAGGAAAATTTTATGACATTGGTTGTGCAGCCATGCAAATTACATATGCATTTCTGTCAAGTTCATTGTTTTCTTCCAAAAATAGCAAAAAAAGATTCAGTTCATTGACAAAATTTTAAATGGCTGCCACTTTGGTCAATATTTTTGTTTTTTTATCGATTTTTTCTTTTCCTCTTTCGATAATTTATCACCAAATAAGTACATTAAAATGCTCTGAACTATTTTTACGTGTTCCATTCTTCCGTATGATTCGGATTGGGTATACTATCAATGAATTTACAAAAAAAAAAATCTCTTTTTTCCAAATTCATAACTAGTGTCCTTGTTTTGATTGAAAAACACATTTCTCTTCTTGGAGTCTGGAATCCTGCTCACTGTCGTTATGAAATGATAACCTTGACAGCTCAGATGCTTCTTCGACTTTCTCAAATTCACCTCTCCATTTTTAAATAAAATTTGCAAGTGACCCTATAGATCAGAGCCTTTCAGTCATTTGCTTTCCACTGACTGAAGAAATGTATACTGGTAGAATTCATTCTTCCCTCTGTTCCAAATAACTATTACTGCTACTAGTTATGCGTCTTCTCCTAACAACAACAATAATAATAATTTATGCCCCGCTGTGGGCCTAGTCGCTAAACTCCGTTCTCGTAAGAACACGGAATGTGAAGCAGTACCCGGCTTGGCTAGTGCTTGGGAGGGTGAACGCCTCTCGCGGCTGGGCTGCATTGAGATCGTGTACACTAATGGGAGTGGTTGCTCGTAAAATCCTTCGTAGTTCCAATGGCCTCCCTATTGAACGCTACCTCTGGGGGTACCGATTTCAGAGGGTGGGTCCCTCATCTAGAATTGCTTGAAAATGAGGGACCCTGAGCCAAGTCGGACTTCCTCTCATTAGGGTTCATTAAAATGAAAGCCGCCCATCGCCTTTCATACGGTGGATCTGGCACCGCTCCACCGTTACCAGAGGACATTAGCAGCAACAACATAATACTAATTTTTAAAACTGAAAAAATAACGACGATGTTTTATTAATGGATTCAAACTTACTATGGGTCGAGACATCATGTTTATATATATTGACGATTTTGGGTTATAAGTGCGAAATTTTGAAAAAGTCGGGAAAATTTGCATGGTATAGTAATCTGTAACTCTGTTTGACCTAGAGAGTTGAGAGATTTATGTCATTTTGTTCAGTGTTTTGAGGTCTTTCATTAAGTATATGACTATATCACTTAAACAATTATTTTGCTAATTAAAAAATCATAATACAGTTGAAATTTTTTGAAAAAACTTGTCACTAAAATTTTTTAAGCAATTTGTATTGCAAATTTGAAAATGGGGTTTCTAAGATATCGTTGTGGGGAAAAAAAAAAAAAAAAAAAAAATGTCTGTGTACATAATTTATTTTCCGGGGAAGGGTTTTCTTGAATGTTAAAATAATAGGCTATTACAAGAGTTCAATTACATTTAAAATAGTTATATTTTATTCCTTCTTGGCAGTGAAGTTTTATGTATTATCGATGACTAACTATAGAAATCAGAGGTAATCATTGAGGTAACAGTAACTTATGTTAATAACTAGCTGATTTTTATTAGTTTTTTTATTTTTGAAAGTGTATAACCATAAAATATAAATAAAAATTACGTAACAAAAAATTCTTAAAATAGTATTGACATTGCCAAGTTTTTTAATTAAAACTTTTCTGCAATAAAATTACAATTTAATTATTCTTTAGTTGTGAACTCTCAACTTAGCAAACACACACAGGTTCTCTGAACGTCTATTAACGTTCAGAAGACGTTTTCTGAACGTTAATAGACGTTCAGAGAACCTCTCTGTGCTTGCTGGGAAAGTATCAACAGCAAAAATTTCTTGTTACTTATTTTTATAACCAATAAAATTGATAATTTTCAAAATATCAAACTAAAAGTTTTGCATAAAAAAATAATAATACTGTTTTCGTAACTTATTATAATTTCTATTCTTAATTCTTGAAACAATTATAACATTAATCATTTTTAAATACGCATTATAGTTTAAAGTAAGTCGCAATCACTGGCATAGCAAGGAGAGGCTGAAGGGGGGTGAGGCTACCCCTTGGTAAATAACATTTGACAGTTCGTAAAATTACAAAAAAAAAAAAAAAAAAAAAAAAAAAAAAAAAAAAACAATATTTTAACTCTGAGGATTTACTTGTCCTGCCTTGAAGAACTATAGCAAACCTTCGCAATACAACTTTAAAAAGAAAAAAAAAAACTTAAAACGCAGCGCATTTATATAAAAAACTGGGTACAATGGTGATTAGCACTTTGAATTAGAATGACTGTATAACTGAAAAACATAAGAACTAGGAAAAAAGCAATGGACGTCTGCATTACATTCTTCGAATTATAAAGCTAGAAGCAATAACAAAGTGAAACTCTTTGATGCAAATTTCTTGCAATTTTCATTTCTAAGTGCATTTGTTTGAAAGAAAAAAAAAATGTGTGCTTTTTTAAAGTAAAGGATTCAATCAATTTAATACATGTAAATAATTAAGTACTATTTTAGTTTGTGTTTTAAATTCTGAAGTCAATTTTAAAAAATCTGGATTGACTCCACTCGACTTTCCGAACACTTCCTATTTACCAAGCGTTTCAATAAATTTCATTCAACTTAAGAGAATCTAGTGTTCATGCACTAGTATACTTAAAATGATCTGAGTGTATAGACGCAATGTATAAGAATACTTTTTTGTAGCCCTGTAAAACACTGTAGGGTTTACACTCGCTAAAATTTATGCATATATAGATAATTTGATGTCAATCGAATTATCGGATTAGGAGCTATCGCTTGCACCGAAAGAAACAGGAGGAATGGAAGAGTAATAGCAGCTACTCATTCATTTGGATTCCCTTTTGTTTTACAGAACGAATTAGCAATTATTTTTAATTTTGGTAATAAAGTAAGCTGTTATGAAAGCCAAAACGTTTACATTTATATCATTTTCATGCAATCTCTCCTTGGTGAATACGCGTTAGAACCTTTTAGAAAGTCCCCCGACCAAGGTATCGCACACTCTAGGCAGATAGCCCATGCATAGCTTTGACTTAACAACACAAATAAGCAGAAGACAAATAATTGATAACGAATCAATAGAAAGTTTTGTAGATTCATTGGTAAGAATATTGTAAGTTTTCATAATTGTTTATAATTTTTCATATCATTTGTTAAGTTAAACTATATTTTAAAAATGCGTAAAATGACAAAGTAGCTACCCGGGCAGCGAATCTGACAACCCTGTTTCTCAGCCGCACTCTTTTTACAGTTTAAGTAACCTGCAAATAGGGGGAATAATTATGGTAACTGTTTTATAAGTTCAAACTAAACTTTATTTATAAAATGATCTTGTTTTAAACAGGTCTTATTCTTTAAATTTAACAGAGTCAATTCTTTATTACTTACAATTTTTATTGAGATAAATAATTTGTAACTTTCTTTTTGTTTTAAATGGGCAGATGCTCCTTTAAAAATACCGTTTTGGATATTTATAATAGACTTTTTTAGAGTCTCTGCATCATCACCGCGGCATTCAAAAAATCGTGATACTGTTTTTGCAGCATTGAATGCGTCGGGTATGCTAGAGGGCAAAAAAGATAAAATTTCATTCATGCGCAATTTATCTCGCTAGAGAATCTGAAAACGGACAACGAATGTTTGTGAAGGTATTTCCGAGAAAAAGGAAATAAAATTCTTAAGAAAAGCAACATTTTATTTTTGGCTTTGGTATAAAAAGTACGTTATAGCCGAAGTACGTACTTTTGTTAAGTACGTTTTAAACGAAGTTCAATAACATTATAAATATAGGACTTCAATCGGGACCTGGCTTCTAGGTACGTTTTAACCGATAATACGTTATATCCCAGGTCCGCAGGGCCGTAACAAGAATGAGTTTTGGCACCCCTTACAGTAAAAATGGATACAAGAAACTCAGTAAGAAGTATGTGTGCTCTATAATTGAAATGAGTGGGAGTACATTATAACCGGTGTCTACTGTAGTCAATATTAAAGTGGAGTATTTAGTATCTTTTCATTAATGCATTTTTATTTTTTTAACAACTTCTTCTAGTATTTATTATTTTACTCACTTTTTCAAACTGCAGTTAGCAGGGATCACTCTAGAAATGAAAAAGGGCAGGGTGCACATTATAGAAAAAGGGCAGTGTTTGGAAAAGGGCATATCCTATCACACAAAAAGGGCAACTTTTCTAATTACTGTCTACAAACACATAAGGGTAGCTTTTATAAACATACTCTTACGTCCGAAAATGTGTTTTCTTAATAGCAATTTTTTAAGCAAATGATTAAACAAATTTTGAAACCAAATATTTTCATTCAATGAAATCTACACTTTTACAAAAATTGTGTAAGGCGGCCATTATGCTTTATTTCAACAAAAAAAAAAGCATAAAAAAAATAAATTTTGTAATCGTAAAATAACGGGAATCTGGTTTTGCCGACAAATTTTTAATAATTACGCCAATTTTCAAACCCGAAAATAACAGAAAACATTCCATTTTAGATTCAAATTTTATCGTATTCAGCGTCACTGCAACTTTTCTCTCTGTATATATGCTAGTCCGCAACTAGTGGAGGGGAAACGGGACACTTGCCCAGGCATAGTGCTGTTACGTCAAAGTTGAAATGGAAAGAAGGGAGCGCCAAAACAAAGGTTTGTCCCGGGCGACTTGACCTCTAGCAGGGGTCAGTCCAGGTTTCTTTCCCAGGGTCCTATTTTTGTGAAATTTTACCTAGTTTTGTGAATTTTTTCTATTTCTGTGAATCTTTCCTTATTTTATGAACTTCTTCCAATTTTCTATTTCATTTTTGAGCAAGAAAGCAATCATGAAATAGAATTGAATATTTTTTAAAAAATAAAATGGGTATAGTTAGTTCCCTTAAAAAAAGTTGGCCAGAACTGAATAATTCCTGTTCACCGAACATCCGGGATAGTCATAACCTGGAGCAATATTTAAAAAAAAAAAAATTGATTAAAATTAAAAAAATATAAAGCTTTAAATCTTTTACTTTTAAGTGATTAAAAAATAGATTTTATAATAAACGTAGGCCATGGTAGTTTTGATTTTAAATTGCAGGTACTAAACACTTTTATTTACACCCCAAATTCAAACTTTAGTAATTTTTAGATATTACAATGTCTGTCAGTTTCGACTGGAAATACTCTAATACTAAAGATGTGAAAAATGCAATTTTTAAATCTAGTTAAATTTCAACAATTGAAGGGAAATCAAAAATAAGTTGCAGATAATTATAGATAGGAGAAATTAGCTAACATTATATTTTTAAAAATTAATTTCAACTTATACCATTAAAAAAAAATTACTTGTCAGTGTACACAGAATATCCCAAAAACACTGACCTGGGGTTTTATTCCTTAAATATTTTACAGTAAATCACAAATTTATGTTAAAAAAAGGGGGGGGGGTACAGAATTTTACAGTAATGATTATAATTTTTGGAAGATTAAATAAATACAAATGTACATTTTTATATGGTATTTCCAAACAGAAAATTCCCAGTCTGTAAGATGTGCCCATACATTAATTAAGTTTAAAAAATTTAATTAAGTTATAAATTTTCAGTCTTCTATCATTTTTTGCTCGCTACGGCCCTGCCTATGCCGATAGCATTTCTCTGTAGTGTACCCCTATGACCGCTCTTTAAAAAAACATTAAATCCCAATAAAATCACTCCTATGCTTTCTTGTTCACTCCCAAGAATGAAGAAATGCAGTATTACACTATTTCTATCCCCCCCCTTTTTTTCCAGCCTTGAGCAATGATTGACCTATATTTATCCCATTTCACATTCCACAGTGTGAAATCTCGACCGATTAAACAGGGCGCGGCACCCAGCAACCCTTTAACGTCTGGCAGCCCTTTTTCTCCCCCCTACGGTTTGGTATGTCGGCCCGTTTTTTCATTCTTATTTGCCAAAACTTTTTCTCCTTCCTTACCATACTATTTTCCTTATACAGGAGACAATACAATGAAGTCAAAATCGATGTTTAAAGGACCCTTTACAAAACAGGATGTATAACTGTTCCTTCACAAAATTCCAATCAGCCTTTTTTTTTTTTTTTTTTTTTTTTAAATACACCCAGATAAAATGCCCTTTTATAAATAATTATATTTTCTGTTTTCTTTCATTTGCGTGATCTGAAAGATGCCCCTGGAATGTTTGTTTTTCAGTAATGTAAAAGGGCCATCTGGCACATTACGCTTTCAGTTGGGGGGAAAAGAAGGGAGTTCAAAATGATTTCCCGTAAGGATGTTATGTTTGATAAGTATGCAGCTGTGAATTAGTAAACAATAAGCTTAGACTTAGCCACATAAATCACGGCAGCTTCCGTTGTTTTGAAATGGATGTTATGCACTCTTGCAAGTTGTTCTTAATGATTGCTTTTAGTGTAATCATTGCATGGCCTTTCTACTTCAGATTATTGGTCTACTTCAGATTATTGGTTTGGCCGCGATGCCTACCCGAAATTCGATATTTTCAAGTAGTATTTCCTGACTGCTGAACACCCTGTCAATGAATCAATTTTTTCCTATTCTTTTTAGTACACCGACGGGGAGGAGTGTGTGTAGGGGGGGGGTCACCCCACACTTCGGGAATTGCCCTTGTCTTGAACTTTCTGTGCAGCCAGCCTTAAGTTTGGATGAATGTGTTTTGAAAATCTGAAAAAATAAACAATAACCAAGTAGCGTTTATTAATTACTTACAGCATTTATAAAACACGGTAAAGCGCCATTTACAGTAGGAAATAATGTATTGTTATGACTACTCTCCTGGATGACAGATTGTTTCTCTAATCTCTCTCTCTGGACCTCAAGCTACAGCGAACGGTTTTAACCCTCTCAGGTCGGGAGGGAGAAAAGCAGCGACTGAGCAGATGCCCCCCCCCTCCTCACCCACACATCATTGATAAGAGAATAAACAAATCAACTTCCTTGTTGTTGTTGTTCGAGAGAGGCTTTTTTGGGGTCTAGCCGAGCGCCAGCAATGGTAACAAGAATCAAAGAAAAGGGGAAACAAGGAGGGGTGGAGAAAAGGAGAGCGGCATTTTGATTGGGAAAAAAAAAAAGCGGAATTTTATCAAGGAAAAGGGCAAGGAGGGCGGAATTTTATCAAGGAAAAGGGCAAGGAGGGCGGCATTTTACCGGGAAAAGGGCACCAGGGCGGGCCGCCCCCCTGAAACGCTCTAGAGTGATCCCTGCAGTTAGCGTGCTGTACTGTACGTGTGTGACGAGCAAACTCCTAACGAATACTTTTACTCAGTTTACTCGTATTGTTTTGTGTGGTAGAAAATGACAGACACATTTTGAACTATAACAAAAGTTTTATTTGATTTAATACAGTCAGCACATTGAAGAAAGTACGAAAATGTTCAGATATATAAACTTTGGCTTTCATTTTTCAAGCTAAGGTACACCAATATAATTATAAATGGTAGTAGTAGTGTGAAAAATCAAAAAAAGTACTATGGGAAATTGATTAAAATAATCTATTGTACTCTTAGAAATGAACCTTCCTAGCTTTAGCAGCCAAAAATGTTTTTATTAAAGTATCATAATCTAATGACGATGAAATATCATTTTCAATGGAAAAAATTGAAAGGTTGTTCAGTCTTTCCTCAGAAAGAGTAGGCCTTAGATAAGTTTTTACTATTCTTAATTTAGAAACACTTCGCTCAGCTGACGCTACCGACGACGGCACTGTAAGAAGCAGGTGCGTAGCCAGGAAAATTTTTCGGGGGGGGGGGGGGGGGGATATGAACTTATATGTGCATAAATAGACGGAATTTCATCACTAATCCAAAACTTTCGGGGGAGGGATATATCCCGATATCCCCCCCTGGCTACGCCCCTGGTAAGAAGTACAGTAGAACCTCGATTATCCGAAGTAATTGGGACCGAACCTACTTTGGATAATCGAATTTTTCGGATAATTGCGAATTCATCAATAATCATCTAGTTTAATATGTAGTATTGTTATTGAACTGTTATTATGACTATTTTAACTCTTTAGTCATAAGAGAGTTAAAACTCAAAATTAATTAAAATTACAAATGAAAATAAATTTATTTCTGAAACAAAAAATGACAGTGGTTTAAATGGAAGCTCCATCTGGTGTCAAATGGCCATCTTTTGCCGGGCAGCTCTATCCCGAAGTTTTCTTAAAAGCATGAGTTCAGAGGAATCTTACAATTAGAGGGTGCAATAACATTCGATTGTTCTGGGACTCGGCAGTATGACCTTCCAAATTTCGAAATGGGGCGTGTTTTTGTTTAGAACAGGGATGTTTGAAAATGAGAAGAGTACACTCATACCGAGAATTGAGCTTGCGAGAAGGAATTCTATAAAAAGGAATTCCAAAATATTTATCTGCACTCGTAGTTTGGAAAGGACGGATTGCATACTAAAGGAATGTGGAAAAAAAGAAAAACTTGAAAAATTCATGTTTGTTAAGAGAAATTTTGGATGATAGTAGAAAGTGAAAAAAAAAGGTGAAGAAGAAACCGACTTCGGTTAAAGGAGAGTTTCGGTTAATGGAGGTTCGGATAATCGAGGTTCTACTGTATTCGTAAAGCAACCCTTTTACATAAGCGTCTTCAGATCCAGTTTCCAACAAAAAGTTCAGCACGTTCAGAGGCGTTTTCTTGCCTAAAATCAAACAAAGAGAAATTAAAAAACAGTTTTTAATTCTTTAATTAAGAACATTTTTTAGTGTATTTTTGATTTATTTTTGAAAAAAAAGACTGTTGGAGCATAAAACCATTATGAACTAACTGAACATTAAATCAAGCTGGTAAAATGCCTAAAACGGATAAGTGTTACGTACCTTTATTTCGGATGAAGTTCTTGATAGAGATCAGCTCTTCGCATAACTCAACTCTTTTGATGTCACTATGTCATCCCCATCCGAAAGGAGATCTTCCAAGTCTTTGCCTAACAAGTCATCTCTGTTGGGTAATTCATCCAGTTTAAAAAGAAAATTAAAACCTTGTCCTTGAGTTAATGAATCTCTCTTGAACAGTCATTTGAGCTGTTTCAACAAGTGGTAAAAAAAAATCAACTCTGAAACGCTCTTGCGGATCAATTGGTGCTTCGTCATCGGCCTCATAATCAAACTGCTTCTTCTTCCTTCTAACCAGGAGTGTTTTGAATTTTCCTTCCACTTCTAGACTGACAGATGAGCATTGAGCCTCGTTCCTTAGAATCAGTGCATCTCACTTGGAACCTCAATATAAGGAACTTTTAAAAAGGAAATCGCAATTTCATTCATCTCATTAACATATTTAAATTGTAATACTGTTTTTAAAACTTTAGAAAAATTTATCTTGGCCGCCAAACTTTTTTTTTTTTTCGATTTTTGGCCCGCGACCGAAAAAGTTTGCCCATCCCTGATCTAAACATTAAACAAATCCAAATAGTTTAATAAAATATAATTTTAAAAACCTGTACTTTTGCGCTTGTTCTTCTACCGATTACCATTTCTACCATTTTGTATTAAATTAATTTTTTTTTTTTAGAATGTAGCTGTTTTGTTTTGAAAAAGTGCCTTCAAAACTTAGTCAATCTTTAATATTTCACTTAACGTAATGAACGAATACAAAACAGTAATTTCTATTATATTTTTGTGGGATGGTAAATAAGGTTTAAACGTGAATTATTGTTTGGACATAATTAAACTAATTTCTGCTTTTGAGTTTGGGGGATTGGTGATTAAATTTTCGAATAAAAATTATAATGTTTTCACCAAAGCGCTTCTATCAATTCAAATTATATTTCATTAAATGAATAGTTTGAATTTGTACATTTAAAAACAGAAATTAAATTGATTTTTTTATGTAAGGTGTAATTAGTGTTTCATTCAAAACAGCCAGAAAAAAGAAAAAATAGTCGCAAGACTTTTGCACAACTTTAAAAACAAACCAATGATGTTGAACACTTGAAAAAGTTAATACGACTTCTTTACAAAGTGGACTACGGACTATTATTAACCCTTTATAAAGCGAGTTTATGTGCAGAGAGTCGAAAGTACTTGGGATTTTTCTGGCCCTTTTTTCATGAGTCATTCATATATTTTCCCTCTACTGTAGTATCCCACGTGAAAATTGGAGAAACAAGTATTAAACAAATATAGAAATTTTGCAGAAGAATACGTTAATTAATCACAAAATCAAAGTCGGGAAAACTACCTACTGCTTGTACATGGAATTGAACGCAAAAATATATAGTTAAAAGCGATGATTCTTATGCGCCATTCTTATGAGAGTCATTATTCGAGCTTACTTTAAAAAAAAATTCCTCTCGTTCATTTACAAAAAGTTACCCTTTTTAATTTTGCATACGACCCCCGTAGAAAGAAAATCGCTCATTATTAAATGTGCCCCTTACAATAATGAGGCGATGTATAAAATTTGAGAATTATATCCTAAAATCTGTCTGTTCCGTGATTTCTCCAGAGAACCACTTTTCAATGGCTCTCGAAGAAGAAAAAAATAGAACGAAGGGACTACCGGATGATTACATTTCAGGAGTCGTACAAAAATTAGAAAAAAAAAAAAATTTCTCTGGCCGTAAACCTCTATATTCAGATTCATGTACAGCCCCGATCGTCTTTGTTTCAGGGCCGTAGTCAGACCGTTTTTACAGGGGACACACACACACACACATATATATATACAGTACAGAACCTCGTATCCGGAATCGTCGGAAAAAACCATGTTCCGGATAACCGATTTTTCCGGATAAATGATTCATCGTGGTGCCGCCATCTATTGAGAGGAACGTAGACTATCATTTAACTTTTCGGTAAGTGTTCGCGAATCCGATGACATTGCTGAAGCATTTCATTAGTTAATAATTAATATATATATATATATATATATTGTTCAAATATATTTAATTTTTTGAAGATAGGAAATTTAAAAAACGACTAACATTCGTAGATGATAAGAAAGGAAATGTAAAAAACGACTAACATTCGTAGATGATAAGAAATAAATGATATGAGAGTTCATCATGGTGCTGCCATCTATTAACAGAAGCTTAGATTATCATTCAACTTTTCGGTATGTGTTCCCGATTCCGCAAACATTACTGAGGGATTTATTAGTTAATCCCTCATTATATATATTGTTTAAATATATTTAATTTTTTGAAAATAGAAAAGTTTAAAATACGACTAACATTCGTAAATGATCGGAAATAAAATGATTATGAAAATAATTGATTTTTATATTTTGCGCTTTGGAGTTATTGAAAAATACTATTTTTAAATTATTTATAAGAAATTGAAATTAAGAGCAAAAATTCTTTATTGAAATTAAGAACAAACTTGATTAAATATACAAAATTACAGGAATAGCTTCTACAAAATTAAAAACAAATACATACTTGTTACTGCCGAATGAAATTTCATTCAATCTTTTTGAACATTGGATCCACCTTTAACTGTTTTAAATTTGTCTTCTGTTTCAAAAAAAGTTCCTGAATTTTGTATACGGCCATTATGTGTGTCTCGTTTATAAAACTTTTTTGTTCCATCCCGTTCTTTGTTCCCAATCAGTTCTTTGGTTAGTTCAATGCACCTTGCATTGGAAACGTTTTGGTTTGCCAGTTCTGCATCTTCTTCTTCATTGGAATCGCCATTCTCGCTGTCTTGTGGATTTAATACCATTTGTACAATCTCTGAATCAGTCATCTGATTAGTTACGGGGACATCCTCATCAATATTAAAGCATTCGAGTATATCTTCATTTGATAAAGACACACCATTTAAACTTGATTTCACACATTCCAGCAACTCTTGCTGTAAAATGTTTTCTTTTGATACTTTGAAACCATCAAAGAAAAGATCATCATCCAAAAAAATGGATGCTGGCAACAAATTATGCCATGCACGCACGAGGGTTTCGCGTGAAACTTCCTTCCACGCACGGGCAGCGAGCCCAATGACATCTTTGATGTTAAAAGATTTATGAAAATCAAAGAAAGAATTCCCATCATTCGTTGAATCCAACATACTCTTTAAAAAAAATGTTTTATATTTGCATTGAAGGCTTCGAAGGATACCTTGATCTAAAGGTTGAATGAATGCTGTGCAATTACGAGGCAGGTACTCTATAATCACGTTTTCGGCCTTTAACATTTCTAACGGTGGGTGGGCAGTACAATTGTCCAAAAACAACACTATTTTGCAATCGGGAGGTAATCCAACGGAATTGTAATGCTTACGAGCTGTAGGAACAAACCCGGTCTATTCCAGCCACGAACACTAGATGGAAACAAATTAAATTGACATTTCAGCGTAGAGTGCGGAAAATGCGTGGCAAAGTAAAATAAGTGGGGCGAGTTCGCCGACCGGCGCACCGTGTATTTAGGAAATTTTTTTTTAGGAAAATTTTTTAATCTTGGAATGTCAAGCTTAATGCAAGCTGGGCAAGTGTAAACTAGAACAGTTGATCAAGCTTACATTAAGCTTACACACTTGAAATTTTCAAGCTTAATTCAAGCTTATTGACTTGATAAATCAAGCTTGCTGCAAGTTTGATGAAAGTTTGCTGTGCTGTCTGGGTTGGACCCCAAGCAGGGGTCTGTCCAGACTTTTCAGACAGGGTCCTGTTTTTGTGAAATTGTGAAAAATTTACTTATAATTTTGTGAATCTGAAATTACCAGGGTCCTGTTTTTGTGAATTTGTGAAAATAGGGTCCTGTTTTTGTGAAAATAGGGTCCTGCTTTCATTAATTTGTGAAAAATATGTATTTGGGTAATTTAACAAAAAGTGATCTTGTGTAGCAAAAGAAAAAAAATTACTAGCATAATTACTAATTTCTTGACTCCCTCTAGGCCTAAATTTCTACGTCATGCATGTTATGTTATATGTGTGACTACATTAGGATATAACGGATAAGCGATTTTGCCGAATACCGGATATCTGGCGCTAAACATGTATTTAGTTATCAAGTGTGCTTTTTCATTTTTTTACATGACATCAGAACAATAAATTGCAAACATGTTTCAAACATCATTAAAGTATTTCTTAATAATTGTTTTATAATTTAGAAAAACCAAATATGTTTACATATATGTACATAAAAAATGTTACTTAAAATGTAAAAAGTTAAAATATTCTTTTTATGTGTGCACTACTAGCAGAAGCAAATAAATTTGAACCATGACACATTTATCCATAATTGCAGGTTATTTTTACAAAGAAATACATACCCTTTTTATTTATTTAAGAATAACATATCTATTTTTATATGATACCTATGACTGGTGAGTTA
>JAWZYV010011368.1:0-23079 GCA_038373885.1 Cheiracanthium punctorium | reverse complement strand
TCCTGTTGACATCGAGCGGTTGCCGTTCGCAGCGTGGCAATAGCGTCGATTTGGGTACAGCATACGTTAGCGCTTGTTCTATAAGTCGATCCTCTCATGAATGCATTTTACTAAGAAAGGGCTTTTTGTACGGGGGCTGTAGGAAAGTTTAAACTTTGTGTATTTATTTAGATTTATTATCCTGAAAATTTTAATCGGTATCCTAAAATTCTGTACCTTTACTTTTCTCCACGAATTGGTCATTGATTGCTTTTTGTCTATTGTATATTTAAGGAATAAAAGCTTAGATGTCAGTGTTCTTGGGACATCCCGTCACAAGGTTCTTCATTTTAGAAAATGTGTTTTTGATATCTCTTGCTCATTAGGGTAGAAATGACTAGAACATGTCTTTGGTGTGGTCATCATACAAGAGGTCAAGAAGTCATCGAACTCTCAATGAAATTCCTACTCAGCATAATCACAGGGCCGGCCTAAGAGCTAAATGCTGCGTGTGCCAGAATGAGTTTTGGCTCCCCTTACAATGAAAATAGGATTACACAAAACCATGGGTGCTCTTTATCTAAAAGTTCGTGGGATGCTAATATCCGAAGTCGGCATTTTCAAGGGATCAAAAACCAAAAATTATTCAGTAGTAATAAGTAGTAGAGGAGGGGAAGGTTTTATGGAATAGTCGGGAAATATGGTATAGCGAGTCACGTGGCAGTACCATGAACTACTCAACCAGGATTCCCGTATTAGAATGCAATGAGAATGGACTGCTTGTTGTTGTCGTACCACATCGCTTCACGACAAAGTGTGTTTTGTGATTTTCGAGAATTTTTGCAGATGAATTTTCTAGTACTTTAACCTACTAGTATACACGTGACTTGAACATGGACGTTACGCCATAGTGTACACTAAAAGAATGGTAGTTTGTTGTACTGCTTTTGTTTTTGAGCTGACAGTGTTTTGTCCATTTTCCTGGATGGCGTGTCGGATATTATCGAATACTAGGTAATAGTGTCATGGATTTCATGCCGTCCACTCAAGAACCACAAAACAAGGATACTGAATGTATCTTCTGTAACGGAAAATTCTCCGAAGATCCACGAGGAGAAATTTGGATTCCATGCTTCAGCTGTGTGGGCTCACCTGGACTGTATCGGAGCAGAGGGAGAAGATTATGTCTGTGACTTTTGAAAATGACTCGAGGCAGAAATGATTGGAACAGAATTCTCAAAATAGGGTTTGGTAGTCTAACTATGTTTTATGAAATAGAATAACTTTTTCTGCGGTTTAAACCACCTATTCCATAGGACCTGACTCTTTCGTATGAACCTCCATTCGTAACTTTTTTTTAAAATAAATTTTTCTATGACAACAAAATGAATAGTATTTTTCTTTACAAGTGACATTTCATCACAAACACTTATACCAAGTACTCACCATGATTTTAAGGATTTAATTCAAAAACCTGTAAAGCTGCATGTTGAAATGTAAAGGGTATTCCACATAATACCCTCCTCTCCTCTCAATAACAAAATAAAGAATTGAGTACCTTTCATTATTTTTACTTTTTAAAATGACCTCCAATACTCATTCTTTGACATGTAATCAACATATAACAAATTTAACAGTACTTTTCTGTATAGAAAAGTACTGTTTATTTGTACTCAACATGTAACAAATAAACAGTACTTTTTTTTACAAATTACATCTCATCACAAATATTTATAGTACGTGCTCACGATGATTTTGAGAATTTTATTCCAAAACCTGTAAAGTTTCATGTTGAAATGTAAATGGTATTCCACATAATACCCTCCTCTACTCTCAATAATAAAGTATTGAATACCTTTCATCATTTTTACTTTTAAAATGGCATCTAGTACTCATTCTTTAACATGCACTCAACATGTAACAAGTTTAACATGCAACATGTCACTCTAGCACTCATCTTAATATTCTTTCACTCAGTTAAACTGACTGAAAAGTCAACCTATTCAATTAGCTAATTTGCTTTGAAAATTACACAAACATTCAATTTTTACAGAATTATCATTATTAATTATTACATAAATTTTTCTCATTTCGGCACACTCTTAACCCATTTATGCCTAGCGTCCCTTTTTTGGGACGGCATTTTCGCTATCATTCGAAAACGTTATTTATTTTTCCTAGCCTTTATTCGCGAGTATTGAACCTCAATTCCACATGATATTTTAATATGGCCAAATAGGATGTTGACATTTCAATTTTTATACATAATGATTTTAGATGAAATCATCCCTTGTTCAAAAAGTTGACATCAGAAATTTATCAATTACTTATGGTGTTAGCAAAAATTGAAGAAAGTCGCAAAAATATCCAGGCACGAATGGGTTAAAAACGCGTCTTAGACCGGCCCTGTATAATTGCTTTAGAAAAACAATGTTCTCCATTTTCGTTTATTATTATTATTATAGTTATATTTGGGATTAGTTAAGATGAATAGGCTGGGGCGATCTTATCTTGAGGGCTCACCCTTAAAAAGGAGCTGTTATTCCTTAGCGTTTATGCTTTCGTGCCCCTGAGCAAAAAGTAGGCTTTTAACCCTTTAACGCGCACTGTTCCCGCTCTGGGAACACCCAACTCTGACGTTTTGACTGTTGCCAGTCACGAAGAATAGATTGGATTTCTATAAAAATAGTTGCGAGTGACATAGCTGCACGAGAATCCTTTATTTTTTAGCACGTCATTACCCGTATAAAGATTATTTTTAAACAGCACCGACATCTGCTGAAAAATGAAAGAATGCGAGAACAGCTGGATAGAGTGCCCAATATATCGCGATGAACGTTTCGATCGTTCGCCCTCTTGCTGGTCGTTAAGTCGAGCGATGGCAACGGCTGCCCTTTCTTCAGCATTGGGAAAGGGTTGCGCCTCAAAGGGTTAATCGCTCCGGTTTTTCAGTACGGCTCTTGCAATAGTCCTCTCGGCCAATCGGGTGTTACATCACGGCCTCCTTTTCACTCTGTACAGGGTGTCCCAGCAAGGGAGTCAAGCGCTTTCATCCTTTATCCATTAGAGAGGTGAGGAAAATTCAAATTGAAAGAAATGTTCCAAATAAGGTAAGGAAAAAGACTACCTTAATGAAAAAATTACTCTCGTTCATTTAAAAAAAGTGACACTTTTTTAAAATGTGTATATGCGAGACCCGTATATAAAAGAAAGTTCCCAGTTAGTAAAATGGGCTGCAGACACCCGTGGGGAGTTGTATAATATTTGAAAATTATATTTTAAAAACCGTTAGAGATATAAAGAAAAGCATAGGCTGGCTTAAACCCCTTTTCAATGGCTCTCGAATACAAAAATAATCACGTCGAAGGATCGCACTTCAGGGGTCGTACAGAAATGATAAAAGAAAAAATAATGGTGTGCACTCTAGCAATGAACATTTACATTTCGATTTCTGTATAACCCCTGACCCTCTTTGTTCAGAACTATCTCGGGGACGTTTTAGGATATCATTCTCAAATTTTATGCATAACCTCTGTAGTTCAAAAGGACACATTTTATTAAATGGGATTTTTTTTACGGTGGTCGCAAGATGTTAGCCAGAAAATAAATTTCGGTTCGGGGGGGGGGGTGGAGTTGTATGTAGAACTAATTTTTTTTCAACTTTAATGGATCTCTAAATCAACGCAAATAAACTACTACGCACTGTCTAAAATTTCGGGGGTGGGTGGGTGATAGAACCCCCCCCCCCCCTATGATCGGCTATGGCCATGGATCCTACAGAAATGTAACTTTTAGGCAATTTCACTTCTTCGTCACTTTTAGAAAATTAAACAAGGAAAAGTCACTTTCAGAAATTTCTTAATTAAAAGTTAATTTTGGGCGTTTCTTCATTGAGTATTACCTCCTTACCTCAAATGGATTAAGAATCAAGGCTTATTGAAATCTTTTTGGGACACTCTGTAAAACAGGACAAATATTTCTATTTTTGGGTATAAGTGCAGCAAAACTCGATGAAATAGGTTCATCTACAGAGGTACCTCGAGATCACGTTTCGAGTAACAACGTACAAAATTGGTATTCCAAGATACCAGTATGTTTTCATTTCATTTAATCCTTAATTAATGAACTCAGTGGAGGCAGCTGTGCGCAAATTCTCCAAACCCGTGCCCTTGGAGGAAATATGGGTAAGCGCCTTTTACAAAGCTTTGAAAAATGGCACATTGTCAGTTGATTGTGAACCGAGCAAATGAAATTCTTATTTGGAGATGAAATCAAATGAAAACGGGTCTCGATCTATGACCAGAAAGGAACGCAAGTTGGTAATGCTGACAGGTGTTTGCATAGAAGTGCCCTCTCTGATGGGATTTAGAGAAACGAATTACGCAAACGTTCACGGCCATACAGTGGGGCTGTTAGACGTGCTCGAAGTGAGGTGGGCGAATCGCGCAACATCTTTCGACTTTTGACTGTGCCACAATTAAAGCCACAGCGGAACTTTTCAGAAACGGAAAGGCAACATCCAGTCTGAACACCCAGGAAAAGTCAAGGACGGACCATCCTTCTATTTCACGAAAACTGCAGACCGCTCACTTGTTGCTGGGGTCGTCCTGAAAACCCTTCCACATCCTCCATACAGTCCAGATCTCGACCCCATGCGATTTCGATAGGCTTTTTAAGCACTCGAGAGATATTGGCTTCGGAAGAAGAGCTGCAAGCCTGGGTACAATCTTGCTTAGATACATTTATACTCGAAGACATAGACAGTCTGGTCTCAGAGAAGGATCATTGTATTAACAGCCACGGCAATATCCTTCGAAATAATGAATGCAGTCAAACCTCGTGAGTGCATCCCTCTCGGGGGACACTTCAAAATGACCTACTAAGCGGAATGACTTCTTAAGCGGAGTTTATAGTATATGCGAAACGGAATCCTAAATGTTTATAGAGTAAGTGTACCTATCATCATCTTATATTATAATTTATGTAAAAGGGTAGAATAAGAATTTAAATGGATGAAATGAATGATACATTGAGGAAATGATCAGTAAAGACGGGGTACATAGTATTTATTATTGAACCGTACAATCTGTTCTATTGAACCTGCCATAGGCGCACACACGGATTGGGTTAGGGGGGGGCTAAAGCCCCTCCTAAAACTGGAAATTTAGATGTGAAAAGCATTAAAAATGGTGTCACTCATAAATTAAAATATTTTATTTTTAAAAATCGTCTTCGAATTATCTCTAAAATATCTTTTAAGGGGAAAAAAATGTTGGTTTTTCAATAAAGAGTTAGTACATGAAATGCAATTAAACTCGGTTACAATGTCACTGAATAGATCGCATAATTATTTACGACTGAAGTTGATAAAGTAGGCTCGTGTTCCATGAGCAAGTGATACAGAATATTTTGACGTTATAACAGAGTTATAACTATAATTCGAGGTCACTATAACGAGTTCATCGGTATTTGTAAGCTAGTTCCCGCCTTTAAACTAAAATCCTGGTGCGCCACTGTAACCTGCCATCGTACAGAACTCAAAAAGAATAGCATCCTGGATGAATGCCTAATACTTGTCGATAAGGCAAACAATGTTTGCAAGGAGAAAATGGCTGATAGAGTCGTGCTCAACAAACATGAAGTGTTTTGGCAGATAATCTCGATCCAGAAATGGTACAGAGAGTTTTGCATAAATTGCACTCTCAGAAGTGAAGTCTCAAGAAACAATAGCGAAGCAAATAAGAGAGGAATACACTTTGGAAAAGGCGTTTTAAAAAGGTATGGACTTTTGAAGGTGGTGCACAGTAAAAGCTCTTATTTTCGCGAACATGAAAAATATCGGAGATTTCGCGAGATGAAAATTTCGCGAATTGTGAACAGAAACGAAAGTTGAAAAATCCCGGAAGTGTCTGAATATAGAACCCCTTTTGCACTTAAGGTATTTTAAGACAACTGTAAGGTATTTTAAGAAGGGCTGGCGAAAATAGCGAAAATTTGCGATTTTGCAGTCATATGACGTGAGTGACGTCTATTATACAGGTGACTGACTGACGAGGTTTGACTGCAGTTCACTGGCTGCATTCGTAAACGCCAAACGAGTTACACTCGTGCAATGAGTTTCCATCTAAGGCGTTCGTAAAGGAAACTGAGTGCATACAGTTTTTAAACTAGAGCGTTCGTATACAAAACTGAGTGCGATTCGTTTCAAACGAAATAAATCGATCTCTGCTAAGGTTTCGTCAGTTGTTTAGAAGATACACTTGCTGCACGTTGTTGTTGTTTTCAAATGGCGTCCGTTCTTATGGAAAAGTACGTTGTTGTGAAAAGTATTTTACGTTTTCTAAAGCTGCCAATATTATTTTTTCGAGGAGGAAATTCATGCGTACGTTAGAAAATGCTACGAAGGTACATAATTTTTCAAAGGTAATCATTTTCTTGTATTTTTCATTTTAGTCAATTCACAAATGCATGCTTTAATGTTGAGATTGAAGTTGATTTAATCCGTTATGAGCGAAATTTGAACTTCTCTTGCTAAATACTTTTGAAAAAATGAAGTTTAAATTGAAATCTCTAAATTTTGATTTGTGCACTTCAATGATGGCCACTCTTTCTTTTAAAAATCCTGTTGATTTTATATTGAGTATGTACTAAAAACTCTCCTCAGCAAAATGAACGCATTCGAGAATTCTAAACAAACACGTCTCCTAGGCGACGAAACTCAATAAACTGAAGTTGTTCGTAAAGTCAAAGGAAACTGATAACCACTGACAGCACTCAACACACGCATTCCAGTTTTCTTACAAAAACTCGCGCAACGAGTTTGTCGTTTACGAATGCAGCCACTGACGGGTTCTCCAACAGCTCCGTTTTCATTTAACTACCCCTTACGTTTTCTGAAATCTTTTTCTTTTCTTTCTTCAAAAATTTAATATTGTACGAATCCAATATTTTTACAAGTCGTATAAGTCGGTAGGATTAGTTTTCTTTTTAAAAAAATTGGGAGTCGGCGTGCCAGCTGCAAAACTCATCGCACGGGCGTTCCCAGAGATGTATACAATGTCGCAGCAATCAGTTTTTTATTGTTTTCTCTTCTTATATCATGTCCTCTTGGATGTAGGAAGGGATACTCTTCCTCTTCGTGGATATTCGGACGCTCGATGGACTGTCCGGAACCAAGAGCGACGTCCTGTTCAGCGATATGTTATCCCGCTGGAAAAAAAGGGAAAAATATCAGTTATTTTCAAGAAAAATGTACATAACTAGAAGTCAAAGCCCGTTTTGGAGGTAACGACAACGGGCGCCATGAAAAATATTGGACAAAAATAGGTCCCCATCACTAGATTTTCTTATAGGACGTCATCACCATTTTATTTTCACAAAGTATATCTATAAATGAATGGATGGTGAATTTTCGCACTCACAAAACCTTTTAATGATGTAAGATAGAAAAATTAATTTCAGGACGACAAATGGCAATTTTGGACCCTCACTCATTGTGTAATAGGATACAGAAGTAGATCACAATGAATTATTTTGAACCAGAAAGGTATTTTAATTTTTAGCTTTAAGATATTTGCTCATATTTGTGGCATCCACCCGAAATTTTAAACAGTTTTACTTTTCGAAGATGCAACTGTGATGTGATGACGTCAAAGCTTTAGTTGTTAGGCCTTCTCTATCTAGAAGGTGTTGCTTCAGCGGGCACACAGTATACACTGTATTCCTCCCATACACTAACTATACACTCACCTCCGAGAAGGTGGTGACGAGCGTCTTCTTGGACGAGCTGTTCCTGTGGTTGAGGATGGAGGTGAGGGAGATTCCGGAGGTGTCGTTGGCGTGGTTGGGCGTCGTCCTGCAGCTGTAGACGATCTTGGCGAGGTGCTGCTTGAAGAGCTTCGTCGTCAGGGTGTAGAGGACGGGGTTGAGGGCGGAGTTCACGGGCAGGAGGAACACCGCCACCCACGCGTACAGGTCCTTCTGGATCTCCACTCCTGAGCAGAGAAACAAATTTGAAAACATAAGTAACAAGATGGCGAATAACAAGGCAACAATTGTCTATAGACCATACCCCCGGGCATGGGGAAGCCAACCAAGTGGGTGTTCGGGGGCTCAAACACCCACAGAAGGCATCATATGGCCGTAGAGCAGCCAGAAAATATGGACGAACAGTTTTAGATACTCTTGTAGAAAAAATCTGATGAAAGTTCAGAAAAAAATCGGACGGTTTTCTTCAGGAAAAGGATCGTCTGTGACTGTTGGATTATTATTTCTCACAACATAAACATAGGTAAAATCAATTGCAGAGGAAAGAAAGAATCGTGATTGTTTAAAAAAAACTTCTCTTTTGTTTAAAAAACGAAATTCGTTCCATCTTTGTTTTATCCTTATAGGTGCTTAGAGCCTACGTTCCAGCAGAAAAACTTAATGGGTGCTCAGTGTTTGAATAAATTCTAAAATAAAGACCTACTAGTAGTCTTTCGCGTATGTGGGTGCTTTAGAACTTAAGTACAATCGCGGGGGAAAAAAAGTATAGATGTTCAGCTGCTTTATAATTCTAAACTATGATTAAATTGATGTAAGGGCTAGAGTCGATATCAGCACAGGGAATTTTTCTTAAAAGAAAAAAGTCCATTCGTTTCGCTCCTCCCCCAGAAAAAAATAGTCTGGCTAGAGCAACCACGAAAATTTTGTGAAGTGAGCGGCGGATTAGCCGCCATCCAACTAAAGCTTTCCGACCAAAAATCGACTTCCGGTCCCAGGATCTCCTTACCCTGTAAAGATTACAAGTTTCCAGGTTTTTGCCTCTGCAACATTGTACATTGCAGGCAGAAATTCAAGATTCGTTTCAACCCGATGTAAAAAAAAAACCGTTGCCGTCGCTCCATTTCACTACCAGCAATATGGCGGTCGATTGAATTGCCAAATTGTGAGCCGCGGATTCAGCTGTATCAAAGAAGTTCTACACAATTAGAAATCCTTTCGACCGCCATGTTGCAGTTGGCATGTTCACTGCTTATTGCCCGTATTCTCTCTAGGGTTGTCATAAAACGCAGCCAGTATTTGGCGATCCTTTAATATCGCCGCCTCTAGCTCTCTGACCTCCAATGGAGAGGGACGGCTCATATGATGTCGCTTTCTTTCATTCCTGTTCAATGTAATAAATGTATATCCACAGCCTAGATCCACAAATAAACAAGTTAATTTAATCCAATTACTTATTTACCGATGCACTCTGCCTACAGTTCCTGGTAGTTATGTCCAGTGATGGATGGCAACTGCTTCACTTTTTCAGTGTTGCATAGTTGTCGTTCGTCCGTACCCCGAACGAAGCTGTTGTATTTTGGTTATTTCATCCGTACCTGGCAGATGAACGATTTTTCTGGTAGGATACGGATGAAATCAATTGGATGTCCCTAATACGAACGTTTGTCTAAACCAGTGATCTCTAGTCGATCGCGAGATACTATAGCAGCACGCGGGACATTTACGACATTTACTTTAGTTCGCGTTACTGCTCCGGTTGGCTAACCTTGATTCCTCCACTGAGCTTGATGCTTCCGACATGGGACTGGCAACAACTAACAGCTTTTACAAACAGGACTACCTACTTTTTTTTTAAAGTTGGTAATTCTTTTAGTTGGTAGCTGGCAATCGTATTTTTAAAAAATGTGGTACCTCAGAACCTTCATACGTTTGGTGACCTCTAGTCTAAACAAACTTATGAAGGTTAATCTACGTTCCCTGGTAATACTTGGTTAACAGGATCACCATGTGACCCAGGTAATAGTCACTTGGGTTACCATCAGCAGGTGGTGGTGATGGTCTTCTTGTTTCATCAACAAGAACATGGTCTTGTCAGTTCATGGAACACCAAGACTTGTAGGTCTTGTTGATCCAACAAGTCTTGTTGTTGGACCAAAAAGACCAACCAAGTCTTGTTGGCCTTGGTTGGTCTTGTGGTTTGTAAATTCGGGAACTCACCGCTCATGGCGATGACTTTGATGAGGACTATGGGCACCCAGCACAGGAAGTCCGTGCCCACAATGAAGGCAAACCGCTTGGCGATGGTGCGGTCCTGAAGCTGCTGCGTCGACCTCAGCCCTATTTTCGAATGCGAGATGGTGAAGAACATGGAGATGTAGGCGAACAGGATGAAGAGGAAAGCGGCCAAGTTCAGGCCGCAGAACAGGAACGTGGAGTACTCCCACGCCTGTGTGCAAGGAAGAAAGGAAAAAAGGTTAATAGTAGGCACTTTTATGTAAAATTTCGTAAGGATTAGCCATCACATATCGGAAGATACTACAGCCTCGCCCCAAAATAGCGGGTTGTGAAATTATTATCCTTATTTACAGGATGTTCTCAAATTCGCCGACAGTTCTGACGAAGGAGAGATGAAACTTTCACGGACATATGCATGGACGTCGACGAAATATTTTCAAGGGAGGGCAAAGTTTACTTCAACATACTGTTACCGTGTTGGAAAGAAAAAAAGGCAGGAAAAAACACGGCATACAAAAATCCAGGGGGAAGGGCAAGTGCCGCCCCCTTGCATATGCTGCCGACACCCATGGACATGGAGTCGCAACCACGTTGAAAGTGAAAATTGTAAAAAATGGGGCTCTGAACCGAGGACACGAAAGGTGGATGTCAGTTGGATGTTATACTGATATCCATGATACTGCGCAAACATCAAAAGCACTCCTGGCGTCTTCGATAGCGTTTGGAAATCGTTTTCACTTCGTCCTGGGCTCTACAATGACGTCAGCAGGCGCCGCTTCCAAGGACTCTTGTAATAATTAATGAAGTAAATCATTTTGTAGTTAGCATTGTGTATCTGTGGGTTATTACAGTGTAAGGTAGAAACCGGCATACGTGTTTTGCTATTTTTACCCTCTCAACGTGGTTTGCTACTCCATGTTCTATGGTTAAGTTTTCGTTCTTTTGATATTTTCTATCATCTACCTGAATTCTTTTGTCTAATTTGAGAACACCCTGTATAATTAACCCCATACCGGATTTGCCCGAGCTCAGATCGGTCAATAGGAATTTTTTTATTTTTCACATAATCTTTCCTGAATTATTTCGTGTTGCTTTCAAACACTTTTATATACTTTTCTGCCCACTAGATAGCAGAACTATACACGATTTAGGAAATCTCTTATGCGAATAGTGTTATTATGCTTTAAAAATATGTATATATCAAAACATACATTAAATAAAATTGACATTTTTTTACCCTTCAACTCGAAAAAAAATTGAAACGGCAAGGGTTTAAGCCAATGGCCCAACGACGGTCGTGTGCTTCCCTCAAAATTGCGCCGAAAGTCGCCAAGCTTCGTAATTTTTCGCAATATATCGTCCATCAAGTGCTGTGAATCACTAAAACTGTATATTTATATAAATACATTTTATGTTATTCCATTATTTCATCTTCGCCAGAAATCTTCGAACTTGCAGTTCTCAAACCTTGTGGGCGGGAACCTGTGACACGATACCGCATTCTGATTGGCGGAGAGGAAGACCGATAGAGCCACGAAAGTCAAGAAATGAAAAATTTAATATCGGTTTTAAAGGGAAAATAGTCACGAATTTTTAGTGCCGGAAGAGATTTTAGCGCTGATGGATCCACGTAAGTGAAAATGTGAACGGGGTTTTATAGTTCGTTTTTCATTATGAAACTCACTGTTGTGAGATTGGCCGAATAATTACAAATAATTAGAACATATAGAGATATTTCTGTGATGCTCCCTTTTTCTTACCCTTCAATACTTGAATAATTCCGATAACCTTTATCTGTGCAGTATCGTAAAGTCTTCGATAAGAAGTTACAGATCTTTGATAATGTGCAGTTCTAACGTTATCGAATAAATCCCTGAGTGTTTCAAGGGCTCTTCAGAACTGGACGCTACAGGAACATAAGGAATATCATCACTTTCGGGCACTTAATTCAAGCATCCCACGTGATCGAAATCCATTCGAGATTCCAGCCGAGAGCCGAGATGAACGTATCAAAGAGAGGAGTTCGGTTTCAGACAGTGACCAGTACAGAGTTAAATTTTCTCCCTACACCTAGTCTAAAAGGGATAAACCACCCTGAAAAGCGTCGTTCTCAGGGCCATACTAAGGCAAGGGCAGGTGGGGCAGCTGCTCTAGGCCACCAGTCAAAGATGGGGGATCCAAATCAAGAAATGTTTTGTTTCTAGAAAAAAAATTTCTCTCTTTCTCTGCTTAAAGAATTCTCTAAAAGAATTACTAAACGATTCTAAAAAAATTCCAGTTACAGAAAAGTACCAAGCACCACAAGAGTAAAAAGCCTGGAACTGAAGTGAGCCTCTAGTTCCAGGCATTTTAAGACTTATAAGCTGAATAGGTATGTATAAAATCTCCAAGACAAATATATGCCCTGGGGCCCCATCTTGGCTTAGCAGGGCTCTGGTCCTTCTATAATTAATAAATCTCACGTGTTCACTTGGCCGCAAGACGAAAAATGTTCACTTTTTCATTCACAATCCAAAAAGCAAATAGGATTCAACTTGGAAGTGCTAAAACGGAGATTTCCGCTTAGTTAACCCTTTGAATCGCTCAATCGCAACCATTTCCGATTGCAGAAAAGGGCAACCGTTGCCATCGCCCGATTAAACTACCAGCAAGATAGCTGTCGATCGAATTGTTCCTCGCGTGCCTCAGATCCAGAGACCATTTTTTTTGTCACAGACCGACTGTGCGCACGCACAGTCACCCTGAGTTCCTATTTCATCGAGAACACTCGAGATCAATGAAGTACCTCTGACTCATTAGCTGTGTTATTCTTATTAAAAATGTAAATGAAAGTACAAATCCATCCTTTACTAAACCTTTTGTACAAGATTATTTTACGAGGATGTATGCTTTTGAGTTATCTGTTTTTTATTGGTAAAAATGAACGCTCTTTTTTTAGAAGTTAAGATTTTTACTGAAATTGGATTTTTGTCAAAGCATTAAGCTTTCACAAATAAAGAAAAAAAACACCAAAATCTATATTTATTACGATGACCTGCTCAATGCAATGTGGCTTAGTTGGTTAAAGCGCATGCGGAGTAAAAAGGAGATCCTGAGTTAAAATCTCACGGCCACCTACGGGTCTGAAAAGAGAATATTCTTTGGAGGTGGCTCTTGTTCAGAGGTTTAAAATTTGAAAAATAAAATAAGAAGGAACGTATTTATGTCCCTAGTTAAGGAATAAAAGCTTAGGTCACTGTTCTTGGGACATCCCGTCACAAGTTTCCTGATTTTAGAAAAATTATTTTTTCCTGATTTTAGAAAAATTGTTCTACCTTGTCAATTAGGGTAGAAATGACTATTAGGGTAGGGTACTAATTAGGGTAGAAATGTCAGTTCATTGCAGGCCCGGACTGACCAGTGTGTCCGACTGTCTGCCGACGGGTGGGCCCCCACCCTCGGCGGGCCCTCCCTGCTGAGGGTGGGCCCCCAAACAGAAAAAAGAAAGAAAATAAAAGAAAAAGTGCTATACTGATAGCACTTAAATGAAGTTTGACACTTGCAAAATTTTTTGCAGCTGCAATTACGCCCCCGAAGGCTTCAAAACACTTCATTTTAAATGGAGTTCTCAAAATGTTTTGAGAGAGGGTTCCCGAATGAACAAGGGATTCATTAATATGAATGACGCCAATTAATTAATAGATCCATATTTTATGAATGCATTCATTATCAATCCTAATTAATTAATAATAACACCCTTCCTCCCCTCTCCATACCCCGAAAGTTGACACATCCTAATATTTATGGGTTACACAATAACCCGGGCCCCCTTCTCTTGAGACGGGCGGGCTCCTACCCTCCCAGTCCGGGACTGGTCATTGTCAACTGAGAAAATACATTCTTATTTTGAGGTGAAGTAAAATGAAAACGGGACTGGATCTATGACCGGCAGGGAGCGCAAGTTGGTCACGCTGGCAGGTGTTGGGATTTAGGAAAACGAATGACACGAACATTCACGGCTGTGTTGTGTGTCTGTTAGACGTGCTCGAAGTGAGGTGGGCACGTAGCGCAATCGTCCTATTTCACGAAAACTGCGGACCGCTCACTTGTGTGCGAGATTGTTCCGACAACTCTTCCACATCCTCCCTACAGTCCAGATTTCGACCCCATGCGATTTGCATAGGCTTTTTAAGCACACGAGAGAGATTGGCTTCGGAAGAAGAGCTGCACACCTGGGTACAATAGTGCTTATGCAGGCACTCGCCAACATTTTCCACGAAGACAGATTAGACAGTCTGGTCTCAGAGAGGGATCATTGTATGAACAGCTACGGCCATATCCTTTGAAATAATGAATGCAGTCAAACCTCGTTGGTGCATCACTGTCGGGACACACTTCAAAATGACCTACTAAGCGGAATGACTTCTTAAGCGGAGTTTATGTTATATGCGAAACGGAATCCTAAATGTTTATAGAGTAAGTGTACCTATCATTATCTTATATTATAATTTATGTAAATGGGTAGAGTAAGAATTTAAATGGATGAAATGAATGATACATCGAAGAAATGATCAGTACAGACGGGGTACATAGTATTTATCATTGAACCGTACAATCTGTTCTATTGAACTTGCCATGGGCGCACACACGGAAGGGGCTAGGGGGGGGGGACTAAAGCCCCTCCTAAAACTGGAAAGTTAGATGCGAAAAGCATTAAAAATGGTGTCACCGATAAATTAAAATTTTTTATTTTTAAAAATCGTCTTCGAATTATCTCTAAAAAATTGTATGGGGGAAAAAATGTTGGTTTATCAATAAAGAGTTAGTACATGAAATGCAATTAAACACGGTTACAATGTCACTGAAGAGATCGGATAATTATTTACGACTGTATAACGAGTGAAGTGGATAAAGTGGGCTTGTGTTCCGTGGGCAAGTGGCGCAGAATATTTTGACGTTAGTACAGAGTTATAACTATAATCGAGGTCACTATAACCGAGTTCATCAGTATTTCTAGGGCTAGCCCCCCAAACTAAAATCCTGCGTGCGCCACTGGAACCTGCCATCGTACAGAAGTTAAAAAGAATGACATTCCTGGATGAATTCCTAATACTTGTCGATGAGGCAAACAATGTTTGCAAGTGAAAAATGGCTGATAGAGCCCTGCTCAACAGACATGAAGTGCTTTTGGCAGATAATCTCGACCCAGAAATGGGACAGAGTTTTGCATCATTTGCACTCTCAGAAGTGACGTCTTAAGAAACAATAGCGACGCAAATAAGAGGAGTACACTATGTGAAAAGGCGTATTAAAAAAGGTCGGGACTTTTGAAAGGTGGCATTGTAAAATCACTTATTTTTGCGAACATGAAGATATCGGTGCTTCGCGAGCTGAAAATTTTGCGAATTACGAACAGAACCGAAAGTTGAAAAATCCCGGAAGTATCTAAATATAGAACCCCTTTTGCATTTAAGGTATTTTAAGACAACTGTAAGGTTTTTAAGAAGCGCTCGAAAATGAGTGATTTTGCAGTCATATGACGTGAGTGACGTCTATCATCCAGATGACTTACTGACGAGGTTTGACTGTAGTTCACTGCCTGTTTCTCCAACAGCTCCGTTTTCATTGAACTGCCCCTTATGTTTTCTGAAATCTTTTTCTTTTCTTTCTTCGTAAATTTAATATTGTACGAATCCAATATTTTTATGAGTAGTACAAGTCGGTAGGATTTGTTTTCTTTTTTAAAAAATTGGGAGTCGGCGTGCCAGCTGCAAACCTCTTCGCACGGGCGTTCCCAGAGATGTATACAATGTCGCAGCAGTCAGTTTTTTTTATTGTTTTTTCTTCTTATATCATGTCCTCTTGGATGTAGGAAGGGATACTCTTCCTCTTCGTGGACATTCGGACGCTCGATGGACTGTCCGGAACCAAGAGCGATGTCCTGTTCAGCGAGACGTTATCCCGCTAGAAAAAAAGGGAAAAATATAAGTTATTTTCAAGAAAAATGTACATCACTAGAAGTCAAAGCCCTTTGTGGAGGTAACGACCGCGGGCGCCATGAAAGATATTGGACAAAAATAGGTCCACATCACTAGATCTTCTTATAGGACGTCATCACCGTTCTATTTTAACGAAGTATATCTATTATAAATGGATGGTGAATTTTCTCACTCATAAAACTTTTTAATGATTTAAGATAGAAAATTTAATTTTAGGACTACAAATGGCAATTTTGGACCCTCACTCATTGTATAATAGGATACAGAAGTAAATCACAATGAGTTATTTTGTACCAGAAAGGTATTTTAATTTTTATCTTTAAGATATTTGCTAATATTTGTGGCATCCACCCGAAATTTTAAACAGTTTTACTTTTCGAAGATGCAACTGTGATGACGTCAAAGCTTGAGTTGTTAGGCCTTCAATATCTGGAAGGTGTTGATTCAGTGGGCACACAGTATATATTGTATTCCTCCCATACACTAACTATACGCTCACCTCCGAGAATGTGGTGACGAGCGTCTTCTTGGACGAGCTGTTCCTGTGGTTGAGGATGGAGGTGAGGGAGATTCCGGAGGTGTCGTTGGCGTGGTTGGGCGTCGTCCTGCAGCTGTAGACGATCTTGGCGAGGTGCTGCTTGAAGAGCTTCGTCGTCAGGGTGTAGAGGACGGGGTTGAGGGCGGAGTTCACGGGCAGGAGGAACACCGCCACCCACGCGTACAGGTCCTTCTGGATCTCCACTCCTGAGCAGAGGAAAAACAAATTGCGAAAACAGAAGTACTAACAAGATGGCAGAAAATAACAAGGCAACAATTTGTCTATAGACCATACCCCCCGGGTGGGGGAAGCCAACCAGGTGGGTGCTCCAGGGCTCAAGCACTCACAGAAAACATCGCGTGGCCGTAGAGCAGCCATAGAATATGAAGGAACGATTTTAGTGACTCTTGTAGGATAAAATCTATTGGAAATTCAGAAAAAAATCGGACGGTTTTCTTCAGGAAAAGGATCATTTATGACTATTTGATTATTATTCCTCATAACAAAAACTTCAGTAAAATCAATTGCGGCCTGAAGAAAGACTCGTGATTGTTTACAAATAAATTACTCTTTCGTTTAGAAAACGAAATTCCTTCGATCTTGGTTTTATCCTTATGGATGCTTAGAGCCTAAGTTCCAGCAGAAGAACTTAATGGGTGCTCGATGTTTGTAAAAATTCTGAAATAAAGCTCTACTACTTGTTGGTCATGTCTGTGGGTGCTTTAGAACTCGAGTAAATCGGAGAAAAGAACAATGGATGCGGAGTAACCGTATAATTCTAAACTATGATTAAAAATGGATGTAACGGCTACAGTCAATATTAACTAGGGGAATTTTTCTTTAAAAGAAAAAGTCCAATCGTTTTTCCCCTTCCCCCCTAAAAAAATAGTCTGTCTAGAGCAACCACGAAAATTTTGTGAAGTCGGCGTTTCTGTGAACGGCGGGCCAGCCACCATCCCACTACAAATCTCGCGACCAAAAGTCACCTTTCGGTCTCGGGACTGTGGTTGTCTCCTTACCCTATAAAGATTCAAAGTTCCCAGGATTTTTCCCTCTGCAAATATGGTATATTGCAGGCAAAGGTTCAAGACTTGTTTCAACCCGATATAAAAAAAAGAAAGGTTTGAAATCGGCCGAAGAAAAGAGGTCGGTAAGACTAAACAAGGCTCAAGCTTTTGTTTCCCCAAGTTCTCGGAGAAAACGCATTTGCTTTGTACACATCGACATATAAGAAGTATAACTGGATTATCTGCTCATCGCTGATAAAACCGTTTCCATCGCTCCATTTCACTACCAGTAATATGGCGGTCGATTGAATCGCGAAATTGAGTGCCGCTGAGTCAACTGTGTCAAAGAAGCTCTACACAATTAGCGATTATTTCGACAGCCATGTTGCTGGTAGTTATGTCTAGTGATGGCAACGGCTGCACTTTTGCTTTGTTGCACAGTCGATCCAGTTGTATGTCCATGCCCTAAGCGAACCTGTTTTATTTTGGTTATCTCGTTCGTAGCTGGCAGATGAACGATTTTGCTGGTAGTTATGTCTAGTGATAGCAACGGCTGCACTTTTGCTTTGTTGCACAGTCGATCCAGTTGTATGTCCGTGCCCTAAGCGAACCTGTTTTATTTTGGTTATCTCGTTCGTAGCTGGCAGATGAACGATTTTGCTGGTAGGATACAGATGAAGTCAATAGGTTGTCACTAATACAAAGGTTTGCCTAAACCAGAGATCGCCTGGCGATCGCGAGATACTATAACAGCTCGCGAGACATTTACTGTAGATCGCGTTAATGCTCCGGTTGGCTAACCTCTATTCATCCACTGAGCTTGATGCTTCCTACATGGAACGCTGAGGACAACAAACACTAACAGCTTTTACCAACAGAATTACAACTTTTTTGGAGAACTCGGTAATTCTTCTAGTTGGTAGCTGTCAATAGTATTTAAAAACAGTGCGGCAGCTCAGAATCTTGTTTTGCGACCATTGGTCTAAACGAGCATGGTAGATCATCTAGGTTCTCTGGTAATCATTGGTCAGCAGGACCACCAGGTGACCCAGGTGATGGTGAGGGTCTTCTTCTTGTTTCATCAACAAGAACAAGGTCTTGTTCGTTCATGGTCCAACAAGACCACCAACAACAATATCAACAAGATTTGTAGGTCTTATTGATCCATCAAGTCTTGTTATTGGACCAAAAAGACACTCCAAGTCTTGTTGGTCTTGTGGTTTGTAAATTCGTGAACTCACCGCTCATGGCAATGACTTTGATGAGGACTATGGGCACCCAGCACATGAAGTCTGTGCCCACTATGAATGCGAACCGCTTGGCGATGGTGCGGTCCTGCAGCTGCTGCGTCGACCTCAGCCCGATCTTGGAGTGCGAGATGGTGAAGAACATGGAGATGTAGGCGAACAGGATGAAGAGGAACGCGCCCAAGTTCAGGCCGCAGAACAGGAACGTGGAGTACTCCCACGCCTGTGTGCAAAGGAAGAAAGAAAGACATGTTAACAGTCAGCATTTGTATTTAAAATTTCGTAAGAATTAGGCATATCGGAATCACGTATCGGCAGCTACCATAGCCTCACTCAAAAATAGAGGGTCTAGAAATTGCCATCCTACTTTACAAGATGGTCTCAAATTCGACCGACAAGTTCACAGGGCTGACAGAAGGCAAGAAGATAAAAACTTCCCACAGGACACGCGCATGGACGTCGACGGAGTATTTTCAAGGGAGGTCAAAGATTACTTCAACTTATTGCTACCATGTTGGAAAGAAAAAAAGACAGGAAAAAACGTCATACAAAAGTCCAGGTGGGAGGGCAAGTGCCGCCCCTTTGCCGTATGCTGCCGACACCCATGGACATCGAGTCGCAAACCACGTTGAAAGTGAAAATTGTAAAAAAATGGGGGCTCTGAACCCAGGAGACGAAAGGTGGATGTCAGTTCGATGTTATACTGATATCCATGCTACTGCGCAGACACCAAATGCACTCCTGGCGAGAGAAGGTCACTCAGAGAGGAAACTCCTAGTTCTTGCTCAATAAGTTTAGTGGTGTTTTGAATTTCGTTAAGAGTACTATTAGTGTTAAGTTGGGGGGTGGGGGGGTGATGGTTTTTCTTAGCGGCAGTGGCGTAAGAGTAATTACTAGAGGTGGGTGAGGGGGAAGGGGTTAAAGTGGGAAATTTGGCGCAGCCTTTATAGCTGGCCGGATGATCTTTACCACAGTTACTGCATTTAGGGGGGGGGGTTATTTTCAAGCTTCTTGTTGGGGCAATTAAAAATTTCGTGTGATTCGGCGTAGAAAACGCAACGCAAACGCAACGGGGGCATGCGGCAGAATTTGGCGAAGTGAAAGAATCCGTTGCAACGGTAACATTGCACGGCCTTTCTTGGGGGTCTGTACTTTTCTACGTTTATTTTGAAAGATAGGATGGTTTCTAGATTAAAAATTTCTTTACTGGGTTCATTATTGGGGAGGTGAATTTGGAATATTGGTAAAGGGGCTTTGTCTTTTTACTAATAAGTTGATTTACTTTAATTACGGTATCATTGTTGCATTGGAGGGCTTCTTTAATTAGATCAGGGTCGGTATAAGGGGGGATGCCTTTAAGAACAATTTTGAGTGGGGGGGGATGTACGAATTGGTGTAGAAATGAATATTATTAGTTTCGAGTAAGTTAGAAATTTGGTTTTTACTGCTGAAATCGTGGGGCTGGATGCGCAGTGTATTTTTATTAATGCTAGCATGGAAGTTAGCCTCGGTATTTTCATTAATGAGTTCAGTTATTGCATGCATATTTGGATAATTAGGGATAATAAGGGCTTTAGGTTCTTTAGGCTTTTCGTTAATTTTAGGGGGTTCGATCTCTTGAGTGACCTCATTACTGTCTTTGGTATCAGTCTTTTCCAGAATTTGAAAGGGGTTTTTAGTTAGAAAGCTAAGTTCAGCACAGTTCTTATCTCTGTCGCTCAGATTTTGGATTCTCGCTTTTTTAGTTGGTTGCATGAAGGGACGGTTTTCGATGGGGGGGAAGGGCTCAGAAGATAAAGATGCCTCACCTGATAATCAAGTTGTATTAGGCCTAGTTCCATGTGGTGCATCTCCGGTGGCTTCTTCGGTGGAAATTTGCATTTCTTCAACGGTCTCTTCAGTTTTCGGTTTGATGGAATGAAGTAGTCTCTTTTTCCTTGCATTCATCTCGTCACGGCACACGTACATGATTTTTTCGATGTAAGCCTTATTTTCATAATCGCGGACGGTGTAGTTGACCATGCGGTAGAACGTTCTAAAGTCCTGGTTGTAAGTGTTGTCCTGTTTGAGTCTGATCCAGGTGTCGTAGACGTGTAGCTGGTCGTAGTTGAGATCGTCCGGATATCCGTCCGGCCCCCCTGTACCAATTACCAGCTCTGAAAAGAGCTTTTTTCGGTTGGCCGGCGTGTCCATTACGTCGCTTGCTTTCTTCCAGGTCGGTGTATAGCTGCCGGTCGTAGTCGCGCTCATTCCGGGCTGTCCATAGCTACCCGGTAAGGAGATCTCACTACCAAAGCTCATCGCTGAATCTATTATGTATGTGGGAATCATGTGTTGTGGGGTTTCTGGTTGCCCTTAGAATGTAACCTATAAGAACTATGGTTTCTGGCTACGTATTCTGGTTGTACGAACGGTTAGCTACGTATTCTTGTTGTATTTCTGCTTGTACGAACTAAGATTATTTCTGGTAAGATTTCTGGCTGTAGGAACTTGCAGTTCGCAAACCTTGTAAGCAGAAATCTATGATACGATACCGCATTCTGATTGACTGAGAAGAAGACAGATAGAGCCACGAAAGTCAAGAAATGGAAAATTTAATATTGGTTTTAAAGAGAAAATAGTCACGAATTTTTAGTGCCGGAAGAGGTTTTAGAGCTGACTGATCCACGTAAGTGAAAATGTGAACGGGGTTTTATAGTTCGTTTTTCATTATAAAACTCACTGTTAAAGCTTCACGTTTAAATTGTTATTTATTTACTTCGTTGCAATAGATCATAGTGTAATTCATTTGAAGATATACAGACTCGTTTAATTTCATGAATATCTGGCAAAATTTTCTTCAGAATCAGTAATAAAAACCATACTGAACACGTGGATGACAAAACCCTTTCCAACACTGTTTTTTTGTGTGTGTTTACATAACAGCATAATTCATATTTAACCTTTTCAGACTCACCGTTCAAAAGGAAAAAAAGACTTCCCTTCTGTTCCGATCGTTTCGTCCGGGTCTTGCAGTTGGACTGTCTTGTTGTGTGTGATACCGCAAGAAAAAGTTGCAAATTCAACCCGAAGCCGCTTGCAAGAATTACCTGTCCAAGTGGATCGCGTAACGGGATCGGCTTGTCCATTCTGTTCTTCTCAGTTCGAAAAGCCGACGCTTCAGACTTTAAAAAATTCAGTGTTTCAACACTTTCGCTAGAGTTGCCGTTTTGCTCCGGAATATTACTAACCACTTTTTTCTAAACAGTCATTTTTGGTTTAGTACGTAGGTCATTTTTTAAGTAAGAACCGTTTTGTAATGGAGTAGGAGACAGTTTAGTTATGAACGTAAATTGTATTACAAATTAAAGTTTGAACATTTTTTCACTTTTCAGCATAGTCACCATTAACATTTAAACATTTGTCAAGTCGTGGCACCAGCTTTTGGATCCGATCATCCAAGAACTCTGTCGCCTGACGGTTAGTTACAGTTAGTTACAGTTTCTTTCAACTTGTCATCATTTTCCTCTACCAAGAAATTTCTTAAGTTTTGGGAACAGATGAAAGTCTGATGGTACTAAGTCAGGGCTGTATGCTGGATGCTTCCAGTACTTCACAATGAAAATTTTCCCGTTGCGTCTTTGTTTCTGCCGTAACGTGAGGCCGAGCATTACATCTTCACCATAAATTTCAACAAGCTGCCGGTGAATTTCAGCTGGACGAACTTTTTTTTTGCATTTAAAAACCAAATAACTTGGCGAACTTCACGGTCGGCGGGATTACTCATTGACATGGCGACAAACGAAGCAGTGTAGCCGTACAACCAACCAACAGCAGAGACGTGAAATGGAATGGCGGCGTAATGAGACACCGGTAAAGAGTGGCCGCCGACCTTGAACGGACGTCATTGGACAGGATGCACGGACACGATGCGCAATCAGTTCTTACTCTAAAAGTGACCTCGTACGTTGCAGAATTTGAAAGTTAAAAATGTGAGCTGCTTAAAATTCTGAAAAAAATATTTAAATAATATACTGTTTCCATAAAATGGTTAATTATAATCCGGAGAAGTTGGCAACCCTGCTTCTGCCATTAGAATGGCAACCCTACGAAACTTCCACGGGGTTTTGTTATTTTTGTAAGAGTCTCACCTGTCCGAAGGGATCGTGTATCTGTATGGGCAGGCACACTCCGTTGTTGCCGTAGAACTCGTCGCCGTAGTACTCCAGGTCGAAGAGGGGGAGCGCCGACAGGAGGATGGCCACTGTCCACACCAGTCCCATGGCAATGGACGCGGACACGATGGTTCGACGCTTCAGTGACAGGGGGTACAGGATAGATGTGTACCT
>JAWZYV010011365.1:0-25770 GCA_038373885.1 Cheiracanthium punctorium | reverse complement strand
TATGGCTGATTTGGCAGCCGCTCGGAAGAGCGCTGGACGCGAGGAACCCCATCATCACAGGCCTGAAACCGCCGCGGAGTCCACGGAACTTTCGATCCGAAAACTGCCGTACCAGCGCAAACGCCAGACCGCAACCGCCCGCATGTCGACGGGTGGCAAAGGATACGTCAAGAAGCGTATGGCTGATTTGGCATCCGCTCGTAAGAGCGCCGACGCTGGACGCGAGGAACCCCATCATCATAGGCCTGAAACCGCCGCGGAGTCCACGGAACTTTCGATCCGAAAACTGCCGTTCCAGCGCTTAGTCAGGGAATTCGACCAGGACTTTAATACCGATCTCCGTTTCCAGAGCTACGTCATGGCTTTGCAAGAGGCTTCCGAAGCTTACCTGGTGGTCGGTCCGACGGAACTGGACGGCTCCCTTGGATAAAGTGATATGGAACGCAATCCGCAAGTCTACTGCTACGGAAAGGAAAAAAAAAAAGAAAAAGGCCCTTTTCAGGGCCACACACAAATATAAACAGAAATCAAGTCGTTCGTCAATCGAAATGAATCCCGCAAAGTTCCTAAATTATTCTGCAACGTAATCTCCCCCATAGCAGATCGATTTTCAGTCTTTGCAGGATTCACTTCATGGACGACGATCCAGTAAACACACACAGACGCAAAAAAGAGAAGAGTAAAGATACGAGAAGGAAAAAACTGAATTCTTTTAACCCTTAAATGCATGAATTTTTTTTCTCGTTCGCACGATAGCCACGAGTATAAGTTAAATTTCTTATATCAGTTTTATGAATAACTAATTCATTTCTCCCAAGGACAAACAGTTTGAAAGAATTATGTGAAACTTTTATTACTCACGATATGAATCATATAAATCATTCCATATGAATGAATCCATATGAATCATTTATTGTCTTATTAAAAATTATATGTCTTATTAAAAAACAACGTAAATGAATTCCAACGTGAAGTCTTTATTTCCCCTGTAATGAAAATGCATTCAAGTTTCTGGCAAAAAGGAGCTAGGAAATTGCCAGATACTCATATGCTTTTAGTTGATTGATTTTTTTTCTTTTTCATTTGTGTGGCCCTGATAAGGGCCTTTTTTTTTTTTTTTTTTTTCAAACTGTATGGGATTTAAAAATCCCTTATTGCTTTCATTCGATAGGGTAATATTTTCACCCTTGCTGATCTTAAATGTCGGCGTTCCTGGTTTGCAATACAGGGTGTGGTGTGTTCTCAACATGCTTTTGATACGTGGTGCTACGAGAGGCAGACTTGATTTTTTCAATAATTTCCCTCCATATCTTCATCTGTGAGCGAAAAAACGGTCCGAACAAACGGCTGTATTTTTTTTCACGAGCAGTAGGTTCCTTAATATCGACGGGCGATACAGACGGAAGCGCCGACATTAGCGGCCTCAAGTCAAATAGACTTCTTTCTGGAAGGTAAGAAAATATCCATATCAGAGACAAAAAATCCAAATGAATGCCGGCCGAATTTCGCGGGTCCTATTTATACGGGGTGTACAAAACGTTTAGCTGCCATTTTATTTCTCCAGCGCAAGCAGATAGGTCCGCAGTCGTATAGGCTCCGCCCACACGCCACACGAGGAGTATAAAAGACGGGGGGTTTGCCGGCACCAGAATCATTTTTAGACTCTTCGTCGAGCTGAAAACGATGTCTGGTCGCGGTAAAGGTACCGGAAGGAAGTGCGGGGAGAAGGCGCGGTCTAAGTTTCGACTGCACAACAGCCAAGGTATTATCAAGAGGCTCGCCAGGCGTGGAGGCATCGTACCCATCTCGGCTCTGATCGCGGGTCCGACATTTCGGCCTTTGAAAAAGAAAAAAACGGCTAAACTGGAGGGCTCGCTTGGATAGAGTTATATTGAACGCAATCCGCTTTCTCGTCGAATCTGAAGAAAGAGAGAGGTACGGAACGAACTACAGGCCTTCATTGTTATGGAAATAAGTCTTACTGCTACGGAAAGGAAAAAAAAAAAAAAAAAAAAAAAGGGCCCTTTTTCAGGGCCACACAAATGAAATATGACAACTCGCCCACTTGTACTTGGGAGGGTGACCACCTGGGAACACCGCGTGCTGTTGGCATTCTTTTTTTTTCCCTCTTTTAAATTCCCCGTGCATGCACATTTTACAAATATTCTCATTGTTCTTTTTTTTTTAATTTAAAAAAATAAATTAGCCCGTTGCGTATTTTATCTCTTTTTACCTAGGAATATCACAAAATTCGGCAAGCAAAACTTTTGGAAAAGTTAAATTAAATGACGAACAGATTTTTTTCTTTTCCTCCCTCACTTTGGTTCAAAAAAATTAAAACAATTTTTTATTTAAAAGGGGCAAAATTTAAAACAGAAACGACAGGGGAAGTTGTCTTATTAAAAAAACAACGTAAATGAATTCCAACGTGAAGTCTTTTCCCCTGTAATGAAAATGCATTCAAGTTTTCTGGCAAAAAGGAGCTAGGAAATTGCCAGATACTCATATGCTTTTTAGTTGATTGCTTTACGACTAGCTTGGGGAGGCATCTTGATTCGACGAAAGACGATCAATATATGAGGAACAGATTTTGAACCTTCTATTTATACTCATTGGGACCGGATTGGGAAGACACTTTTGCGTGGGGCCAATCAGATGGCCCGTGGGCGTGCACTTGTTTTCGGTTTTCTGTAGGCTCGATTATTCGGATATATAGCATTCTAGCAATGAAAAATAGGAAGAAAAAATATTTTTAAAAAACTTATTAGGGACTTGTAGTAAAAATTCACAATATTCTCAAAGGTGGGAAAAGAATTAAGGACAGTGAGAAAAAAAAAAAAAAAAAAAAAACCGAACCAGTATTTATGGTCTCTTGGGGCCCGTCCTCGTGCACTCGGTCGACCAATCGGCAGTTCGTTCTGTCGGAGGGGTGTTGCCAGCTGCTTCGCTGTCTATAAATGGGGCCCCAAGCTTCCGACTGAATCATATCCGATCGTGATGGCCACTAGGCAGACCGTTACCGCCCGTATGTCAACGGGTGGCAAAGGATAACGTCAAGAAGCGTATGGCTGATTTGGCAGCCGCTCGGAAGAGCGCTGGGACGCGAGGGAACCCCATCATCACAGGCCTGAAACCGCCGCGGAGTTCCACGGAACTTTTCGATCCGAAAAACTGCCGTACCAGCGCAAACGCCAGACCGCAACCGCCCCGCATGTCGACGGGTGGCAAAGGATACGTCAAGAAGCGTATGGCTGATTTGGCATCCGCTCGTAAGAGAGCGCCGACGCTGGACGCGAGGAACCCCATCATCATAGGCCTGAAAACCGCCGCGGAGTCCACGGAACTTTCGATCCGAAAACTGCCGTTCCAGCGCTTAGTCAGGGAATTCGACCAGGACTTTAATACCGATCTCCGTTTCCAGAGCTACGTCATGGCTTTGCAAGAGGCTTCCGAAGCTTACCTGGTGGTCGGTCCGACGGAACTGGGACGGCTCCCTTGGATAAAGTGATATGGAACGCAATCCGCAAGTCTACTGCTACGGAAAGGAAAAAAAAAAAAAGAAAAAGGCCCTTTTTCAGGGCCACACACAAATATAAAACAGAAATCAAGTCGTTCGTCAATCGAAATGAATCCCGCAAAGTTCCCTAAATTATTCTGCAACGTAATCTTCCCCCATAGCAGATCGATTTTCAGTCTTTGCAGGATTTCACTTCATGGACGACGATCCAGTAAACCACACACAGACGCAAAAAAAAGAGGAAGAGTAAAGATACGAGAAGGAAAAAAACTGAATTCTTTTTAACCCTTAAATGCATGAAATTTTTTTCTCGTTCGCCACGATAGCCACGAGTATAAGTTAAATTTCTTATATCAGTTTTTATGAATAACTAATTCATTTCTCCAAGGACAAACAGTTTGAAAGAATTATGTGAAACTTTTATTACTCACGATATGAATCATATAAAATCATTCCATATGAATGAATCCATATGAATCATTTATTGTCTTATTAAAAAATTATATGTCTTATTAAAAAACAACGTAAATGAATTCCAACGTGAAGTCTTTATTTCCCCTGTAATGAAAATGCATTCAAGTTTCTGGCAAAAAGGAGCTAGGAAATTGCCAGATACTCATATGCTTTTAGTTGATTGATTTTTTTTCTTTTTCATTTGTGTGGGCCCTGATAAGGGCCTTTTTTTTTTTTTTTTTTTTCAAACTGTATGGGATTTAAAAAATCCCTTATTGCTTTCATTCGATAGGGTAATATTTTCACCCTTGCTGATCTTAAATGTCGGGCGTTCCTGGTTTGGCAATACAGGGTGTGGTGTTCTCAAACATGCTTTTGTTGATACGTGGTGCTACGAGAGGCAGACTTGATTTTTTCAATAATTCCCTCCATATCTTCATCTGTGAGCGAAAAAAAACGGTCCGAAACAAAACGGCTGTATTTTTTTCACGAGCAGTAGGTTCCTTAATATCGACGGGCGATACAGACGGAAGCGCCGACATTAGCGGCCTCAAGTCAAATAGACTTCTTTCTGGAAGGTAAGAAATATCCATATCAGAGACAAAAATCCAAATGAATGCCGGCCGAATTTCGCGGTCCTATTTATACGGGGTGTACAAACGTTTAGCTGCCATTTTATTTCTCCAGCGCAAGCAGATAGGTCCGCAGTCGTATAGGCTCCGCCCACCACGCCACACGAGGAGTATAAAAAGACGGGGGTTTTGCCGGCACCAGAATCATTTTTAGACTCTTCGTCGAGCTGAAACGATGTCTGGTCGCGGTAAAGGTACCGGAAGGAAGTGCGGGGAGAAGGCGCGGTCTAAGTTTCGACTGCACAACAGCCAAGGTATTATCAAGAGGCTCGCCAGGCGTGGAGGCATCGTACCCATCTCGGCTCTGATCGCGGGTCCGACATTTCGGCCTTTGAAAAAGAAAAAAAAACGGCTAAACTGGAGGGCTCGCTTGGATAGAGTTATATTGAACGCAATCCGCTTTCTCGTCGAATCTGAAGAAAAGAGAGAGGTACGGAACGAACTACAGGCCTTCATTGTTATGGAAATAAGTCTTACTGCTACGGAAAGGAAAAAAAAAAAAAAAAAAAAAAGGCCCTTTTCAGGGCCACACAAATGAAATATGACAACTCGCCCACTTGTACTTGGGAGGGTGACCACCTGGGAACACCGCGTGCTGTTGGCATTCTTTTTTTTCCCTCTTTTAAATTCCCCGTGCATGCACATTTTACAAATATTCTCATTGTTCTTTTTTTTTAATTTAAAAAATAAATTAGCCCGTTGCGTATTTTATCTCTTTTACCTAGGAATATCACAAAATTCGGCAAGCAAAACTTTTGGAAAAGTTAAATTAAATGACGAACAGATTTTTTCTTTTCCTCCCTCACTTTGGTTCAAAAAATTAAAACAATTTTTTATTTAAAAGGGGCAAAATTTAAACAGAACGACAGGGGAAGTTGTCTTATTAAAAACAACGTAAATGAATTCCAACGTGAAGTCTTTTTCCCCTGTAATGAAAATGCATTCAAGTTTCTGGCAAAAAGGAGCTAGGAAATTGCCAGATACTCATATGCTTTTAGTTGATTGCTTTACGACTAGCTTGGGGAGGCATCTTGATTCGACGAAAGACGATCAATATATGAGGAACAGATTTTGAACCTTCTATTTATACTCATTGGACCGGATTGGGAAGACACTTTTGCGTGGGCCAATCAGATGGCCCGTGGGCGTGCACTTGTTTTCGGTTTCTGTAGGCTCGATTATTCGGATATATAGCATTCTAGCAATGAAAATAGGAAGAAAAAATATTTTTAAAAACTTATTAGGGACTTGTAGTAAAATTCACAATATTCTCAAAGGTGGGAAAGAATTAAGACAGTGAAAAAAAAAAAAAAAAAAAACCGAACCAGTATTTATGGTCTCTTGGGCCCGTCCTCGGTGCACTCGGTCGACCAATCGGCAGTTCGTTCTGTCGGAGGGGTGTTGCCAGCTGCTTCGCTGTCTATAAATGGGGCCCCAAGCTTCCGACTGAATCATATCCGATCGTGATGGCCACTAGGCAGACCGTTACCGCCCGTATGTCAACGGGTGGCAAAGGATACGTCAAGAAGCGTATGGCTGATTTGGCAGCCGCTCGGAAGAGCGCTGGACGCGAGGAACCCCCATCATCACAGGCCTGAAACCGCCGCGGAGTCCACGGAACTTTCGATCCGAAAACTGCCGTACCAGCGCAAACGCCAGACCGCAAACCGCCCGCATGTCGACGGGTGGCAAAGGATACGTCAAGAAGCGTATGGCTGATTTGGCATCCGCTCGTAAGAGCGCCGACGCTGGACGCGAGGAACCCCATCATCATAGGCCTGAAACCGCCGCGGAGTCCACGGAACTTTCGATCCGAAAAACTGCCGTTCCAGCGCTTAGTCAGGGAATTCGACCAGGACTTTAATACCGATCTCCGTTTCCAGAGCTACGTCATGGCTTTGCAAGAGGCTTCCGAAGCTTACCTGGTGGTCGGTCCGACGGAACTGGACGGCTCCCTTGGATAAAGTGATATGGAACGCAATCCGCAAGTCTACTGCTACGGAAAGGAAAAAAAAAAAAAGAAAAAAGGCCCTTTTCAGGGTCCACACAAATATAAACAGAAATCAAGTCGTTCGTCAATCGAAATGAATCCCGCAAAGTTCCTAAATTATTCTGCAACGTAATCTCCCCCATAGCAGATCGATTTTCAGTCTTTGCAGGATTCACTTCATGGACGACGATCCAGTAAACACACACAGACGCAAAAAAGAGAAGAGTAAAGATACGAGAAGGAAAAAACTGAATTCTTTTAACCCTTAAATGCATGAATTTTTTTCTCCGTTCGCACGATAGCCACGAGTATAAGTTAAATTTCTTATATCAGTTTTATGAATAACTAATTCATTTCTCCAAGGACAAACAGTTTGAAAGAATTATGTGAAACTTTTATTACTCACGATATGAATCATATAAATCATTCCATATGAATGAATCCATATGAATCATTTATTGTCTTATTAAAAATTATATGTCTTATTAAAAACAACGTAAATGAATTCCAACGTGAAGTCTTTATTTCCCCTGTAATGAAAATGCATTCAAGTTTCTGGCAAAAAGGAGCTAGGAAATTGCCAGATACTCATATGCTTTTAGTTGATTGATTTTTTTTCTTTTTCATTTGTGTGGCCCTGATAAGGGCCTTTTTTTTTTTTTTTTTTTTCAAACTGTATGGGATTTAAAAAATCCCTTATTGCTTTCATTTCGATAGGGTAATATTTTCACCCTTGCTGATCTTAAATGTCGGCGTTCCTGGTTTGCAATACAGGGTGTGGTGTTCTCAACATGCTTTTGATACGTGGTTGCTACGAGAGGCAGACTTGATTTTTTCAATAATTCCCTCCATATCTTCATCTGTGAGCGAAAAAACGGTCCGAACAAACGGCTGTATTTTTTTCACGAGCAGTAGGTTCCTTAATATCGACGGGCGATACAGACGGAAGCGCCGACATTAGCGGCCTCAAGTCAAATAGACTTCTTTCTGGAAGGTAAGAAATATCCATATCAGAGACAAAAATCCAAATGAATGCCGGCCGAATTTCGCGGGTCCTATTTATACGGGGTGTACAAACGTTTAGCTGCCATTTTATTTTCTCCAGCGCAAGCAGATAGGTCCGCAGTCGTATAGGGCTCCGCCCACACGCCACACGAGGAGTATAAAAGACGGGGGGTTTGGCCGGCACCAGAATCATTTTTAGACTCTTCGTCGAGCTGAAAACGATGTCTGGTCGCGGTAAAGGTACCGGAAGGAAGTGCGGGGAGAGAAGGCGCGGTCTAAGTTTCGACTGCACAACAGCCAAGGTATTATCAAGAGGCTCGCCAGGCGTGGAGGCATCGTACCCATCTCGGCTCTGATCGCGGGTCCCGACATTTCGGCCTTTTGAAAAAGAAAAAACGGGCTAAACTGGAGGGCTCGCTTGGATAGAGTTATATTGAACGCAATCCGCTTTCTCGTCGAATCTGAAGAAAGAGAGAGGTACGGAACGAACTACAGGCCTTCATTGTTATGGAAATAAGTCTTACTGCTACGGAAAGGAAAAAAAAAAAAAAAAAAAAAGGCCCTTTTCAGGGCCACACAAATGAAATATGACAACTCGCCCACTTGTACTTGGGAGGGTGACCACCTGGGAACACCGCGTGCTGTTGGCATTCTTTTTTTTTCCCTTCTTTTAAATTCCCCGTGCATGCACATTTTACAAATATTCTCATTGTTCTTTTTTTTTTAATTTAAAAAATAAATTAGCCCGTTGCGTATTTTATCTCTTTTACCTAGGAATATCACAAAAATTCGGCAAGCAAAAACTTTTGGAAAAGTTAAATTAAATGACGAACAGATTTTTTTCTTTTCCTCCCTCACTTTGGTTCAAAAAATTAAAACAATTTTTTATTTAAAAGGGGGCAAAATTTAAAACAGAACGACAGGGGAAGTTGTCTTATTAAAAACAACGTAAATGAATTCCAACGTGAAGTCTTTTCCCCTGTAATGAAAATGCATTCAAGTTTTCTGGCAAAAAGGAGCTAGGAAATTGCCAGATACTCATATGCTTTTAGTTGATTGCTTTACGACTAGCTTGGGGAGGCATCTTGATTCGACGAAAGACGATCAATATATGAGGAACAGATTTTGAACCTTCTATTTATACTCATTGGACCGGATTTGGGAAGACACTTTTGCGTGGGCCAATCAGATGGCCCGTGGGCGTGCACTTGTTTTCGGTTTCTGTAGGCTCGATTATTCGGATATATAGCATTCTAGCAATGAAAATAGGAAGAAAAAATATTTTTTAAAAACTTATTAGGGACTTGTAGTAAAATTCACAATATTCTCAAAGGTGGGAAAGAATTAAGACAGTGAGAAAAAAAAAAAAAAAAAAAACCGAACCAGTATTTATGGTCTCTTGGGCCCGTCCTCGTGCACTCGGTCGACCAATCGGCAGTTCGTTCTGTCGGAGGGGTGTGTTGCCAGCTGCTTCGCTGTCTATAAATGGGGGCCCCAAGCTTCCGACTGAATCATATCCGATTCGTGATGGCCACTAGGCAGGACCGTTACCGCCCGTATGTCAACGGGTGGCAAAGGATACGTCAAGAAGCGTATGGCTGATTTGGCAGCCGCTCGTGAAGAGCGCTGGACGCGAGGAACCCCATCATCACAGGGCCTGAAACCGCCGCGGAGGTCCACGGAACTTTCGATCCGAAAACTGCTGCCGTACCAGCGCAAACGCCAGACCGCAACCGCCCGCATGTCGACGGGTGGCAAAGGATACGTCAAGAAGCGTATGGCTGATTTGGCATCCGCTCGTAAGAGCGCCGACGCTGGACGCGAGGAACCCCATCATCATAGGCCTGAAACCGCCGCGGAGTCCACGGAACTTTCGATCCGAAAAACTGCCGTTCCAGCGCTTAGTCAGGGAATTCGACCAGGACTTTAATACCGATCTCCGTTTCCAGAGCTACGTCATGGCTTTGCAAGAGGCTTCCGAAGCTTACCTGGTGGTCGGTCCGACGGAACTGGACGGCTCCCTTGGATAAAGTGATATGGAACGCAATCCGCAAGTCTACTGCTACGGAAAGGAAAAAAAAAAAGAAAAAGGCCCTTTTCAGGGCCACACAAATATAAACAGAAATCAAGTCGTTCGTCAATCGAAATGAATCCCGCAAAGTTCCTAAATTATTCTGCAACGTAATCTCCCCCATAGCAGATCGATTTTCAGTCTTTGCAGGATTCACTTCATGGACGACGATCCAGTAAAACACACACAGACGCAAAAAAGAGAAGAGTAAAGATACGAGAAGGAAAAAAACTGAATTCTTTTAAACCCTTAAATGCATGAATTTTTTTTCTCGTTCGCACGATAGCCACGAGTATAAGTTAAATTTCTTATATCAGTTTTATGAATAACTAATTCATTTCTCCAAGGACAAACAGTTTGAAAGAATTATGTGAAACTTTTATTACTCACGATATGAATCATATAAATCATTCCATATGAATGAATCCATATGAATCATTTATTGTCTTATTAAAAATTATATGTCTTATTAAAAAACAACGTAAATGAATTCCAACGTGAAGTCTTTATTTCCCCTGTAATGAAAATGCATTCAAGTTTCTGGCAAAAAGGAGCTAGGAAATTGCCAGATACTCATATGCTTTTAGTTGATTGATTTTTTTTCTTTTTCATTTGTGTGGCCCTGATAAGGGCCTTTTTTTTTTTTTTTTTTTTCAAACTGTATGGGATTTAAAAATCCCTTATTGCTTTCATTCGATAGGGTAATATTTTCACCCTTGCTGATCTTAAATGTCGGCGTTCCTGGTTTGCAATACAGGGTGTGGTGTTCTCAACATGCTTTTGATACGTGGTGCTACGAGAGGCAGACTTGATTTTTTCAATAATTCCCTCCATATCTTCATCTGTGAGCGAAAAAAACGGTCCGAACAAACGGCTGTATTTTTTTTCACGAGCAGTAGGTTCCTTAATATCGACGGGCGATACAGACGGAAGCGCCGACATTAGCGGCCTCAAGTCAAATAGACTTCTTTCTGGAAGGTAAGAAAATATCCATATCAGAGACAAAAATCCAAATGAATGCCGGCCGAATTTTCGCGGTCCTATTTATACGGGGTGTACAAACGTTTAGCTGCCATTTTATTTCTCCAGCGCAAGCAGATAGGTCCGCAGTCGTATAGGCTCCGCCCACACGCCACACGAGGAGTATAAAAGACGGGGGTTTGCCGGCACCAGAATCATTTTTTAGACTCTTCGTCGAGCTGAAACGATGTCTGGTCGCGGTAAAGGTACCGGGAAGGAAGTGCGGGGAGAAGGCGCGGTCTAAGTTTCGACTGCACAACAGCCAAGGTATTATCAAGAGGCTCGCCAGGCGTGGAGGCATCGTACCCATCTCGGCTCTGATCGCGGGGTCCGACATTTCGGCCTTTGAAAAAGAAAAAAAAACGGCTAAACTGGAGGGCTCGCTTGGATAGAGTTATATTGAACGCAATCCGCTTTCTCGTCGAATCTGAAGAAAGAGAGAGGTACGGAACGAACTACAGGCCTTCATTGTTATGGAAATAAGTCTTACTGCTACGGAAAGGAAAAAAAAAAAAAAAAAAAAAAGGCCCTTTTCAGGGCCACACAAATGAAATATGACAACTCGCCCACTTGTACTTGGGAGGGTGACCACCTGGGAACACCGCGTGCTGTTGGCATTCTTTTTTTTTCCCTCTCTTTTAAATTCCCCGTGCATGCACATTTTACAAATATTCTCATTGTTCTTTTTTTTTAATTTAAAAAATAAATTAGCCCGTTGCGTATTTTATCTCTTTTACCTAGGAATATCACAAAATTCGGCAAGCAAAACTTTTGGAAAAGTTAAATTAAATGACGAACAGATTTTTTCTTTTCCTCCCTCACTTTGGTTCAAAAAAATTAAAACAATTTTTTATTTAAAAGGGGCCAAAATTTAAACAGAACGACAGGGGAAGTTGTCTTATTAAAAACAACGTAAATGAATTCCAACGTGAAGTCTTTTCCCCTGTAATGAAAATGCATTCAAGTTTCTGGCAAAAAGGAGCTAGGAAATTGCCAGATACTCATATGCTTTTAGTTGATTGCTTTACGACTAGCTTGGGGAGGCATCTTGATTCGACGAAAGACGATCAATATATGAGGAACAGATTTTGAACCTTCTATTTATACTCATTGGACCGGATTGGGAAGACACTTTTGCGTGGGCCAATCAGATGGCCCGTGGGCGTGCACTTGTTTTCGGTTTCTGTAGGCTCGATTATTCGGATATATAGCATTCTAGCAATGAAAATAGGAAGAAAAAATATTTTTAAAAACTTATTAGGGACTTGTAGTAAAATTCACAATATTCTCAAAGGTGGGAAAGAATTAAGACAGTGAAAGAAAAAAAAAAAAAAAAACCGAACCAGTATTTATGGTCTCTTGGGCCCGTCCTCGTGCACTCGGGTCGACCAATCGGCAGTTCGTTCTGTCGGAGGGGTGTTGCCAGCTGCTTCGCTGTCTATAAATGGGGGCCCCAAGCTTCCGACTGAATCATATCCGATCGTGATGGCCACTATGGCAGACCGTTTACCGCCCGTATGTCAACGGGTGGCAAAGGATACGTCAAGAAGCGTATGGCTGATTTGGCAGCCGCTCGGTAAGAGAGCGCTGGACGCGAGGAACCCCATCATCACAGGCCTGAAAACCGCCGCGGGAGTCCACGGAACTTTCGATCCGAAAACTGCCGTACCAGCGCAAAACGCCCAGACCGCAAACCGCCCGCATGTCGACGGGTGGCAAAGGATACGTCAAGAAGCGTATGGCTGATTTGGCATCCGCTCGTAAGAGCGCCGACGCTGGACGCGAGGAACCCCATCATCATAGGCCTGAAACCGCCGCGGAGGTCCACGGAACTTTCGATCCGAAAAACTGCCGTTCCAGCGCTTAGTCAGGGAATTCGACCAGGACTTTAATACCGATCTCCGTTTCCAGAGCTACGTCATGGCTTTGCAAGAGGCTTCCGAAGCTTACCTGGTGGTCGGTCCGACGGAACTGGACGGCTCCCTTGGATAAAGTGATATGGGAACGCAATCCGCAAGTCTACTGCTACGGAAAGGAAAAAAAAAAAAAGAAAAAGGCCCTTTTCAGGGGCCACACAAATATAAACAGAAATCAAGTCGTTCGTCAATCGAAATGAATCCCGCAAAGTTCCTAAATTATTCTGCAACGTAATCTCCCCCATAGCAGATCGATTTTCAGTCTTTGCAGGATTCACTTCATGGACGACGATCCAGTAAACACACACAGACGCAAAAAAGAGAAGAGTAAAGATACGAGAAGGAAAAAAACTGAATTCTTTTAACCCTTAAATGCATGAATTTTTTTTCTCGTTCGCACGATAGCCACGAGTATAAGTTAAATTTCTTATATCAGTTTTATGAATAACTAATTCATTTCTCCAAGGACAAAACAGTTTGAAAGAATTATGTGAAACTTTTATTACTCACGATATGAATCATATAAATCATTCCATATGAATGAATCCATATGAATCATTTATTGTCTTATTAAAAATTATATGTCTTATTAAAAACAACGTAAATGAATTCCAACGTGAAGTCTTTATTTCCCCTGTAATGAAAATGCATTCAAGTTTCTGGCAAAAAAGGAGCTAGGAAAATTGCCAGATACTCATATGCTTTTAGTTGATTGATTTTTTTTCTTTTTCATTTGTGTGGCCCTGATAAGGGCCTTTTTTTTTTTTTTTTTTTCAAACTGTATGGGATTTAAAAATCCCTTATTGCTTTTCATTCGATAGGGTAATATTTTCACCCTTGCTGATCTTAAATGTCGGCGTTCCTGGTTTGCAATACAGGGTGTGGTGTTCTCAACATGCTTTTGATACGTGGTGCTACGAGAGGCAGACTTGATTTTTTTCAATAATTCCCTCCATATCTTCATCTGTGAGCGAAAAAACGGTCCGAACAAACGGCTGTATTTTTTTCACGAGCAGTAGGTTCCTTAATATCGACGGGGCGATACAGACGGAAAGCGCCGACATTAGCGGCCTCAAGTCAAATAGACTTCTTTCTGGAAGGTAAGAAATATCCATATCAGAGACAAAAATCCAAATGAATGCCGGCCGAATTTCGCGGTCCTATTTATACGGGGTGTACAAACGTTTAGCTGCCATTTTATTTCTCCAGCGCAAGCAGATAGGTCCGCAGTCGTATAGGCTCCGCCCACACGCCACACGAGGAGTATAAAAGACGGGGGTTTGCCGGCACCAGAATCATTTTTAGACTCTTCGTCGAGCTGAAAACGATGTCTGGTCGCGGTAAAAGGTACCGGAAGGAAGTGCGGGGAGAAGGCGCGGTCTAAGTTTCGACTGCACAACAGCCAAGGTATTATCAAGAGGCTCGCCAGGCGTGGAGGCATCGTACCCATCTCGGCTCTGATCGCGGGGTCCGACATTTCGGCCTTTGAAAAAAGAAAAAAACGGCCTAAACTGGAGGGCTCGCTTGGATAGAGTTATATTGAACGCAATCCGCTTTCTCGTCGAATCTGAAGAAAGAGAGAGGTACGGAACGAACTACAGGCCTTCATTGTTATGGAAATAAGTCTTACTGCTACGGAAAGGAAAAAAAAAAAAAAAAAAAAAGGCCCTTTTCAGGGCCACACAAATGAAATATGACAACTCGCCCACTTGTACTTGGGAGGGTGACCACCTGGGGAACACCGCGTGCTGTTGGCATTCTTTTTTTTTCCCTCTTTTTAAATTCCCCGTGCATGCACATTTTACAAATATTCTCATTGTTCTTTTTTTTTTAATTTAAAAAATAAATTAGCCCGTTGCGTATTTTATCTCTTTTACCTAGGAATATCACAAAATTCGGCAAGCAAAACTTTTGGAAAAGTTAAATTAAATGACGAACAGATTTTTTCTTTTCCTCCCTCACTTTGGTTCAAAAAATTAAAAACAATTTTTTTATTTAAAAGGGGCAAAATTTAAAACAGAACGACAGGGGAAGTTGTCTTATTAAAAACAACGTAAATGAATTCCAACGTGAAGTCTTTTCCCCTGTAATGAAAAATGCATTCAAGTTTCTGGCAAAAAGGAGCTAGGAAATTGCCAGATACTCATATGCTTTTAGTTGATTGCTTTACGACTAGCTTGGGGAGGCATCTTGATTCGACGAAAGACGATCAATATATGAGGAACAGATTTTGAACCTTCTATTTATACTCATTGGACCGGATTGGGAAGACACTTTTGCGTGGGCCAATCAGATGGCCCGTGGGCGTGCACTTGTTTTCGGTTTCTGTAGGCTCGATTATTCGGATATATAGCATTCTAGCAATGAAAATAGGAAGAAAAAAATATTTTTAAAAACTTATTAGGGACTTGTAGTAAAATTCACAATATTCTCAAAGGTGGGAAAGAATTAAGACAGTGAAGAAAAAAAAAAAAAAAAAAACCGAACCAGTATTTTATGGTCTCTTGGGCCCGTCCTCGTGCACTCGGTCGACCAATCGGCAGTTCGTTCTGTCGGAGGGGTGTTGCCAGCTGCTTCGCTGTCTATAAATGGGGCCCCAAGCTTCCGACTGAATCATATCCGATCGTGATGGCCACTAGGCAGACCGTTACCGCCCGTATGTCAACGGGTGGCAAAGGATACGTCAAGAAGCGTATGGCTGATTTGGCCAGCCGCTCGGAAGAGCGCTGGACGCGAGGAACCCCATCATCACAGGCCTGAAACCCGCCGCGGAGTCCACGGAACTTTCGATCCGAAAACTGCCGTACCAGCGCAAACGCCAGACCGCAACCGCCCGCATGTCGACGGGTGGCAAAGGATACGTCAAGAAGCGTATGGCTGATTTGGCATCCGCTCGTAAGAGCGCCGACGCTGGACGCGAGGAAACCCCATCATCATAGGCCTGAAACCGCCGCGGAGTCCACGGAACTTTCGATCCGAAAAACTGCCGTTCCAGCGCTTAGTCAGGGAATTCGACCAGGACTTTAATACCGATCTCTCCGTTTCCAGAGCTACGTCATGGCTTTGCAAGAGGCTTCCGAAGCTTACCTGGTGGTCGGTCCGACGGAACTGGACGGCTCCCTTGGATAAAGTGATATGGAACGCAATCCGCAAGTCTACTGCTACGGAAAGGAAAAAAAAAAAAAGAAAAAGGCCCTTTTCAGGGCCACACAAATATAAACAGAAATCAAGTCGTTCGTCAATCGAAATGAATCCCGCAAAGTTCCTAAATTATTCTGCAACGTAATCTCCCCCATAGCAGATCGATTTTCAGTCTTTGCAGGATTCACTTCATGGACGACGATCCAGTAAACACACACACAGACGCAAAAAAAGAGAGAAGAGTAAAGATACGAGAAGGAAAAAAACTGAATTCTTTTAAACCCTTAAATGCATGAATTTTTTTCTCTCGTTCGCACGATAGCCACGAGTATAAGTTAAATTTCTTATATCAGTTTTATGAATAACTAATTCATTTCTCCAAGGACAAAACAGTTTGAAAGAATTATGTGAAACTTTTATTACTCACGATATGAATCATATAAATCATTCCATATGAATGAATCCATATGAATCATTTATTGTCCTTATTAAAAATTATATGTCTTATTAAAAACAACGTAAATGAATTCCAACGTGAAGTCTTTATTTCCCCTGTAATGAAAATGCATTCAAGTTTCTGGCAAAAAGGAGCTAGGAAATTGCCAGATACTCATATGCTTTTAGTTGATTGATTTTTTTTCTTTTTCATTTGTGTGGCCCTGATAAGGGCCTTTTTTTTTTTTTTTTTTTTTCAAACTGTATGGGATTTTAAAAATCCCTTATTGCTTTCATTCGATAGGGTAATATTTTCACCCTTGCTGATCTTAAATGTCGGGCGTTCCTGGTTTGCAATACAGGGTGTGGTGTTTCTCAACATGCTTTTGATACGTGGTGCTACGAGAGGCAGGACTTGATTTTTTCAATAATTCCCTCCATATCTTCATCTGTGAGCGAAAAAACGGTCCGAACAAACGGCTGTATTTTTTTTCACGAGCAGTAGGTTCCTTAATATCGACGGGCGATACAGACGGAAGCGCCGACATTAGCGGCCTCAAGTCAAATAGACTTCTTTCTGGAAGGTAAGAAATATCCATATCAGAGACAAAAAATCCAAATGAATGCCGGCCGAATTTCGCGGTCCTATTTATACGGGGTGTACAAACGTTTAGCTGCCATTTTATTTTCTCCAGCGCAAGCAGATAGGTCCGCAGTCGTATAGGCTCCGCCCACACGCCACACGAAGGAGTATAAAAGACGGGGGTTTGCCGGCACCAGAATCATTTTTTAGACTCTTCGTCGAGCTGAAACGATGTCTGGTCGCGGTAAAGGTACCGGAAGGAAGTGCGGGGAGAAGGCGCGGTCTAAGTTTCGACTGCACAACAGCCAAGGTATTATCAAGAGGCTCGCCAGGCGTGGAGGCATCGTACCCATCTCGGCTCTGATCGCGGGTCCGACATTTCGGCCTTTGAAAAAGAAAAAAACGGCTAAACTGGAGGGCTCGCTTGGATAGAGTTATATTGAACGCAATCCGCTTTCTCGTCGAATCTGAAGAAAGAAGAGAGAGGTACGGAACGAAACTACAGGCCTTCATTGTTATGGAAATAAGTCTTACTGCTACGGAAAGGAAAAAAAAAAAAAAAAAAAAAGGCCCTTTTCAGGGCCACACAAAATGAAATATGACAACTCGCCCACTTGTACTTGGGAGGGTGACCACCTGGGAACACCGCGTGCTGTTGGCATTCTTTTTTTTTCCCTCTCTTTTAAATTCCCCGTGCATGCACATTTTACAAATATTCTCATTGTTCTTTTTTTTTTTAATTTAAAAAATAAATTAGCCCGTTGCGTATTTTTATCTCTTTTACCTAGGAATATCACAAAATTCGGCAAGCAAAACTTTTGGAAAAGTTAAATTAAATGACGAACAGATTTTTTTCTTTTCCTCCCTCACTTTGGTTCAAAAAAATTAAAAACAATTTTTTATTTAAAAGGGGCAAAATTTAAACAGAACGACAGGGGAAGTTGTCTTATTAAAAACAACGTAAATGAATTCCAACGTGAAGTCTTTTCCCCTGTAATGAAAATGCATTCAAGTTTCTGGCAAAAAGGAGCTAGGAAAATTGCCAGATACTCATATGCTTTTAGTTGATTGCTTTACGACTAGCTTGGGGAGGCATCTTGATTCGACGAAAGACGATCAATATATGAGGAACAGATTTTGAACCTTCTATTTATACTCATTGGACCGGATTGGGAAGACACTTTTGCGTGGGCCAATCAGATGGCCCGTGGGCGTGCACTTGTTTTCGGTTTCTGTAGGCTCGATTATTCGGATATATAGCATTCTAGCAATGAAAAATAGGAAGAAAAAATATTTTTAAAAACTTATTAGGGACTTGTAGTAAAATTCACAATATTCTCAAAGGTGGGAAAGAATTAAAGACAGTGAAAAAAAAAAAAAAAAAAAACCGAACCAGTATTTATGGTCTCTTGGGCCCGTCCTCGTGCACTCGGTCGACCAATCGGCAGTTCGTTCTGTCGGAGGGGTGTTGCCAGCTGCTTCGCTGTCTATAAATGGGGCCCCAAGCTTCCGACTGAATCATATCCGATCGTGATGGCCACTAGGCAGACCGTTACCCGCCCGTATGTCAACGGGTGGCAAAGGATACGTCAAGAAGCGTATGGCTGATTTGGCAGCCGCTCGGAAGAGCGCTGGACGCGAGGAACCCCATCATCACAGGGCCTGAAACCGCCGCGGAGTCCACGGAACTTTCGATCCGAAAACTGCCGTACCAGCGCAAACGCCAGACCGCAACCGCCCGCATGTCGACGGGTGGCAAAGGATACGTCAAGAAGCGTATGGCTGATTTGGCATCCGCTCGTAAGAGCGCCGACGCTGGACGCGAGGAAACCCCATCATCATAGGCCTGAAAACCGCCGCGGAGTCCACGGAACTTTCGATCCGAAAAACTGCCGTTCCAGCGCTTAGTCAGGGAATTCGACCAGGACTTTAATACCGATCTCCGTTTCCAGAGCTACGTCATGGCTTTGCAAGAGGCTTCCGAAGCTTACCTGGTGGTCGGTCCGACGGAACTGGACGGCTCCCTTGGATAAAGTGATATGGAACGCAATCCGCAAGTCTACTGCTACGGAAAGGAAAAAAAAAAAAGAAAAAAGGCCCTTTTTCAGGGCCACACAAATATAAACAGAAATCAAGTCGTTCGTCAATCGAAATGAATCCCGCAAAGTTCCTAAATTATTCTGCAACGTAATCTCCCCCATAGCAGATCGATTTTCAGTCTTTGCAGGATTCACTTCATGGACGACGATCCAGTAAACACACACACAGACGCAAAAAAGAGAAGAGTAAAGATACGAGAAGGAAAAAAACTGAATTCTTTTAACCCTTAAATGCATGAATTTTTTTCTCGTTCGCACGATAGCCACGAGTATAAGTTAAATTTCTTATATCAGTTTTATGAATAACTAATTCATTTCTCCAAGGACAAACAGTTTTGAAAGAATTATGTGAAACTTTTATTACTCACGATATGAATCATATAAATCATTCCATATGAATGAATCCATATGAATCATTTATTGTCTTATTAAAAATTATATGTCTTATTAAAAAACAACGTAAATGAATTCCAACGTGAAGTCTTTATTTCCCCTGTAATGAAAATGCATTCAAGTTTCTGGCAAAAAGGAGCTAGGAAATTGCCAGATACTCATATGCTTTTAGTTGATTGATTTTTTTCTTTTTCATTTGTGTGGCCCTGATAAGGGCCTTTTTTTTTTTTTTTTTTTTCAAACTGTATGGGATTTAAAAATCCCTTATTGCTTTCATTCGATAGGGTAATATTTTCACCCTTGCTGATCTTAAATGTCGGCGTTCCTGGTTTGCAATACAGGGTGTGGTGTTCTCAACATGCTTTTGATACGTGGTGCTACGAGAGGCAGACTTGATTTTTTCAATAATTCCCTCCATATCTTCATCTGTGAGCGAAAAAACGGTCCGAACAAACGGCTGTATTTTTTTCACGAGCAGTAGGTTCCTTAATATCGACGGGCGATACAGACGGAAGCGCCGACATTAGCGGCCTCAAGTCAAATAGACTTCTTTCTGGAAGGTAAGAAATATCCATATCAGAGACAAAAATCCAAATGAATGCCGGCCGAATTTTCGCGGTCCTATTTATACGGGGTGTACAAACGTTTAGCTGCCATTTTATTTCTCCAGCGCAAGCAGATAGGTCCGCAGTCGTATAGGCTCCGCCCACACGCCACACGAGGAGTATAAAAAGACGGGGGTTTGCCGGCACCAGAATCATTTTTTAGACTCTTCGTCGAGCTGAAACGATGTCTGGTCGCGGTAAAGGTACCGGAAGGAAGTGCGGGGAGAAGGCGCGGTCTAAGTTTCGACTGCACAACAGCCAAGGTATTATCAAGAGGCTCGCCAGGCGTGGAGGCATCGTACCCATCTCGGCTCTGATCGCGGGGTCCGACATTTCGGCCTTTGAAAAAGAAAAAACGGCTAAACTGGAGGGCTCGCTTGGATAGAGTTATATTGAAACGCAATCCGCTTTCTCTCGTCGAATCTGAAGAAAGAGAGAGGTACGGAACGAACTACAGGCCTTCATTGTTATGGAAATAAGTCTTACTGCTACGGAAAGGAAAAAAAAAAAAAAAAAAAAAAGGCCCTTTTCAGGGCCACACAAATGAAATATGACAACTCGCCCCACTTGTACTTGGGAGGGTGACCACCTGGGAACACCGCGTGCTGTTGGCATTCTTTTTTTTTCCCTCTTTTAAATTCCCCGTGCATGCACATTTTACAAATATTCTCATTGTTCTTTTTTTTTAATTTAAAAAATAAATTAGCCCGTTGCGTATTTTATCTCTTTTACCTAGGAATATCACAAAATTCGGCAAGCAAAAACTTTTGGAAAAGTTAAATTAAATGACGAACAGATTTTTTCTTTTCCTCCCTCACTTTGGTTCAAAAAATTAAAACAATTTTTTATTTAAAAGGGGCAAAATTTAAACAGAACGACAGGGGAAGTTGTCTTATTAAAAAACAACGTAAATGAATTCCAACGTGAAGTCTTTTCCCCTGTAATGAAAATGCATTCAAGTTTCTGGCAAAAAGGAGCTAGGAAATTGCCAGATACTCATATGCTTTTAGTTGATTGCTTTACGACTAGCTTGGGGAGGCATCTTGATTCGACGAAAGACGATCAATATATGAGGAACAGATTTTGAACCTTCTATTTATACTCATTGGACCGGATTGGGAAGACACTTTTGCGTGGGCCAATCAGATGGCCCGTGGGCGTGCACTTGTTTTCGGTTTTCTGTAGGCTCGATTATTCGGATATATAGCATTCTAGCAATGAAAATAGGAAGAAAAAATATTTTTAAAAACTTATTAGGGACTTGTAGTAAAATTCACAATATTCTCAAAGGTGGGGAAAGAATTAAGACAGTGAAAAAAAAAAAAAAAAAAAACCGAACCAGTATTTTATGGTCTCTTGGGCCCGTCCTCGTGCACTCGGTCGGACCAATCGGCAGTTCGTTCTGTCGGAGGGGTGTTGCCAGCTGCTTCGCTGTCTATAAATGGGGCCCCAAGCTTCCGACTGAATCATATCCGATCGTGATGGCCACTAGGCAGACCGTTACCGCCCCGTATGTCAACGGGTGGCAAAGGATACGTCAAGAAGCGTATGGCTGATTTGGCAGCCGCTCGGAAGAGCGCTGGACGCGAGGAACCCCATCATCACAGGCCTGAAACCGCCGCGGAGTCCACGGAACTTTCGATCCGAAAACTGCCGTACCAGCGCAAACGCCAGACCGCAACCGCCCGCATGTCGACGGGTGGCAAAGGATACGTCAAGAAGCGTATGGCTGATTTGGCATCCGCTCGTAAGAGCGCCGACGCTGGACGCGAGGAACCCCATCATCATAGGCCTGAAACCGCCGCGGAGTCCACGGAACTTTCGATCCGAAAAACTGCCGTTCCAGCGCTTAGTCAGGGAATTCGACCAGGACTTTAATACCGATCTCCGTTTCCAGAGCTACGTCATGGCTTTGCAAGAGGCTTCCGAAGCTTACCTGGTGGTCGGTCCGACGGAACTGGACGGCTCCCTTGGATAAAGTGATATGGAACGCAATCCGCAAGTCTACTGCTACGGAAAGGAAAAAAAAAAAAGAAAAAGGCCCTTTTCAGGGCCACACAAAATATAAACAGAAATCAAGTCGTTCGTCAATCGAAATGAATCCCGCAAAGTTCCTAAATTATTCTGCAACGTAATCTCCCCCATAGCAGATCGATTTTCAGTCTTTGCAGGATTCACTTCATGGACGACGATCCAGTAAACACACACAGACGCAAAAAAAGAGAAGAGTAAAAGATACGAGAAGGAAAAAAACTGAATTCTTTTAACCCTTAAATGCATGAATTTTTTTTCTCGTTCGCACGATAGCCACGAGTATAAGTTAAATTTCTTATATCAGTTTTATGAATAACTAATTCATTTCTCCAAGGACAAACAGTTTGAAAGAATTATGTGAAACTTTTATTACTCACGATATGAATCATATAAATCATTCCATATGAATGAATCCATATGAATCATTTATTGTCTTATTAAAAATTATATGTCTTATTAAAAAACAACGTAAATGAATTCCAACGTGAAGTCTTTATTTCCCCTGTAATGAAAATGCATTCAAGTTTCTGGCAAAAAGGAGCTAGGAAATTGCCAGATACTCATATGCTTTTAGTTGATTGATTTTTTTCTTTTTTCATTTGTGTGGCCCTGATAAGGGCCTTTTTTTTTTTTTTTTTTTTCAAACTGTATGGGATTTAAAAAATCCCTTATTGCTTTCATTCGATAGGGTAATATTTTTCACCCTTGCTGATCTTAAATGTCGGCGTTCCTGGTTTGCAATACAGGGTGTGGTGTTCTCAACATGCTTTTGATACGTGGTGCTACGAGAGGCAGACTTGATTTTTTCAATAATTCCCTCCATATCTTCATCTGTGAGCGAAAAAACGGTCCGAACAAACGGCTGTATTTTTTTTCACGAGCAGTAGGTTCCTTAATATCGACGGGCGATACAGACGGAAGCGCCGACATTAGCGGCCTCAAGTCAAATAGACTTCTTTCTGGAAGGTAAGAAATATCCATATCAGAGACAAAAATCCAAATGAATGCCGGCCGAATTTCGCGGGTCCTATTTATACGGGGTGTACAAACGTTTAGCTGCCATTTTATTTCTCCAGCGCAAGCAGATAGGTCCGCAGTCGTATAGGCTCCGCCCACACACGCCACACGAGGAGTATAAAAGACGGGGGTTTTGCCGGCACCAGAATCATTTTTAGACTCTTCGTCGAGCTGAAACGATGTCTGGTCGCGGTAAAAGGTACCGGAAGGAAGTGCGGGGAGAAGGCGCGGTCTAAGTTTCGACTGCACAACAGCCAAGGTATTATCAAGAGGCTCGCCAGGCGTGGAGGCATCGTACCCATCTCGGCTCTGATCGCGGGTCCGACATTTCGGCCTTTGAAAAAGAAAAAAACGGCTAAACTGGAGGGCTCGCTTGGATAGAGTTATATTGAACGCAATCCGCTTTCTCGTCGAATCTGAAGAAAGAGAGAGGTACGGAACGAACTACAGGCCTTCATTGTTATGGAAATAAGTCTTACTGCTACGGAAAGGAAAAAAAAAAAAAAAAAAAAGGCCCTTTTCAGGGCCACACAAATGAAATATGACAACTCGCCCACTTGTACTTGGGAGGGTGACCACCTGGGAACACCGCGTGCTGTTGGCATTCTTTTTTTTTCCCTCTTTTTAAATTCCCCGTGCATGCACATTTTACAAATATTCTCATTGTTCTTTTTTTTTAATTTAAAAAAATAAATTAGCCCGTTGCGTATTTTATCTCTTTTTACCTAGGAATATCACAAAATTCGGCAAGCAAAACTTTTGGAAAAGTTAAATTAAATGACGAACAGATTTTTTCTTTTCCTCCCTCACTTTGGTTCAAAAAATTAAAACAATTTTTTATTTAAAAGGGGCAAAATTTTAAACAGAACGACAGGGGAAGTTGTCTTATTAAAAACAACGTAAATGAATTCCAACGTGAAGTCTTTTCCCCTGTAATGAAAATGCATTCAAGTTTCTGGCAAAAAGGAGCTAGGAAATTGCCAGATACTCATATGCTTTTAGTTGATTGCTTTACGACTAGCTTGGGGAGGCATCTTGATTCGACGAAAGACGATCAATATATGAGGAACAGATTTTGAACCTTCTATTTATACTCATTGGACCGGATTGGGAAGACACTTTTGCGTGGGCCAATCAGATGGCCCGTGGGCGTGCACTTGTTTTCGGTTTCTGTAGGCTCGATTATTCGGATATATAGCATTCTAGCAATGAAAATAGGAAGAAAAAAATATTTTTAAAAACTTATTAGGGACTTGTAGTAAAATTCACAATATTCTCAAAGGTGGGAAAGAATTAAGACAGTGAAGAAAAAAAAAAAAAAAAACCGAACCAGTATTTATGGTCTCTTGGGCCCGTCCTCGTGCACTCGGTCGACCAATCGGCAGTTCGTTCTGTCGGAGGGGGTGTTGCCAGCTGCTTCGCTGTCTATAAATGGGGCCCCCAAGCTTCCGACTGAATCATATCCGATCGTGATGGCCACTAGGCAGACCGTTACCGCGCCCGTATGTCAACGGGTGGCAAAGGATACGTCAAGAAGCGTATGGCTGATTTGGCAGCCGCTCGGAAGAGCGCTGGACGCGAGGAACCCCATCATCACAGGCCTGAAACCGCCGCGGAGTCCACGGAACTTTCGATCCGAAAACTGCCGTACCAGCGCAAACGCCAGACCGCAACCGCCCGCATGTCGACGGGTGGCAAAGGATACGTCAAGAAGCGTATGGCTGATTTGGCATCAGCTCGTAAGAGCGCCGACGCTGGACGCGAGGAACCCCATCATCATAGGCCTGAAACCGCCGCGGAGTCCACGGAACTTTCGATCCGAAAACTGCCGTTCCAGCGCTTAGTCAGGGAATTCGACCAGGACTTTAATACCGATCTCCGTTTCCAGAGCTACGTCATGGCTTTGCAAGAGGCTTCCGAAGCTTACCTGGTGGTCGGTTCCGACGGAACTGGACGGCTCCCTTGGATAAAGTGATATGGAACGCAATCCGCAAGTCTACTGCTACGGAAAGGAAAAAAAAAAAAGAAAAAGGCCCTTTTCAGGGCCACACAAATATAAACAGAAATCAAGTCGTTCGTCAATCGAAATGAATCCCGCAAAGTTCCTAAATTATTCTGCAACGTAATCTCCCCCATAGCAGATCGATTTTCAGTCTTTGCAGGATTCACTTCATGGACGACGATCCAGTAAACACACACAGACGCAAAAAAGAGAAGAGTAAAGATACGAGAAGGAAAAAACTGAATTCTTTTAACCCTTTAAATGCATGAATTTTTTTCTCGTTCGCAACGATAGCCACGAGTATAAGTTAAATTTCTTATATATCAGTTTTATGAAATAACTAATTCATTTCTCCAAGGACAAACAGTTTGAAAGAATTATGTGAAACTTTATTACTCACTGATATGAATCATTATAAATCATTCCATATGAATGAATCCCATATGAATCATTTATTGTCTTATTAAAAATTATATGTCTTATTAAAAACAACGTAAATGAATTCCAACGTGGAAGTCTTTATTTCCCCTGTAATGAAAATGCATTCAAGTTTCTGGCAAAAAGGAGCTAGGAAATTGCCAGATACTCATATGCTTTTAGTTGATTGATTTTTTTTTTTTTTTTCATTTTTGGGGGTGGCCTGATAAGGGCCTTTTTTTTTTTTTTTTTTTTTTAAAAAAAACTGTTAATGGGTTTTAAAAAAAAACCCCCTTAATTTGCTTTTAAATTTCGATGGGGGGTAATATTTTCAACCCTTGCTGATCTTAAATGTCGGGTTTTTCCTGGTTTGCCAAATACAGGGTTGTGGTGTTTTCAACAATGCTTTTGATACTTGGTGGGTACGAGGGGGGCCAGAC
>JAWZYV010011363.1:0-255224 GCA_038373885.1 Cheiracanthium punctorium | reverse complement strand
ACCTCAAGACGGAGCAACGGTTTAACACGTTAATGGAACACTACAAAGAAACGGACCCTGGCTGCAATCAATCCCAAACAATAGAGAGAACCTGCAGTTTAAAAAACACGGATACAGAATAATAATTCGAAACCTACCAGCAGACGAAATCAACGGTTAAGAACACTGTGATAGAAAAACACACAAAAAAATTGACACTACCTGCATTCGAACACAACAAACAGAAGAAAACATCAGTTAAAGAACACAGTTAAAGTATAATACTAGAATATGGATATTCCCCCACTCAAACCCAAACTACAGACTGAACAATGGTATAAGAAAACAGTTAAAGAATAATACTACAACATGGACACTTCCTGGATTCTAAATAATTATGATGAATTACCGATGATTCTTACTGGAGATTTTAATGTTAATTTTCGCTCTTAAGAATCTTAGCCGTCAGTTGATTTTTTAAAAGAAAAATTTGCTAACTATGAATACTTATCGACTTCAATCAACAACGCGTTTCGGTACAACGATTGATGCTATATTTTCAAGAAAATTAGCAAATTTAGAGAGTAAAATTTATGTTTCACATTATAGTTACCGCAAACCTATAATTCCATAAATAAAAATTATGTTGACATTCAAGTACCTATTTCCAATGAATAATATGAATATAACATTTATATAATCTTTGTAAAGAAATAAATATGGGAAATTTGGAAGTAGAGATGTCCAATGATTCGATGAGTCGAATCAGTGATTCGAATCTTGGTACTGAGTGGCTCAGTCTTTACACTCACTCTCTACTGATTCGAATCTCAAGCCCTCAACTGTGGGGAAATACATTCCAAGTGCGAAGGGAAGGAAAACTTATTTTCCCTTTGCCGTTCCCAGAGATTTTCCCTTACTCTTTCGACTCTTTACGACTCTGAGTCGATAGATGATTTGAAACAGCAAATGAGTGGGTGTGGGTGAGTTGGTCACTGAGTTGGTGCAGCAACGAATCTTTACTGATTCAGTGTTTTGCTCTGTTTCGGTGATTGTATACGATCGTTGAGATTCGTTAGTTTTTCGAATCTTCTATCGACTCAGAGTCGAAAGGAGTCGAAAAGAGTTGAAAGGATGTTTCATTTAATTGGAGTTTTTTTTTCGAATCTTCTATCGACTCAGAGTCGAAAAGAGTTGAAAGGATGTTTCATTTAATTGAAGTTTTTTTTTTTCGAATCTTTGGTGTTTCATTTCTTGGTTGGTGGTCGGATTTAAAGTTTTATTTGTCTGTGGGTGTGGAGTGGGTCGAACATCGTTTGCTTTTGGCGGGGGGCATAGGCGTTACTTCCCAAGGGCAAGAGGGGTCAATCCCCCCCCCCCCGAAAAAAAAATTAAAAAAATTCAAGTATCAGAGCTATTTATAATAATGATATTTTCTACAATTGGAAACATTTTGTCACCCCATCCAAATATTACATGCCAATTTACGCCAATGCTCGTGGAAGAGCGGGGGGGTGTCTCAAAGTTGTTTAAACCTTTTTCCCTCGGGGGGACTCCCTCCTTCCAACTTGTCTGGCTGGTTTAATATTTGTTTAAAATTTAATGAAACATCCCTTTTCTACTTTTAACTTCAATGTATGTCCCCCTGCCCCCACCCTCAAAAAAAAAAAAAAAAAAAAAAAAAAGGAACATGGTGGCGGGTTTTCATGTGAAGGGAAATAGAATGAAATAAAGTTAGGATTGTGCTTGCCACTTTTAATGAAGGATACAGGGGCGGTATTAAGCGCTCTCACAAAAGGACTTAGTAAGCAAAATAACATTTCGCTTTATTGCTGCAGATTTCGTTTAAGATATTTTTTTTTACCTTGTTTGTCGTTTAAGGGGAATGATTTTATTTTCTTTCGTAATTCAGAGAAATACAAAATAGGGTCTAAAGCAGTGGCGTAGTTAGTGTTATTGACAGTGGCGTAGCCAGGATTTTATTTCGGGGTGGGCTGGGTATCAAATTTAAAGATAAAGTTCAATTGTAAGCTCAGCAAAGGGTCCCATTTTTTGGGGGGGGCAGCAGCCCCTCAGTAGGACTGGGCCAAAAATCGATAAATATCGACATATCGGTTTTATTTCAACATCAAATATCCGATATTCCCATTTTCATTTCAGTGAAATCTCTAATTTTTAAAGGTCAAAAATACAGGCCGGCCAGGGGCGTAGCCAGAAATTTTAAACGGGGGGGTTATGATTACTGCAACTCATATATATGTATACGTGTGTGTGATAATGTAGTGAAGAATATACATTTTGTATGGCAAAAAATTCCTCATGGGGGGGTTATGACCCCCCTAACCCCCCCCCTTGGCTACGCCTCTGAGGCCGGCGATAAGAAAATCCTGAGATCAATACCAGCTTGTGATGCTTTTGCTACTGCTTTCTCTCCGTTGATGACGATGACGGATCGCGGACAAACAGCTCCATGGTTTATTAGTCTAATTACCATAATTAATTAACGTATATCTCGGAAACTATCCACCGGAGCGCGTTTTTATTGATTCTCGACCCCCTCTAGGCTCAACACCCCACCGATACTTAAAATTTCGAATGCTTTGACACCAAACTTAACCTTTTAATCTTACAGGCCCAGGGGGTCATACGAAGCTCCCCTATATTTTCAATTTGAGCATTTTAAGCACTAGCCTCCTCCGGCGGCATCTTCAAAGTCTGGAAACTATCCCAGAGCCAATTTCTACATGTTTTCAGTCCTTTTAAGCCTCAATCATGGTTAATTAGTCTAATTATCATAATTAATTAACGTATATCTCGGAAACTATCCATCGGAGCGCGTTTTTATTGATTCTCGACCCCCCCCTAGACGTTTACCAACATCGATATATAAAATTTCGAATTCTTTGACACCAAACTTACCCTTTTAATCTTACAGGCCCAGGGGGTCATACGAAGCTCCCCTGTATTTTCATTTCGGGCAGTTTAAACACTAGTTTTACTCGAGCAAGGAGAGAGAGATGCTAGCTGCCCGAGAAGTCAGCGGAGAAGAAACCCGATGAATGGGTGAAGGGTGTTTAAACAGTACGGCTTTCGGCGCAGAGAGAGGGAAAATTTCTTTAGTTGTTTTATTGATTCAAGAATCGAATCACTGATTCGAATCATCGAAGTAGTGAGTGAGTTGGGATTCGAATCAGTAAAATGAGTCGAACCGCCCATCTCTATTTGGAAGCCTCAGAGTATTTTCATAGTATACATCCCTCATGAATAATAAATATAATTAAATTATAATATGATATCTATTTTAAGTTAAAGTTTAATCATTTCAGTGATATGTGTCGTAAACGTGAAAGAAGTTTTACTTCAATCGCGCGTAAAGATTACACGCACACACTTTTTTTATTTCGGTAAGCGTAAAATGGAAATGAAAATTTGATGCTGTTCTTAACTAAAGATACAACTTACTGAGAGCTGAACTGAAGCTACATCATTATGTATGTGTTTTAAAACCTACAACACTATGCTTATCAATCGCAGTGTTTAAGGAACATCTAAAAATATTTAGTGCACCAAAGTCCACTATCTGTCACCAGTCTAGAGTTACATGAAACATGAGACCATCCTAACTCTTGACTCTAAACATTGACTTTCTACACGTAAAATTTACATGTGAACTAGCTGAAAACTTTCTATGGAAAAACGTTGAACCATGATTTGGTGCTTAAACTAATGAAAAAAAAACCAATTTATGGTTCAACGTTTTCCATTGAAAGGTTGCAGCTAATTTAGCTCTATTGTATGGTAAAACATTGAACAATTTCCGTTAACAGTGTACTGTCTTTTTGGTGTGAACGGAACAAAAGTATTTTTGAATTTTCGTTATCTACATTCAGTTGAATGAGTGTGTGCATGTGTGTATGCGTTATGCTGTGTGAAGAATAAGATTGCAGCTTCTTCAATACTCACTCATTTACAGTTTCCATTCTAAGCAGTATATTTTCATCAGGAAAAGCATCAAAGTCAAATTTTTCGTCTTTGTCAGTTTTTCGGGGAGAGCAGCGACTGTAAAGAAAAAAATCACACGGAATTATAGCCTAATCTTCGAATGCAAAACTGTAACGCAGCAATTTGATATTATGAACTTGAAAAGTAGAAAAACCTTAAGTTAGGGCTCAAACTCTTAAAACTGGCCTGTCTATGCCCATCTGCATGCAAGCTGTACGCCATGTTTCCAAGGGATGAAAGCAGCAGGCTATTATAAAGAGTTTCTTTCTCAGTTATTTAACCGTAGATTTAAAAAATTGTTAAGATTTCAATGTCATTTGGTCATTTCAGTATTTCGTAAGTGCCCTTTTTGCTTGGATTAAGGCAAAACACGTGGCAATGTACTTCTTGGCAAGCTATGGAATTTCTGAATCATATAGCCGGACTTTAGTGAGTCTCTCAATGAGTTGTTTTTGTGTTTCATGATAAATAAAATTAATAGAAACTGTAATCTGCCATAGAAGAAAAGTCTAAAACATTGTGCGTATTTTAATTAAGTGGCACCTTCAAAAGAATTAATTGGACTCACTTACACAAACAAACGCCATTTGAATACCACCAAAATTTGTCAGTTGTTTAATATTTCCAGCGTGTAATGGCGTATAGAGTTTGCTAATTTGAATTTTTGAAATAGTTGAAAGTTATTTTCTTAATAATTTGGCAAAATTGTCATTAGGTAAAGAGTTTTTGTTAACATTTAATGTCGCACTACTTAAAAATGGTAAAGCAAATGTGATCAAATTGGAAACAAATTTCATCTTTTCCTAATGTCTAACCACACAAATGTTCCTTTTCCTTTTTTTTTTTGGAAACATTTCATATCCTTTTATAAGGAGGTAGAAATGGCGTTCTTTGATTCCATGTTCATAAAGAGTATAGATAAATTTGAAAAGCTCCCCCCTTTTTCTTGAACTGTTATTTGAGTTCCTTATTTTGAGGGTGATTTGGAGATTTTTGCTGATGCAGCTTTAATAATTGGTGTGACTTAAAGATTTTTCAATTTATGGCAGCTATCATGCGGAGGGCATTTCTTAAACTAACAGCAAAGGAGTAGTCTGGGTAAGTGCGTTTTTTAATTATCATGATCCAAGGGATTAGAAAGCAGTTTCACTTAATATTATTTACAATACTAATTAAAGTTAACATAATTGAAACATGCACTTTAAACCTAGAAATAACTTACACAGCTGCACGAAACTTTTTCCACAGGCCCATTGCAGAGCAAGGGCTTCGGCAGAAAATCAAGAATTAAGAAATCAGCAAAATTTCAATCAATTCAAAGGAATTGGTCAGAAAGGTTCAGTTTTAAAGCAACTTTTCAGTAAACCCAAAATGAACTGTTGAAAAACAATGAGAAGTTTGCATTGTTTGCTATAATGCTTGTATAACAATAGATTTGTAACGTATTTGTTGTGTATTGTTTTAGTTGGTAGATTTTAAATTATTTTTACCCAAATGCCATTGTTATGATGGATTTGAAACAAATGCTCCTCATTATGTTACGTTAATTAGGTAATCCAATCTAGAAATTTGAATTCAATCCGTAGCATCCAAAATAATGGCCGAATTATGCATTTTTCCACTTGATGTCTGCCACGCTTTTCGGCAATCTAAGAATACACGTAATAGTAAATCATTCAGCATTCAAGTTACTGTTAAAAAGTGTTTTTGACAATTTCTTCACAAGAAAATGCCAGGATGATTTAATGAACTCCACTAAGGGTTTAACTAGTGTAAATTTTTAAAAATTTACGTGAAGATGATTTGCTTAACCCAGTCCTTTATTCCCTACCTTATTTTGAACATTTCTTCAATTTACATTGCTCCTTTATCTCTAATAGATAAAGAAAAAAACTGTATTGCCTCCTTTTTAGGACAACCTGTATAATGATATACGTTCAATACTTTCACAGATTTTACAGACTCTCACGTTTAATAAATTAGCACTTTTCAATTTTCAAGTGATTTACTATAAAACAAATTTTTTCCTAAATTTAATTTTTTTTCGTCAAAACGAATTTTTCTATGTTAAGTGCCACTTAATGGACATTCTTTCAACTGAACTAAAAGAAAATGCCTTGAGTGCATCTTGTGTACAGAAAATACTCCAAATTTGGTGGCAAACTGCTCAACCGCTTCAGCCATAAAATGCTGTTTATAGGTGAAGCTTAATACTAGAACCTTGTACATTACGGTGGTCACAAGAAATCAACTTTCGAATTTTTGGGGCGGCACCCCCCCCCCCCCGAAAAAAGTTGCCAATAGGCTCAAAAATGAGATTGGTAAAGTTTTAACTCATTTGCATAATATTAACCCGTGTCGCATTGAAGTTAAAGTTTAAAAAAATCGCGGGTTTTCGCAAAAGAAGCAGTTTTTCCATCATAAAATGCATAAAATTGAGTCTAGAAACATGATGTTGTTCTCGTTTCAGAAGAAAACTTCTAGCTTTAATGAATCACACATCACTTTTATGTAAAAATTTACAGATTTAACCCTCCAAGCGGTTGTGATGTAAAATCGCGTCCACTTTATTTCAATTATCACTGCAATACATATGTAATAATAATCATTTGTAACACTGAGATATCATAAAATATGTTTGATATTGAAGCATGTATGTAATTTAGAAGCCCTTTTTTTAAATAATTGCAAATCTTCCTGTTAATTTTTTTTTTTTTTTTTTTTTTTTTTTTTATAATTTAAAAATTGCATGAAAATTTTACCGTGAAAACAACTTTAGATTATTAGTCCATTTCCAAAACGCTCAGAGGGTAACATTCGGATCATATCTAGTCCTAAAAAAAGCATGTATCTATGTTTTTTTCAGGAATAGATACGATCCGAGTCTTAAAAGTAGGCTTTTTTATAAAAGTTCAAAAAATTATATTTCGTCTTTCCTCCTTTTTTTTTTTTTTTTTTTTTTCGTTTTTCTTTATTTTTTGTGTACAAAATAAAGGTTGTAATTTTAAAAAATCTGAAATTTTAAAAAATGAAATTTAAATAAGGTCAAAGAAGGCATAAAATTGAGAACGACTAATGTTTATATATATTTACTAGCTGAAGTACCCGTTCTTCGCACGGGAATGAATGGACTTTTTGATATTACGATTTGTGGTGATTACTATTCATTGTAATAAACAGATATAGCAAAGTGGATATCGCGTTATATTGTGTCCAATAATCATGCATACCGAATTGCAAGACAATCGTTTGTACGGTGCAGAAGGCCATGCGGCGTAGCGCAATCTAGTGGCGAGTTTTAGCAAAACGGATACGGCGAAAATATTTTTCGCATTCAGATATCGATGTATACGAATTTTCATGACTATCGGCTGGACAGTCCTGAAGTTCATGTGTTGACGCGACATCTAGTGGCAAGTTATAGGAAAATCGATAGCGCCAAACTCTTCCCCGTGTTCAAATATCTATGTATACCTATTTTCATAGCGATTATTTCCACAGTCAAGAAGTGATACACTGCAGGGCCATCTAGTGGTTCCAGGCGCGTAGCCAGGAAAATTTTTCGGGGGGGGGGGATATGCGCCTGGAAAAATTTCGGGGGGGGATATGAACTTACATGTGTATAAATAGACGGAATTTTATCACTAATCCAAAAATTTCGGGGGGGGGGATATATCCCGATATCCCCCCCCTGGCTACGCCCCTGAGTGGTTCAATAAAGTAATGATTTGCTACAGCGCCGTCAAGTGGCGAGTTATAGCAAAATGGATAACGCCAAAATATTCACATTGTTCAAATAGCTATGTATACTGATTTTCATAGCGACCGTGTTCAACTATCTATGTATACCAATTTTCATAACGATCATTTGCACAGTCAAGAAGTGATACACTGCAGGGCCATCTAGTAGTTAATTAAAGTAATGATTTGCTACAGCGCCGTCAAGTGGCGAGTTATAGCAAAATGGATAACGCCAAAATATTCTCATTGTTCAAATAGCTATGTATACTGATTTTCATAGCGACCGTTTGAATGGTCAAGAATTTGGCCTGCTGCAGCGTCATCTAGTGGCGAGTTAAAATAATAATGCATTGCAGTGTCATCTAGTGGTGAGTAACATCAAAAGGAACGCAGTTAGAATATATTCTTCGTGCTCAAATGTGTAAGTATAAAAAAATTTATGCCGATCGGTCGAACGGTATAGAAGTTGATGCTTTGCAGCGCCATTTAGCGGCAAGTTACAGAAAAATGGATAGTGAAAAATATTCTCCGTGTTCTGATATTCGCGTGTACCAAATTTCATCGAAATCGGTTGGACGATATTCGCATAGCAAACGGCTAAACGGAATAGAATTCAACGTTGTGCTGCGGCACCAAGTGGCAAGTTAAGGAAAACGGATAGCATAAAAACCTTCTCCATCATAAAAGACTTAGGTGAACCAAATTTCATCGTGCAACGGTGCTCAACGGTGCTGGAGTTTTTCAACCTCATTAACACATACCAACATTCATTTTTATCTATAACCAGTGTTATTATATATACCAGTCTCAAATAAAATCCAGTTTCAAATCTAAGCCTCGCCAAAGTGCCAACATACGCCATTTTGCAAGAGTTTTTTCAGGGAATCATTCGAAGCATTGACTTAGCAGCAGTCAATATGGGAAATGGTTCGACCGCCAAAGAGTAGCACGCATTTATTTGAAAATTGGAATTCCTTAATACAGCCGTTTTTTTTTTTTAATTATCAACTATAATGTGTTTTATTCATCGTTACTCCGATGTACTAAATGAGAAGATTTAAATTTTCTGAAATTTGGCGGAAGTCCCCCAACTTAAAACAATGTACTCAATTGGCGAGAATTCTGAAGTTAGATCGCTTGAAATCCCTTAATAACTGCATTATTTCTTCACGGATCATTAAAATTTAACGCTGTATTCTAATAAAACCTTTGCACTTGTTTTCAAAAATCTATTTCCTTAAGCTCTCAATAAATTGCGCCAAGCCGAAAACTGTGCAAACCGCTAGAACTCACTTACTCAAAATCCATATTTCAGCCATTTTATTTTTTCGCCAAACTAAAAAAATTTACACATTAGCCTCGGAAATCTTCAATTCTTATAGTTTTGCGTGTAAAGCATTACATTCCTGCTCTGATTTCCCATGCACACGATATTATAATTAAAAAAAAATAACCTTACGAATATAAACTAACAAAAAAAAATCATTATTATTCTTTTATTTTTGCTTTGAGAATTTAAAACATTTTATTCGGCAAAATCGCCACACATGGCAACCACGATCCTTATTTCACACTTTTTTCACTACAGGGGTCACAATTACGGAAAGCTTTTTGCGTGAAGAGCATAAAAAATCTCTTAAATTCCGGGAACGGGTGGACTTTCAAAGTTTTAAAGTGGACTACGATTTATTCTATATTATTTTACATATCTGTGCTAAATTTCAGGCCGATAGGTCCATTTTTGTGGATTTGTATACGAACGACATTTTATTCGGCAAAATCGCCACACATGGCAACCACGATCCTTATTTCACACTTTTTTCACTACAGGGATTACAATTACGGAAAGATTTTTGCGTGAAGAGCATAAAAAAATCTCTTAAATTCCGGGAACGGATGGACTTTCAAAGTTTTAAAGTGGACTATGATTTATTCTATATTATTTTACATATCTGTGCTAAATTTCAGGCCGATAGGTCCATTTTTGTGGACTTGTATACGAATCAAATCCACAAACAAACAAACAAACAAACAAACAAACAGACAGAATTTCATTTTTATTTATAAGATTATCTAAGTGGAAGTTATTGTAGTTAAGTATTGTAGTTAAGTATCAAGTTATGTATCTAAGTGGAAGCACATTATTAAAAAAATAAATTATTATTGTTTACAATTTTTTGATAAAGTGGCAAGGCTTAGATAATGTTTCTTTCGAAGAGTCTGGAAAAGTTTTTCTACATTCGGATACTACTTATAGTAAAAACTGCTTTTGTTTTTCATTTTCAGTTAAACAGGAATTGAATCCTGGGATTAATTTTACTCCCATTTCATCTGAGTCATTAAAAACCTTAAAAGCTTTCAGTTTTTTTTTCTTCCAAATAATACTGATTTTTACACCATATATTGGGATCAGTATTCAAAAATTGTATATTAAAATTAAATCTCTTAAAAAAATTACTGTTCGAGATGAAATAAAAAAAGTAACTTCTTTGTTCAATAAATGATCCACTTCGTTGAAATATTTTTGCTCTTACATCTTCATCATCATCATTTCTTTTTACAAATGCAATTAATTTTACAGCCATGCTTATTTTAACTTTTTTTGCCCAAGTGACATCAGAAAATGAAATGCAAATTTCTCCAAGTTAAGATACCAAAGATGGCTTATCATTTTATAGATATTTGTTTGCAGCCTCTTTATCAAATTTTCAGTATGGCAATAATTTTAAGTCTTGATTGGGGATAAAGTCTGAGTGGGAGTGTTGAACCATGCCTTTACATAAATATTTATTATAAATAAACAAATGTCTGTAATAACTCCTTTTTCTAAATCTTTTAATGCTACCTGATGTATGAAAAGAAGTATTTTGAGACAATAAATTGCCTTAGACACATCCACTTGGCATAATGAACAGCACCAGGTACTCAAATTTCTCCAAGAAGCTTAGTCTTGGAAATAAATGTCTATTTGAGGAGACTCCTATAAAAATGAAACAATATTGGGTTAATTCTTTATAGTTTTCCCTAAGCTGTTGATTTCTTAAATGTTCTGCTATAAAATTTGAAATTTCTTCCAAATTTTGCGTTCTTTATGTAATAGTTTCATCTTCAATAGCAGTTTTGTACTTTGTCTTGTCCAACTTAGACCACCCAATCTGAAATTTTAAAAAAATATCTGGATGAAGAGCAGTAGCTTTGCCCACTTTGCAATCAAAACTTATTTTAGGATGATTTCTAAAATATGATGGCGACAAGGTAAAATAGAAGATTTCGATCCAGTAATTGCTGCAGCAAAAAATGCACGTTCCCCTAAGGCAACAAGTGGTATCAAAACACATTGCCTGAATTTTACCAACTACCTCCCATTCTTCAACTGCTGTGAATACAGCTTTTGCCTAAGAGTTATTCTCATATTATTTCCAAGGTGTGGAACTCCTAATAACTGTTCTTCATCGCCACAGCTAATTAAAGTCGCCATTCTCTCTACATTTTCTTTATTCAAAATATGAGAAAGCATTTTTCCATCCCAGTAAACAACAGCACCCTCTAAATCAGAATTTTAAAAATCTGCTTTTGATGAGATCAATTCTTTGTTTTCGAAATTCTTGTCTTCGGAGTCTTATTGCACGTCAAGGGTCCTGCACCGGAAAGATATTATGTGTTAGTGTTGAACCACTTTTACGTTATACTAGTATGTAAATCATAATGATAATCTGGGAGCTAGGGGAGGCATAGCCCTTCCTTGCCCATACGTATAGGCACCCCTGTCCATTCTAAAAGTAAATAATAACAGACAACAAAAATAACATTGTAATAAAGAAAATTTGAGAGTTTTGTCTCAGATGTGCTTCAACTGAAATAGAAATCAAGATCTTTCTTCTGAAGCACAGAAATACATATCAAATAAATAAAATATTTCATGAATTGCAGTTTAAGTTTTGAAAATTCTTGATTTATTTTTTGTTTCTTGATGCAAATAATAAAAAAGACGGTCAAAATTACTTAAAATTCTTAATTTGTGTTTTTTTCACTAATTTTACGAAAATGCATATTTTGGTGGTACGATTCACAAACTGATCTAAAAAAACACTGAATGTCATTAAATATTGATTTTGTTGAGAGTAAAAGTTCAAAGCAATAACATTTTTTTATGAAATAAAACAAGAACTAGGTCTGTAGAGCAAATAGTTTATACTAAATGAAGGAAAAACTAGATATTTTTGGAAAAAATCGTAATTTTTCAAGAATTCAACCTCGATGCGAGACGGGTTAATGTTATGCAATTGAGCTAAAACTTTGCCAATCTCATTTTCTAGTCAATTGGCAATTTTTAGGAGGGTGCCCCAAAAAATAACATTAAAAAAAATTTTCCCCGTATAACTTGTGACCACCCCTATTGTACATACTATCTTTGAGCAATTTATGTTTCCCAGTTGTTCTCATAAGTTACAAATCCCTGTATTAATTTCTCCGTTTATTCACTATGGGGTGTAATATGAAAAAAAAATGTATATATATATATTATATATATGTATATATATATATATTGGAACTGGATTTATAATGAATGCATTTCGCATGATTCATCTTTCTTGCGTGTAGTGAAGTTGTGGTAGCATCTATAGAAATTGATTTAATCACTTTAATATTTACCTCAATGTAACATAAATTGTAATTGCCTCTTTGTATTCTGATTTCAACCCTGTAAGGTTAGCATAGTTTTCTAATTATATCACCAAATATACTCTCTTCCTCTAGAAACGATATCCTTTAGCAAACGACCCTATTGTCTTCATGTACAAAAATAGCTTATTCATAGTTCATAACATTTTCCACCTAATTAAGCGGAAGAATATAAAATAGTTGGTGTGCGCCGAACATGCTGCAGCATCCCAAAGAGCAATTTTCCAACCATCGCATGGCTGACGTTATGTGAGCTTAAAACGGGTAATCATTAAAATGATTTAGTGCCTCAGGTTCGCGGCATGCTCTGGTATAAAGAGGGATTTAAGTCTCTTCATTCGCGAAATGGCCCGAATATTACCGAGGCGCTGTCGGATAATATCTCAGCCTTTGACAACTGCGGCGTTAAGTAATGGCGGGAAAGACAGCATCGCAAGGAATATTTAGTGAAGAATTAACTGGTTTAAAACGTGTGCACAGGGTATTTCTCCACCAGTGCTACAAAATTCTGGCAGGAGTAAGTAACACAATGACGAAACAGAAAACATATGTTCTCAAACTTCGTCTTCATGTACTTGTTTTCAGAAGATTATTTTGGAAAGAAATGTTGAAGCAATAGCCGTCATTCCGAGGATGATTCATGCGAAATTATGCAGACAAACAGAAAGAAGCAATGGCTACAGTAAAAATCCAAAAAAGCACGTCCTTTAGAGCTTTTTTTGATAATTTCAGCTCCAGGGGAAAAAATCTTCTTTTTTTTTTTTGTTTTTTTACTGCTAATGTGTAAAGAAATTCATATTATTAACACTTTCAAAAATATTTCTCCAATCTTTCTCCCTTTCAAGTATATTCGTAAACGTGATATGTAGAAATTTAATCATGATTCACTCCTTAATTTCACAACAATGAACCAGTTTAAAAGCTTCAACGGTAACAGTGTTTCGTTGTGCCATTGCAAGCTGATCAGCTATTATATTATTCATTACAAGTACTACTCAGCCCTCTGAAGTATTTTTGTGTTCATTCTACGTCAAATTTCATTGCAATATTTTTACAATATAAGTTCTTTATATCAATCATACTAAAGCTGTAGTTTGAAAAACAAATGTTGTTTCTTAACCGTCGACTAAAAATTAAAAGAAGGTAATTCGGTTATCGTCGGGTACCGGCTAGTCCTATCAGTCAGTTCTTAACTGTTTTCTGAAAGTTGCATAAAACATAAATTTACAACTAATAAACAACATTATACAACTTTTTAATCGTACAATTTCTATAGAAGCAGTATTATTTTATTCATGTTAATGTTACGGTTAAAGTCCGAAATATGGTAAATCTTAGATTTTACTTGTAAAACGTAGCTTTTACCAAAGTGGCGTGGTAAAAGCCTGAAGTGTGCTTTAATATGATTCCATTTCGGTCTTTTACCAAGTTTTTGCGATAAAATCAAGAAGTTACCAACGCTTTCCGTTAAAAGCCCGAAACGAGGAATTACTCATCATAGAATTTTAAATACGCAGATGTATTGTATAAAGTGTTTGAAAGAGGTTAAAACACTTATTATAATTTTTCAATTGATAACGTTTATTGTAAAAGTGATGAAAATGAGGCATGATTTAAGAATACGTCCATGGAACTGCCTTACAATTATTTTTCGAAAAGTTACAAAAAATGAAATTTAAAAAACGAAATATTTATTATGTCATTTCACAAATAAGATCCCATGTGAAAAACTGAATTAATGCACAATTCTCTCGATAACTATTGGAGAGTTTAATAATTTTTAAAACTATTATTGGCAATAGTTAAAAAATTAAATTGATAGCTCAAAGTAAATAAAAAATAAGAAAATGCAGTATGTTTTATTTAATACATCTATTGTAATGCTTCTTACTAATTTTTACAAAAAGATTGACTGTTATGGCATTTTGAATTACAAAGCAGATCATCTGATTTGTAGAAACACATCTTCGTGATGCACTTCTTTAAACAATGGCTCATTCTAAGTTCTTGCCCCCCAACTAAAGAAAGTTCTTACATTTCACGCATACTTATTTATTCTGTACAACTTAGTTGTTTAAAATTTTTTCTTTGCAGAAGGTAAACTGGTTTCTTGTGTAGAACGGGACACACTGCATACCATATATTTAAAATTTTAAATTCTATCATAAATAATCGCTTGTTTCAGGCTTTTACCGGAATGCGTTGGTAACTCCTAAGTCTTACCGGGAAGTATTGGTAAAAGCCCGAAATGGAATCATATCAAAGCACACTTCGGACTCTGGGCATGCGACTTTGTTAAAAGCTAGGATTTGCCAGACTTACGGTCTTTTCCCAAAACATCAAGACTATTCTTTTTTCTTTTTCTTTTTTTTCTTTCCTTTTTGCATTTAGCTGTTTAAAAGTGTGGGGCTAGCAGAAGTATTAGCACATGTATCAAACGCTTATCTAAATGCCTTACTGGAATTTTATTATTTTTTTCCCCGGTAAGCTTGTATTTGAATTATCGTCAGAATCGCTGTTTATTCTATTGGAATATGAGCAAAGGTAAAAAAAATAGCTTTTAATTAACCATTCTGAAAGCATTATCCGAGGATATTCAAATACAAAGTCCACTAATGCAACATTGCAATTCACTGCGTTTTCTGATCTTCTAGTCTATGTAGAGATGATTGAGCAGGCACTTATATGCTTGGAGATATATAATCATGATTGTCGCAAAATATGAGGACGCTAAGTCGCGTCTTCCGCCCTAGTATTTTTCCTTGTTAAACTTTTATGTTTGTATAGAAACAGGAGGAAAATAGAGCATATTTTAGTTGTCGTCGTCCAATACACACCTCAATAAAACCAATATACCTCCCAGCAGGTAGCGGCGCCTGTTTACGGATTATGAACTGCCGCTAAAAAAATGTCTGATTTTAATGCAGTTGCTGAAAAATATCATTTAGGTGATTCAATGTATTGACAGTTTATGACGCAATGCAGAGCCGGTTCCATGGGGGGGGGGAGGGTGGCACACCCACCAACTTTATGAAAAAGTACTTTGTCGGCAAAATCGTCAGTTGCCAAAGGACTGTTAGCAAATTTGAGCTTTAACCACCAATCTGTTAAGTGTTTTGTGTATAAATTACCAGTTCTGCTGACAGTTTATTTTAAGTTATACTATATCATGAACATTGTCTTGTTACGATTTTCACTTTTCATTTTAGTAATTTACGTGTCATTAAAAAAGTCCCTTTGTCCCCTCACGCCAACTTCACTCCATATTATTTCAGTGTAATGTTGTTTGTATTAAAGGCAAAGATGCGCATTGGGTATCTGCTTGGGTCGGGGTGCCTCGGGTGAAGGACTTTTTAAGGGGATCCAATGCGTATTCATGCTACATCTGGAGAAAATGGCCCTAAACACCAGACCGTTAGAACTAAGACTGCGTGACAGTCCAGAACCCTGTATGTGCACTTCAACTATCTCCCAATGTTTAGTGATTCTAACCACTCATTTCATCAATGAAAAATAGGTGTAGCGGTGTAAGTAATTTGTTAGCATTGACTGTTGATTTGAATTGATTAAAGAATTTTGAGATGATTGTTTACAATTTACACTTTGCTCGTACTGAAATTGAATACCACAGCATATTTTATATACATTCGGCAGGTAAAATCAGGTAAAATCAGTAGGTAGTTTTGAAGGCATATTGGTGTATAGTGTCGGCAAATTTTGACTTTACACCCCCAACATTTTTTCCTTAAAACTGGCCCTGACGCAATGGACTGTAAATGTTTGCTAAAGGAATGCCTGATTGTAATACAGCTGCCTGAGTTAATAAAACAAAATATAGTTCAAATGTTCACCACCAGGTGGTTTTTTTAAATGAATTACACATTTAGTTTACAAATATTATTACAACAAAGCATGTTCAACATGACGGTTATCATTCTCAGCTACCATCTGGAATCGTACAAGAGCATGTTCCACAGCTGACCCACAGTGTTAAAATGCGGTCGGTAAAATGTTACAAACATTTTGAGAAAAATGCCGTTTTTAATATCAGGCAAAGTTCTTGGATTATCAGGACTTACCAAATGTTCCAAACTCCACCAAAGCCATACCTGTGACCCGGTATTTGTAAACTATCATAAATGCTTGCTAAATGTGTAAGTCATTAAAAAAAGCTCTCACTGGTAGACGGCCGAAGTGTGAAGGTCCCGGTTTCGGATCCCATTGCGGCTGTCGATCTAACGGTCTAGAGTTTTGGTAGGTTTTCTCCAGATGCAAAGTGAATGTGCGTTAGAAACCCCTAGAAAGTCCTCCTACCAAGGCTCCCCCTTAGCATAGCGTTGCCATAATCATACAAACAAACAAACAATAATAAAATACTCCCTTGGTGGCGAACAACTGAACTATTTTTTTTTTATTCATTATGTCCTACACAAAATTTCAGAACTTTCTCAACACTAGTTTCGTCTGTAGACAATTTTAAAATAGGGTCGTTTAGTTTCGGATACCATGTGTATGTGTGTTTATGTTATTTATATAGATTCACAGTGTGGATTATATTTTCATACTTTCTCATTTTGTGTTTTCTTTGCTGATTTCTATCATTAAAGATGAATACCTGTAGTGCGTTCTCACAGATTTATAATTTCTTGGGAGTAAGATTGTCAACTTACTTTTTCAGGTTGGATTACCTGTTAGTGTGCAGCAAGATCAGGATGCCTGTGACCAAGTGTAGTTCCTGACCCCAGGTGATATGGAACATACTCAACAAGATGGGAAGTCCTTTGTCCGAGGCGCATCCCAGGTTAGGAGGGAAGTTAGCCTCGACTCACAGTGCCAAAGTTCAGGTGGGTGCTATCTTTCACATAACCAAAGGTATGAGCTTGGTTCATTCCCAAGAGCAGATTTCAACCATAAAAATAAATTTAAAAAATCAAAATATTTTCATTTAATTTTCAGTTTATTTTTGCACTAGAGTCCTATTACGTTCATTCCGGTATTTTCTGTCAACATATCTTTGTGGACATCGGCACGTTTTCATTGTATTTTCCGACAGGGTCTCCCGATAGCGGAAGGGGAGAGGGGGTGGAATAAACTGTTGAAAGTCGTTAAGATTTGCAATTTTTGATGATTTAACACTGAGTTTGGCACCAAAAAATAAGTCCCCAAAACTTAAAATAGATTGGCGACAGCTTTCATTTTTGGCGAGAAACTGGAAAACGCTACAGTTTATTACCAAGGAGAAATATAGTTAGAATGTGCGTGGAGAAGAACAGTTTTAGTAAACGACTTTAATATACCGAGAGGTTTCTGCAATTCATTCCGACCTCTTGCATTCAGCTGTAACGGACGCTGTGAAACGCCTAACTTGTGTCGTAGAATATTCTGGAGGCCATGTTGAACATTTGTTATTGCCAAAATAAATGAATGAAGCGTACTGTTGTCCTATTCATTGTGTTTCGGGTCGAAGGTGCCCTCTACCGGTGACTTTTTTAACTAAAATTTCTATTCTTTCTAAAAAAAAATTCCGACTTCCTGTTAAGCCTTTACGTACAAACCGCACGTCGTTATCTTCATTTCTTCCTTTTTTATGAATTTTTAAAGTTGTAACGAACTTTTGGCACACCCGGTAGATTTCGTTTCGAAAGAAGTGTTTATGAAACAACGAAGAAAAATTCGTCACTCTCATGAATAATGATGCACTTTCTAAAAAAAGAGACGACGCATGCATTATGATAAGATTTTAATATATAGCATTTTAGCGCATATTTAAAATATGAAAGTGTATCAGATTTTTTGAAGTAAAACTTCTTTAGTCGCGACTAGGGAGTAACTCAGATTTTTTCTGACGGAAGTAACGCTCAGTAAAGGAAGTGACGTATATGTCATATACTCCACGGCAAGCGCGCCTGAAAAAGAAGAACCACGGTTCCTACATTTTCGACCGCTCGCTTCTTTCGCCGACTTCGTTGTTGAAAATGCATTATCATTATTATCATTATTTAGTTTTTCTTGAGATGGCAACGTTATCCACAAAATATGTATTTAAATATATCGTTTTGCCGATGGCAACTAGTTGTAAAATTCTATACTCTCTGAGGAGTTTGTGAAGAGGAGTTGGGAAACAACTTTTCACGAACTTTTCACAAACACAACTTTTCAGAGGAGTTGGGAAACAACTTTTGAATTAATTTTTTTTTAAGAGGTCTAACGTTTATTTTCTTGATTGTGTATCGTTAGATTGTGGCTAGTACTTATTTTCAGACATAGAATTCTTACTGCCGTGGTGGTATTTGATGAACATACAAATGCCAAACGCGTTTCAAAATAAACGACTTGGTGCAGTGATTAATATTTGGCGTCCGCTCACTAGAAAGCTGGGTTAGTATTTTGACTAACTCTTGATACGCATTAACATTCACCGTGTAAAAATACGGGGAACCAGTTAGGGAAAGAAACGGCGATTTCTCGCCGTTTCTTCGAGACATCAATCTTTATTTATATATCAATAAGCGTTTTGAAGGTACATCCAACATAATATTTTACATGTAATCCCAACCTCACAGGAGGTTGTCGATAATCCTTATTATTAGATGAATAATATACAAGGTTTTGGAAAAGCACAAAGAAATGGAACCTGTCTGCAATCGAACCGTAAAAGTAGTTGGAAACGTCAGTTTAAGAACACTTTTCCTGGATTCTAACCCAACTTCAAGACAGAACAACTGTTTAAGAACAAGGAGATGGAACACCACAATTAAAGGGACAGTGGCTGCAAATGTACCTAAACAGCAGAGGGAAATTTTTTTAAGTTTCTGTTGGAGGATCATACTTTGATCCCACGAAGGTAAATTTATAGGAGGGGACACTTCGCTCAGAAAGTTGGATAACGCCGTTGTTGCAAACAGATGGCGCTGCGCACACTGGGTAACTGCGCATCTCAGGTTGTTTATATTTCCATCGAGGCGAAGTAAATGGAGATCGTTGAATTATCAAAACTTCAAAAAATTAAATACATAGACTTATGAGCGTGATATATAGTAATTACTGGTTTCAGATGTGTTTTAATTACATAATTGTCTTATAATACTATTTCGTAGTCAATATAGGCAATAGTTTCGAAGTGAAGTGATATTATTATTTGTCAAATGCCAGTTGCATTGGCCGCTAGGCCATTAAACTCCTAAATATTATTATTATTTTGCTCAAAAGATGTATTTTAAGAAATGTTAGTACGTGAGAAACGGACCCTGGCTGCAATCAATCCCAAACAATGGACAGAACCTGCTGTTTAAAAACATGGATACGGAATTATAATTCGAAACCTACTAGCAGACGAAATCAACGCTTAAGAACAACTGTGATAGAAAAACATAACAAAAATTACACAACCTCCATTCGAACACCACGAACAGAGGAAAACATCAATTAAAGAACACAGTTCAAGTATAACACTAGACTACGGACATTCCCCCCCCCCCCATTAGACCCAACCTCCAGACGGAACAATGGTATACGAAAACAGTTAAAGAATAATACTACAACATGGACACTTCCTGGATTCTAAGTAATTATCATGAATTACCGATGATTCTTACTCGAGATTTTAATGTTAATTTTCGCTCTCAAGAATCTCAGTCGTTAGTTGATTTTTTAAAAGAAAAATTTGATCTAACTATGAATACTTCTCGACTTCAATCAACAACGCGTTTCGGTAAAACGATAGATGCTGTATTTTCAAGAAAATTAGCAAATTTAGAGAGTTAAATTTATGTTTCACATTATAATTACCACAAACCTATAATTTCATACATAAAAATTATGATGACATCCAAGTACCTATTCCCAATGAATAATTTGAATATAACATTTATATAATCTTTGTAAAGTACATGAATAATAAATATAATTAAATTATAATATGATATTTATTTTAAGTTTAATCATTTCAGTGATATGTGTCGTAAACATCAAAGAAGTTTTACTTCAATCGCGCGTAAAGATTACACGCATACACTTTTTTTTCTAATGAAAGTGTCATTTTATATCAACTTTAATCATGTTTTAAGCCTAAATGTAGAAATATTTCAATGCATACACATTTCCCCAAGTTATTCATTGCTTTCAGCTATATTCTATAACATGATGCACATAAGTGGGCAATTTTTCAAACATTAAAAAAATTCCTCTCCGATGATACGCAAACACCATAACAATAATAGAGAGGTAAATACTAATACCGTAAGGGGGCGGGGATACCGTAATAAAGGGGGACACCAATGCTTGTTTGAGGATTGACATGTAAGTAATGCCATTCTTCTAGAAGATCTCCTGCTTGGCTTAAAAACCGACCACTCGTCTTGAAACGGTTAACCCTTTAATGCGCAGTGTTCCCACTCTGGGACCACCAAACTCTGACGTTTTGACTGTTGCCAGTCACGAAGAATAGATTTGATTTCTATAAAAATAGTTGCGGGTGACATAGCTCCACGGGAATCCTTTACTTTTAAGCACGTCATTTCCCGTAAAAAAACATTTTCACGATTATTTTTAACAGCACTGGCATCTGCTGAAAAACGGAAGAATGCGAGAACAGCTGGATAGATTGCCCAATGCTGAAAAAAGGGCAGCCGTTGCCATCGCTCGACTTAACTACCAGCAAGATGGCGGAAAATCGAAACGTTCATCGCGTGCCACAGATCTAGAGACCCTTTTTTGACGACAGCTGGCTGTGCACAAGAAAAAAAAAACATTCTAGTGTCATGATTTCAAACAAGATAATGAAATCTAGATGTAGATATTTTCCAGAATGGCCATATTTGACAGCATATAATTTATAATATTTTATGTTTCTTCGGAGCCAACATACCTTGTTTATTTAGATTTTTAATGTTGAATTATCCACACAATTTTTTTTCCTATGTTAATCACTTAACTAAAATTAACTTTTACCACCATTAAAATAACTGATAATTTCGATTTATTAAAGATCACATCCCACAAGAGAAAACAATTTCAGATAATGATTCCATTTTCTTTTAAAAGCCACAGCATATTTCATAGTGAATGTTTAAAACGTACGTTAGAAAAAAAAAAAGAAATAATTTAATTAAATTCAAAATACGTTCATTTACATTTTAAGAAAATAGGATACCACGTATTTTAATCTTTGAAAGTAACTTAAACATGCACATTTGCATAGTTTAAGAACCAGTACGTAACCTCTGGTATAATTTATTAAATATCTTGTCGGGACATTTTCCCCGTTGTTTTTTGGTTTTAATGTGTTTATGTCTTGATATTATATCCCGGGTGGTTTACAACTTAATTAAACAATGCTTCCGTACTAATTTCGGGGAAGATTAAAATAAATTCTTCCGGGATTTAGTTCAGCTTGTTTATTTTGCCTTTTGCAAACGGATTAAATATGCTGATTATATTTGGATGCGAAATTGAATGTGAAGTAAAGAAGCGCCGCAGTTATTGAAATAAAATGAAAATTAGTGAGATGACGCAAATGCGTATAGTTATTTTTCTCTTGTGTGGTTTGCAGAATAACTTGATTAAATGATAATGAATAGTAAGTTGAAATTTTATTACACTGTTTGACAATTGCTAAGTAACAACTGGTTTATGGAAATTTTATTACGATTTTTTTCACTTGCCGCAGAAGCATGAATAAAAGCGTTATGCTGTCTACTAGGGCTGTTCTTTTTGGAAATCAATCAACTTTCGCACAGCTGTTTAAAAAAAGTAATTCCGCATGAGACTCAGAAAATTTTAGACTGTATCTTTACAAGTTGAAATATGAACTGTGGAGTTATGAAGCATTCAGGAAAAAATACTTAATATACGGAATTTTGCAATTATTTCCCTAAACAGGTAACTCCTCGGCCCATTTTTGAAGGAGACTTTTGGACTTATGAATGTTTTCTGATGGTGGCATTTGACATACAGCAGTACTGTTAGTATCAATCCATAGTTCAAAAGCATTCTTAGTTTTTTCGAGTGTGTAGCATAATTGGTTCGTTTATAAATCTGTTCAAAATTCCTGTAATGACAATCGCTCTTCAGGTAAACACCATGAACCCTTTGAGACGCATCCCTTTCCCAATGCTAAAAAAAGGGCAGCCGTTGCTATCGCTCGACTTAACTACCAGCAAGATGGCGGACGATCGAAACGTTCATCGCGTGCCACAGTTCAAAAAAGGGTCTCTAGATCTGTGGCTCGTTGCTGGTAGTTAAGTCGTGCGATGGCAACGGCTGCCCTTTTATCAGCATTGGGGAAGGGTTGCGCCTCAAAGGGTTAAAGTAGCTCAAAGCTTCTTTTTTCCCCTTACAAGTGAACTTCATTTATTTGTTCAAAGACGAAATGAGATCATGCAGTATAAGAGCGTTGTTCGTTCTCTAGTTGAAGAAAACGGCATTACAGAAAAATAATATTTATCATTCATTGCCTAGGTATAAAAAGAGAAAAATAATTGATTCAAGGCAGTGGCGTATCAGTAGTTTCGACGACAGCCAGCTGTGCCACACAGCCAGCTGCGTCAAAAAAGGGTCTCTAGATCTGTGGCACGCGATGAATGTTTCGATCGTCCGCCATCTTGCTGGTAGTTAAGTCGAGCGATGGCAACGGTTGCCCTTTTTTCAGCATTGGGCAATCTGTCCAGCTGTTCTCGCATTCTTCCATTTTTCAGCAGATGTAAAGGCTGTTAAAAATAATCGTGACAATTTTTTGGCGGGAAATAACGTGATAAAAAGTAAAGGAGCTATGTCCCCCGCAACTATTTTTATAGAAATCAAATCTATTCTTCGTGACTGGCAACAGTCTAAACGTCAGAGTTTGGTGTTCCCAGAGGGGGAACACTGCGCGTTAAAGGGTTAAGAATAAACGGTGATTTTAGACTACGACTGGCGCGGAGAAGGAGTGGGGAAACTAGTTAGCAATATAATTTATTTGAAGCTGATCGCTAAAGACCAACAAGTAATTTTTAGCGGGTAGTTAACATATTTTCCGCCTGCCACGTTGCGCCCTCGTAATGAAATTTAACGCCCGTAGTCAAATAATTTGTTCCAAAATATCCATAATAAACACTTGAAATTAAATGATGTGAGAGGAATTTATTAATAATTAAATTAGGAAATGTAGAAAAATGATAATTCAAGCAATACGTTCCAAAAGTACAAGTTTTACGTATGGGTTGTAAAAGGAGAGCTACATTCAAGGTAGTCCGAGATGCAACCTCGATTCTGGTTACTCTTTGCATGAGACTGTTAATGTAAGGTGTGCTGAGTAACGAAGTCATTTCTGATCCCATTTTTATTTTGCATGTGACGTCTATGTGTGCCACATAGATTGCTTCTGACCAATAAGTGATATAAAAAAGAAATCAATCACTCTCCATTTAATCCATTTGTATCACATGACGAGCTGTGCAACCGTTTCTTCGCCTTTGAAATTACCCAGCTAACACACACAGGTTCTCTGAACGTCTATTAACGTTCAGAAAACGTCTTCTGAACGTTAATAGATGTTCAGAGAACCTGTGTGTGTTTGCTGGATAGATACCGCCTACCTTGACTGCGTAGCGCACCTTTTCATTTCAACACTAATGAAAACTCTAAACATAAAAAAGGGTTCATTTAAAATTATTTGCTTAACTATGTATTTTTTCTATAAATTCAATTTATTTAAATTGGATGGTTAATAAAGAAAAAAAAGGCAGAAACTTTTAAATTATTTTATAAATTTTAATAATAAAATAAAGTAATCTCGATGCCAAAAGGATTAATCCTTTAACGCGCAATGTTCCCGCTCTGGGAACACCAAATTCTGACGTTTTGACTGTTACCAGTCACGAAGAATAGATTTGATTTCTATAAAAATAGTTGCGGGGGATAGAGCTCTACGAGAATCCTTTACTTTTTAGCAGGTCACGATTATTTTTAACAGCACTGACATCTGTTGAAAAATGGAAGAATGCGAGAACAGCTGGATAGATTGCCCAATGCTGAAAAAAGGGCAGCCGTTCGGCCGTTTTTGACGACAGCTGGCTGTGCCCGCACACAGCCAGCTGTCGTCAAAAAAGGGTCTCTAGATCTGTGGCACGCGATGAACGTTTTGATCGTCCGCCATCTTGCTGGTAGTTAAGTCGAGCGATGGCAACGGCTGCCCTTTTTTTCAGCATTGGGAAAGGGTTGCGCCTCAAAGGGTTAATAAAATATTGCGATTTGCAAGTGACGCCATTCAAATTAGCTTAACAATACGGTTTAAAGCTAATTCATTCGACAAATATATTAATAATAATACATCTCCAATAAATCTGTAATTTTTCCCATAAGTCACTTTTATTTGATTTCGTCAAGCGAACGTACACTTTCAACAACAATTTGCAGAACGCGTTATCTTTAACCCTTCTGTCACGCAATTCTTTAAGCGAACGTTAAGATAGCTCATGCAACGTGAAATCCGCTTCTTAGGATTTAATTAAATCAAGCTTCTGTAATTGGAATGGATAAGAGGGACCCGATAGAGTTTAGAAAACTTAATCTATTTCCAACAAAACTCATTTCAAATATTGAATCTTTGGATTATAGTGCTGTGATTAATTATTTTGGGAACTGTCCGGAATTAATTTTAGGAAATTAATAAAACGCTTTTCTTTGTTGTGTTGCATCAGTTTGCGATGAAAATTTATTTTATGGCGAAATGATAACATAGTTTCCCTTTTCCTGAAAACAAGATTTATTCAAATCACTCTGTCTACCGCTGTTTTGGGTATAATAAGTATTGGGGGAACTACGTAGACAATTCCATTTCAACAAAACAGTCAAGGAAATGAATTCTGCATTAATAGAGCAATAAACGTAACATTTAATTACTCCTGCATTTGTTACACGACATTGAAAAATATGTAAAGTTACAGTAAATTATCTTACATATTCAAAGGACCCAGAAAAAATTTCGTATAAAAGAAATTTCGTTAAAACGTTATAACGAAATATTTGATATTCCATTACGCATTTCGTGATAACTTGACAACCCCATTAATAAGATAGACGCTTAAGGAATGAAGTAAAAATTTAGATGTGAATCATTAAACTTTATAATAATTAGCACATCTGTAACTTCAGCGGTTAAACACCAATTTTTTGCTTGTTTCAATTTTATAAAATAAATAGAAAACTTAAGTGACTTATTATTAATCTCATGCTGTACTTTTTAAAAGATAGCTAGTGGCATACTGGTCTAACCTCTTTGGTTTAGAGCAGGTTTGGAGGCATCCCAAGAACAAATATCCCTGATCCTCAGAGGACCCGTTTCCGCTCAGTTCTATACATTTACTTGTTACCCTGTCCACAAAAGGATTTTCTTTTACTTTATTCTCTACTACTAGCCGGTACCGTGGAAAAGAAAGATTTCTTTTCCGCAATAAAGCTAGTTTTCTCCGCTAAAATATCGACCAGAATAGCAAGATAAATAATAAAACACGTAAATAGATTTCGCTATAACGATCGTTTAAACCGAATTCCAAACTAATTTATTTCGTTATAATGAATTCGTTATAAAGACTTGAGTCTCCTATATTTTAACATTAGACGAACTAAATAGAAAATCCTTCTTCGCTATAACATGAGCTTCATTATATTGTGTTTCGTTATAAATAGATTACTTATTTTGAGTCAAATATTTACTATTAATAAAAATTAATTAATTTATTTAAAACAATAGAATCCAAGAGACCTACCGGAAATGGCATCCTTTATTCTTTTCCACCTGTACAGCACTGGGGAAGGTGCGACAGCACTGCTTTTACATATATATTGAATGATGCTCCATACTAATGAAAATGAGCTAAAAGGGAGTAATATTGCGTTAGTCTTCTGGGCAGCTAATGTAACGTCTCTAATGCTGCCTATGGACCAGGGTGTGAGAAAGTTTGAAGCTAGAGTATGGACGAACGCTTTTGACAGCTCTTAGTGCGGATGGTAACTATTTAAGCGCCATCTATTAGTATAAATGCTGTACAATGTGACAGCTGAGTTATGGTCAGAGGTTTCCGAATTTACACATAAAATCCTGTCGGAAACTTTGATCGTCTCACCAAAGAACCGCAGAAGGAAAGTCAATCATCACCACAGTAAAAGGGGTAGTCACTGCAATAGAAGAGACGGCTTTGTGTCGACATCCAAATGTATAAGTAAGTGACATGATGTCAATATAGAAGACGTGGAGAAATGATTGTCCGTTGACAGGAAAGCCCAGTAAAAACTTTGTCAGATGACAAACCGTAAGAGCTGACGCTGATGTGGTTACCTATAACAGGTGCATTTCACTGCCCCCCCCCACCAACGAGTTTCAAAATTTTGACGATTGTACTGGTTTGTACTACGTTTGTACCGGCTAGTACCGAAATATTTCTGTTTGTACCGGTTTTGTTAAAAAGTTATTAACGATTTTAGTGTGGGGGGCTAGGGAAACGACAGCCCCCCATGAAGCAATTTTCAAAATTTGACGATTGTACTGGTTTGTACTATGTTCGTACCGGCTAGTATCGAAATATTTCCGTTTGTACCGGTTTCGTTAAAAAGTTATTAACAATTGAAATGTGTGGGGCTGCAGAAATGGCAGCCCCCCCATGAAGGAATTTTCAGAATTTGACGATTGTACTAGCTTGTACTACATTTGTACCGCCTAGTACCGAGAGATTTTTGTTTGTACTCTTATAATAAGAGAGATATAACGGTTTTTCCACAAGCAATGTTGTGAGAACACAAGAGTTCATCGACCGCTATCCAAAGCATTGGGTTTCAGAATTTTTCCCCGTCTTCAGGATATTCGACCACTGGTCTGAAGGGTTACTTCCCACACATCGGCACGCCAAGAGATCGCCAACAATTTTACCCCCTTTTCAAGAACGATCAGTGCGTGACCCTGCAGATCTAGACTCACGGAAAATATCACGAGGATGGCCCCCGTTCTAAAGTGGGGATGGCAAAAGCGGGAAGATAGCAACCCATAAATTACTCCAGCCAGTGTCATTCGGAGATGTCTAGCAAGGGTATAATAAGAGTTCCTTTATCAGCAGCAATAATTAAAACTTGTCTTTAGAAAAATATTTTAAAACGCTAGAAGCATCGCACTTACTATCGCTTGTTTTGAAAAAAAAAAATTAATATTTTATTCTTTTTTTTTCACGATTTTAAAATTCGCTAATTTTAATTTAAAATGCGTGCGCTCACTCTCTCAGGAAGAAAAAAAGAAAAGAAGGGAAATTTGAAGGAAGAAAATTGCGTTAACTATTTACATATATTTACCTCAAAATTTACTTATTCGTTTTAGTTGTGGACGCAGGATCTTATTTTAGGCTGTGTATTCGGAGCACGTGACATGGCGCTTCCATTTTATAGTTGTCCTAGAAACTGCACAGATAGTATCAAAACACGTACTAAAATAATCTTTCACACATTATGAAGGTTTAATTTCTACCTGAAAATCAAAGTAAATTATCTGAATATTTTAATTGAATCCAACAAATTATTCGAAGAGTTTAGTTTCATAAATTGACATTTATTTTCCTATTTTATAAAGATAGTTGCAAGTTATGCATAAATGTATAAATTTAATAATATCTGATGCTAATAACTAATAAGTAGTTCGAAAAATCCTCTAAAGTTTTAGACATTCTAAAATTTAAACTTTTGGTCAGAGAAAAGAGAAAATTAGATTTTTTTTTTTTCGGAAACATATATCGTAATTTAATGTGTTCTCTTGAGTATTTGTAGAGCCTGAAATATTTAACCCATTAACCGTATATAGAACACTGTAAAACTAAAATTAAAAAAAAAAACCTGTTAAATTCTTTTTAAAAGCATTTTCTTAAATTCATGTTAAATATTTTTTGCAATTCCCCTAAAGAACTCTTCAGCAATGTGACACAGGCATTTAAAAGTTTAATGTTAAGAAAATCTTCATGCACGGGTGATTTGTGAAACGTAAATTAATTTCATTTAAGTAATATTCCACAACAATTTTTTTTTTCGGGGTTTCCCGCAAGTACCCTACAGAGGGTGTTCACACATTTTTGTAACGATTTTGCAAAGATATATATAGAAATAAATATAAGAATTTTATTTTCTAATGTGTTCAGTCTGATAGCCCTTTCTTTGAACCATCATATTACATCTTGATTTCAAAGATGAAAGTCCTTTTCTTAAAACATCAAGGCTGATATTGTTCCACTCCTCCATCACAATCTTGTAGTAATATAATCTTTTGTAGTAATATATGAATGTATCTTGTGTTTGCGTGATTATGGCAACGCTATACTAGGGCAATCTGCCAAGGATGGGAAGGTGCCTTGGTAGGAGAACTTTCTAAGGGGTTCTAAAGCGTATTCACGTTACATCTGGAAAAAACCTACCAAAAATCCAGACTGTTAGATCGACAGCTGCTCGATGGGACCCGATCCCGGGTCCTTCACTCTTCGGCAGTCTACCATTTTCAGTGACATAACTACTGTGCGATGGTAAGGCTATAAATGTATCTTAAAGTAGAAAGATAATTCAACTCATCTTCGTTTAGAAATATATTTAATTTTATATTTCAATTCCATTCATTATCACTGAAAAATAACGTTCAATAAATACTTGTCACACATTTTTGCTTTCATGCCTTTTAAGATGCAATTTATTCCAGGAAAAACTTATGTATATGTAAAAAAAAAAAAGTTACTATTACATTTGTTTGTTCATCTTAAAATACACTGGAATAAAATAAACTAGAAGTTTCTGTAGAAAATTTTACTTAATTGAAGTTTTAGACGTATTTCGTATTTTGTATGTATTAAGAAAATAAATGTATTTTGTATTTTTTCAATTTAGAAAGCATTTTGTATTTTGTAATTTTTCGTGTTTGAATAAATGTAATTTGTATTTTGCATCGAAAATACATTTTTTTATGTATTTTGCCCAACTCTGCTTCTGTAGTTGCTTTCAAAGAGCATTGCAGAGCAAGCAGTAATTATTTTTATTTCCAACGGAGGGGAGAGTATGAGGGAGCGTCCTCTAAGTGAAACTGTACTCCCCCTCTCTAAACAACGGAGGATGAGGGGGAGAAAAGCAATAAACTTTAGGTTTACCTTTGCCGATCTCTGGGAAGATAGGGTCAGTCAGAGCAACACCGTCTCGAAAGGACAGGCCCCCTGACTGAGTACTGAGGACTGACAGGCAAACGGTCAATGACCGTACGCTCGCACAGTAATTCTTGTGAAAAAACCGTTATATTTCACTAATTATACGAGTACAAACAAAAATCTCTCGGTACTAGGCGGTACAAATGTAGTACAAGCTAGTACAATCGTCAATTTTTGAAAATTCCTTCATGGGGGGGGCTGCCATTTCTGCAGTCCCACACATTTCAATTGTTAATAACTTTTTAACGAAACCGGTACAAACGGAAATATTTCGGTACTAGCCGGTACAAATGTAGTACAAACCAGTACAATCGTCAAATTTTGAAAATTGCTTCATGGGGGGGCTGTCGTTTCTCTAGCCCCCCACATTAAAATCGTTAATAACTTTTTAACAAAACCGGTACAAACGGAAATATTTCGGTACTATCCGGTAGAAACGTACTACAAACCAGTACAATCGTCAAAATTTTGAAACTCGTTGGTGGGGGCGGCTAGTGAAATGCACCTCACGATAACGATGGTTCTTGACATCGATGATGAGACAACGACCTCCGTTATATCACATATAGATGGAACAAAAGCACTAGAAATGGTTTACATGCAATGTGGAGCAACTAGTATCAGCTTCTTCTATCGATGTGATTGCTTTTTTTTTATGGCTTTAACAATCAGTCGTCCAACTTCATCGAAAAGACTTTTCAGTCTACAGCAGAATGTCGACTCTCGAATGCCGATCGTCAGACTGATGTCTTAAAACTTCCTTCCTAATGGTACTGTAAAAAATGTGTAATAAATTGACACATTTATTCTAATGTATTTCCATCAATTTAATGCACTACTTTTCCATTCTCCGTTTTAACCGGAATTTGTTTAACCGGCTTAATTTAGGCCAGTTAAGAGAGAATCTATTTTAGTTTAGTTTCTGCTTTTTCTCAAAATGATATTTGATATGCAAGAATTTCTTTTATATCAACATATCCTAAATAACTTTAAAAAACTATGATTGTAATGCTTTGAAACTTTGGTAAAATGCATTAAAGGGAGTAGTTATTGTTATTGCTAATGCCCTCTGGTAACTGCACAGCAGAGGCAGATCCACCGTATACGGCGATGGGAAAAAGAGAGCGGCTTCCATTTTAATTAGCCCTGGTGGGAGGAAATCCAACTTAGCCTTGGGTCTCCTAATTTTGGAACATTTCCAGATGAGGAACCTAGGTTCGGCATCCCCAGACGTATCAATTTGAACATGAAGGCCATTGGAGCCACGAACTGATTTTGCGTGAACCAGCTCTCATTAGCACAGGGTTCCCTTCCTTTTAAAGTCATCACCCTCAACAAAAGACTAATTCACTGTCGTACCCCCTTCCCACAAATTTTCCAGCATACATTGAGCTTTATATTCTTCAACAATGAACACTGTGTCTCTTTTTCTTTAAAAAAAAAAGTATTATCAGTAATATTTGAATAAACATTTTAAACGGAAATAGATGTTTTGGAGTAAAAATAAGAAAAATAAAGTTTTTTTTTAAAAACTTGCATTATCGTTTGCCCTTTGCCCCTCGAAGGGTGCACCGTGCGGGTTAGGAAACGCTGCAGTAGCGTGCATGGTTCCTTAGCAGTCCAGACGAGAGAGGACGTCACCTTCTCAAACACTATCCAAGGTCGGAGCCGCTTCACTTTCCGTGTTCTAATGTAAATGGAACTTAGCGACTAGGCGACTGCAGGACAATACATTAAAGAATTTTATTTAGAAAATGAACCTGTATTATGCATGTAGTTAAATTATTTCTTATTATTTTAGTTATTTAAAGTATTGAATCGTGATTTAAATTTTCAGGTTTTTCTTCGCTTAAAGATGTTAACTTCTTGAACTTTTCAAATAAGGAAATTGAATTTATGAGGGTTAATTTCCTCTAGGAGATTTTAAACGTCAAAATAAAATTTGATGTTTTCCAAAAGTGAAATTTTATAGCATTTTTTTGTACATATTTTGAATCTAAAAATATCAAATATTAACTAATATGCATAAGTGGGCATTATTCAAATATTAAAATGAATCCATACCGAAGGTGGACAGTCACCTCAAATGGAAAACAAACGTAAACGATGAAATGATAACGGTGTTTCATTGCAATATTTGTGTATGTTAAACAAATGCTATGCTCACAGCCACCATACACGCACTCAAATAAACGAACATTCTTACATAAAACATCATGACTTGCAACCAAGACTGCAGAATTATGCTTCACATTATTATTCCATTTAATCACTACAGTAAATATGTAAATAAAGCATTCTTCGGAAACATTGAGCTCCTTTACAAATGTGTTAATTCACAAAAGCTTCGATAACATCCATTTGTCGAGCTGTTCTGATTCATTGACAAATTAAAGTTGTCATTTATTTAATGTATTAGATGTACAATATTTATTTATTTATTCTTTTTTTGTAAACACGGATGCATATATTTGTGTTATACATTTATAGATTAGATTTTATTTCATTAACCTTTCGACTAATATTTACTCTTATTTGAGCTAGGGGAGCTCTACCCTCCTCATGACGGCCTCTTACTCCCCCATTTTTTAAAAGATATCGATTGCTCCAAAAATGATCGACGGTTGTTCCAAAAATGACGACAGCTGGCTGTGCGCGCACAGTCAGCTGTCGTCAAAAAAGGGTCTCTAGATCTGTGGCACGCGATGAACGTCTCGATCGTCCGCCATCTTGGTGGTAGTTAGTTGAGCGATGGAAACGGCTGCCCTTTTTTCAGCATTGGGAAAGGGTTGCGCCTCAAAGGGTTAAAGCAATTTTCAAGCATAAAAATAAGCTGAATTGCACAGCGCTATATACAATAATAGTACGAAAGCATAAAAAGAATATTGAAATGTCATGTCTAAACAAAAAGTAAACAATATCTTGTCGTTGCTATATCGTGACATTTATCAAGAAAAAAAAAAGATATCCCCCGTCCCTGAAAAAGAGTGCCAAAAAGAAATAATTTCAGAGCTGAGCCATAAATTTTTTCATACTTGCTTTATATTTCATTTCAACATGAGAACTAGCATTTTCAACAATAGGAGGAGCATGTATCGTCTCCCACGTGATTCTTGAAACAAATGCCGAGCAGCAGAGAAGACATATCATGGATAGAGAAGTCAGCATCTGAGGGTTTAATTAAATTAAGCTCCTCGTAATTGGAACGGATAAGAGAAGCACCTCCGAGGTTTGATGAAAATTGGAAAACTTAATCTAGTTCCTGCATGCCTCATTCGAAACATGGAAATCTCCAGATTATGGAGTTCTGATGAATTACTTGGTGAACTGCCGCGGACTGATTTTATATGAAATAAATGAAATAATAATTTTCTTTGCAGTTTTTTGTCTGCTTTCAGTAGAAATAATGATGTGGTATTTTATTATATGCTTTTTCCTAATTATTTCGATTTTGGAGTATCAATAATAGAGTATGTCTTTCAATTATAAGTTTTTTGGTTTTCAAGAAATGAATCGATCATTGCAAAGACCACATGAGTCACACTTTTTTCCAAATAAAGTCACACTTAATGTAATATATTTTTTATACCAATGCTAATAAAATAAAGTTAGATGCATATTGACACACCCACACCCACAGTCATCTTCTTTTATAATAAGTCATGCATTATTTTAGTTTGTGAAAAAATGCTGTACTATTGTTAAATAATTCTAAGACTGTTTCTAGAAGAACACCTTTCCTGAATCCAGTAACTTCATAGCATACTTTGGTAATGGAACTTATGTTTTGATGTCGTACATCCCATGGAAAAAAAAGATGAAAGTCGGAAATTATCGGCACGTGATTTCGGATTACTTCAATAATTGGCTAGTGCTTATAAATATTTCGTAACTTAAAATATAACAAAATATTGAGATTTTTGTAACGATTGCTTTTTCATTTGAGATTTAACGTTTTAATCACAACAGAAAAACCACAAAGTAAACACAGGGTTTTCGGAAAAGTTCTTTTATAGACATTTTCGCAATAACTAACCTCAGATACACTCATGTCCATAAATTAAGGATAATTCAGAATCACACAGAAATTGATCTCTAAAATAAAAATTTCACCTGTGGAATGATCACACACATCTTGAAGAAGAATATGCAAATTACAGGAAATCACCAGATGGCGTGGATGGTACGTCACAATGACGAGAGTGTAAGAGAGGGGTCTATAAGGAATGGTGGCAAAGAAGTAAAATTGTTCACAAGCGCTGTGAAAGCCTTTCAGTGCAAAAACCGCATAGTTATGGCACAAAGGAGGCATTTGGATGATGTTTTACGTGGCAGAATTATCGGACGACTGGAATGTGGACGTACCCAGCTGGAAGTATCCGAGGAACTTGGAATCGCCCAGAGTGTCATCTCCAGGCTTTGGCAACGGTTCCAAGATGATGGTAATGTGAGTAGACGTTACAGCACAGGTCGCCCCCGAGTTACAACGCCGAATGAGGACCGCTATTTGGCAGTTACTGCCAAAAGAAACAGACGGAGTACAGCATCAGACCTGTCTCGTCAGCTCTCTTCAGCTACCGGTACGACAGTTTCAAGGCATACCGTGTACAGACGCTTAGGGAAAATTGGTCTATATGCTCGTAGGCCTGTCAGATGTGTTCCACTTACCGCAATTCACTGTCGCCTGCGATTAACCTGTAGTAGAGAGCATGCATTGTGGACACCGCGACAGTGGTTTTGTGTGATGTTTTCCGACGAGACCAGGTTTATTTTGGAGTCTGATTCTCGCCGGACATTCATCTGGAGAGCGCCAGGTACCCGTTACCACCAAGAGAACACCATTGAAAGACACCGTTACGGTGGTGCAGGATGGCTCGTTTGGGGAGGAATTATTCTTGGTTCCAGAACTGACCTGCATGTTCAGAGTGTAACGATGACAGGCCACATCTATCGGGATGTCATTCTGGAACAACATGTACGTTTGTTTCGGGGCGCCATGGGTGCTGAATTTGTGTTTATGGATGACAACGCCCGTCCCACCGTGCAAACATTGTAGACGAATGCCTTCAATCGGAGGATATCACCCGTATGCATTGGCCAGCATACTCACCGGACTTGAATCCAATAGAGCATGTGTGGGATATGCTTGGCCGACGAATTGAAGCCCGTCAACCCCCTCCCACCTGTCTACCGGGACTTCGGAGTGCATTGCTTGATGAGTGGTGTAATATTCCCCAAGATCAGATTGATCATTTGATACTCAGCATGCCTAGGCGTTGTCAGGCCTGTATTGCATCGTCCGGGAGACATACTCCGTATTAACCATCCTACTAACCATGTTATACTGTTTTTTGTAAATAGGTTCTTTTTTTAAATTTGGTCAAGGGAGTAAAACTTGCAATTTTTATTAATTATGTCAAACATATAGCATCTTTTTTGCTCTTTACTTTTTGTTTAATAAATAGACTTTACAAATAAGTCAAATTTGTTTTGCTTCTTTCTCTTTCTTTGCCTGAACTTCATTATCCTTAATTTATGGACATGAGTGTATAATGACGTATTTTCCTAAGGAAATGAAAAGCTAACATCAAACCAGAAAAAAAGCATTCATAATGTGAATTATAAAATTTTTTGCAACGTTCGGACTGTTTACAAGAAGTCTGTTGTTTGAACAAAAAATCCAGTTGAAACTGCATCAGCTCACCAGGCAACTGTAATCGAGTGCGTGGAAGAGTCGATTTCAAAGAAATTCGAAATAAACTGAAGCAGACACGGGTGTAATCACTTTAAAAATCACTTCGGCGATTGAAATTTAGCATTACAAGACCTAGCAACAATATCCAATCAACCATGCTACGTGACAAACAATGCTACTAAAAGTAACCTAGACAAATGAATTACTTTTTCTAATAAGAAAAAGGGGGAACACACGTTTTATTGATTGAAATTACTTTATTTTAAAATAAGTATTCCGACCTACAGACAATATTTTCATTCTTTGAAAGAGAAATCACGCATTGAGTTTTCTTTTATTGTTACACGTGTTTCATGCAGCATTCCAGTATATTTAAGTTCTTACAGTTGTTGGTTTTTACTCTTATATTCATAATTGAATACTTTGCGTGTCTCTAGTTTTCTTTATCTTTTATTAATTAAATAATTTTGTTGATTAATACATTTATTTGTTCGTGATTCAAACCATCCGTTTTCTGGAATGGCTAGAGAAGCATTCTATCGCAAGGGTCCGGGTTCTGTTCCGGGTAAAGGCTTAGTGTCGTTTCGTTCATTCCTTCATAGGAGGCAGTGCTGGTCCACTTACCTTAGGTGTCTACATAATAAGGTAACCGGTATTTCCAACGTAGTAGTGGACAGTGCAGTGGCGGCTCCTCCATTTGAGCACATGAGCACGTGAACCCCCAGAGGAAAAACTAAAGAATAAACACACTATCAAATTAAATTTTAAAAAATATATATTAAGTACACTTCTAGATTTTTGTGAATTTAAAACATGAGTTTTACTCTCCCCCACCCCTACTATTATTAAACGCGTTTATTATAGCTAACGCAGTGTATCGTAGGTTACTACTGCATAGTCTTTCGTCGCTTGCACGTGCGATCAACCCGAGTAGCCCTTTCTCTGGCCACACAGCCAGCTGTTGTCAAGAAATGTTTTCGGCTCTGTGGCACGTGATTGGTGATCTGATCGACCGCCATGTTCTGGTAGATGAATCGAGCGAGTGTAATGGCTGCACTTTTTCAGTGTTGAGCTGCATCGATTGCTTTGCTGTTGTAATGTAATAAAAATTCGTCAGCCAGTATTAACGAAAGAGTGGCCATTACTGCAAAATAGCAACTTATTCATAAAAGTTTTATCTTAAAAAAAGAGCAAGAATGACAAAATAAAAAACACCATACTTTTGCTGGCGGTCACATTAATATGGTCAAGAACTGTAATACTTTAATCTCCGAATAAAAAAAGGACATTCTACCTTCACAATAATTTTTTTATGAGAATAAGCATTACATAGATAGCATTAGAATTTTGTTATATAAATGTGGATAGATAAAGGAAATTTAGAAAATATATTTATGCAATATTATATGCATGGTAGAACGATGCCTTCAAAGACATGCGATATAAACTTAACTTTTCAAAACAAAACGCAATCCAAGGGGTAGATGATTCATAAAACATTTACAAAATCTTTGTAAGAAATTCCATGTATGGTACAACGATATTTTAAAGATATCTTACATAAATTTCCTCTTACAGCAAAATTAAGTCATTCCAACGGCTAACATAGTCGGTGTACTGGAAAGCAGTGTCTTTTTTTTACATATAATTCAAGCAAATAAATTTTCAACAAGTACTGAATTACAAACAAGCTATGACAAAGCAAAGGACTCATATTTGTTAAATTTTAAAGCGAGGTAATATTTCTTTTCTTTTAAGAAAAATGCCTACCTTCCCACTTTTTTTAACGTCTGCCCTCCTTAGAGGGTTATATTCGAAATGTTTTCAAATCGATTTTTAGGTATTCGTGAGTGTTGCATTTTACAGCAAGAATTTTATGGATATCTCTTTTCCTCAATGAGATCCCACAGGGTATGTGAAAAGAACGTTTAGACCCCCTATCTCCTATAAGTTATGAATTTCGGAAAATGCTGTCCAATCTAGCCCCTAAGCTCAAAAACTCCCATATAAGCCAAATTTCGTATTATTAGCTTCAGTAGCTGTGGCTCAGTAATATTGACATACGGAAAAAATAACATGACTTTCTGGTACACCTAATGCTTTTTGAAATAAAACTTTTCTTCAGAGTAAGGCAAAATTAGAAGTCAAATTTTAAAGACCTTATACTGTAAAACAAGCGCTGAAAAGACCTGTCCAAAGTGATCAACAAAACTAGTTTACAAGAGCATAGTTTGACTTGAGTCTTGCCCCTCTCTCTGGCACAGTGTGTGTGTACGACACAGATTGTGTCAGAGAGACAGTCTTTGTCGCACACTCAGATTTTCTCTCTGACTGTGAGTAGCTTTTGCAAAAGAGCTCATGAATTTAACACAAATTTAATATCATCCTGTCAAACTATAAACTGCACAATCCTTACTCTGTTGGAGCAACTTTATGGATTACAAAATTGAAAGAAAAAACAGCATGAGTTGGCGAGCGAGCAGACTTTTATTTTTTTCAAAGAGGCAAAATCTTCCATTTGCATTATCATTACTGTAGGTGTGAATAGCTTTTTCGAAATAATTCAAGCAAACGACAAAAAGATGCCAAAACGAACAGGTTGTGAAAATTTACCTGTTATACTATTTCGCTTTTAAAAAATTGTGCTTTTAATAATGTCATTCTACCTGAGATTTTCATCTTCAAATTAAATATATATGTATGTATTACTATGAAAAGATGACCAAATTTTGTAATATAGAATCGGGAAGAATTTAGCACAATATTTTTCACTTCTGAAAGAAACATAATGGACATTTTTTAAATTCAGTGATTTTTTTCAAATAATAGGGTGTTTTTGGATACTGTTTCTTCCCTGCGTTAACGCTAACGACATCCGCTGTTCGGAGTATTTTGACAAACCGAAACGTGGTTTACGTTTCGGTCTTTTTAGCGGAGGATGTACATGCGCTCCAATTGCATTATCGCTACTGTAAGTGTGAGTAGCTTTTTCGAAATAATTCATGCGAAGGAGAAAAAAATGCAAAACCAACAAGCTACGAAAATTTACTTTTTACACTATATTGCTTTTAAAAAATTGTGCTGGTTTCAATAATGTCATTCTGCCTGACATTTCCATCTTCAAATTAAAAAAAAATATGCATTACTATGAAAAGATGTCCAAATTTTTTAATCCGGAAGAATTTAGCACAATATTCTTCACTACTGAAAGAAACATAATGGACTTTTTTTAAACTTAGTGATTTTTTTCAAATAATAGGGAGTTTTTGGATACTGTTTCTTCCTGCGCTTGCGCTAACGCCATCTGCTATTCGGAGTATTTTGACAAACCACGTTTAGGTCTTTGTACATGAGCATGCGCTGCAATGGCATTTAACGTTAGCGTTACCGTGAGTGAAGCCGCAATGCAAAAACTACCTAATTACAAGAAATGAATAGCGTAACAGTACTTTAAATCTTTGTAAAGCTAGGGGAAGGTGGCCCAAAATGATTTAGGTGGCAAAACGGTCCTCATATATTTTCTTACCGGGTAGCATATAAACTAGTTGTGCTAATTGAAGAAGAAGAAATGGCAGTATTAGAGCGGTCACAGTATTACGTGTAGATACCAAATAGAATTCTTTGAAAAATTGGGTTTTATAACATCTGATAAGGTAAGCACTACCTTTCCCATTTTACAATCTTACATGTACAGTGATATGACTTGATTTACTAAATGGAGGATGTTTTTAGATGGAAATTACCCTTGCTATGTTTGTTATGTTTCTTGGCGTCATCCAGTACTATAACCTATATATAAAGTGGGCAACCGGGTAAAATGATCCAGTGGCTGAAGAAACTCCAGGTGATCGGGTTCTAGCCATCATGACAGACTTCAATCGTTCACGAAATGCGGACCTCCCCGTTACATTATTTAATTTATTTCTGTGTTTATTGCTGTCCATAGTTTCCCAATTATAATTTTGAAATGTCCCATTTCATTGTCTGAGACACCTTTTCTTTTGAAATTTTCAAAAAATAAATTATACATACTATATGATTGTAAAACTTATTTTATTTCATCATGTGTAGTCATAATTACTTTTACATCTTTTATTTGGCCGATAAAAATAATTTACAATTATTTTCAAATGAAGCATCATTTTGCTCTTTAGTTGAGGGCAAAATGATTCTTTGGGCACTTTCTCAAAATTTTATTTTTTTCATTACTTATTGTGCTTTTGTAATATTATTAAAATATGTTCATAATACAAAATACAGTGTAATATATGGCAGCAATAGACCAGTTTTATTTAAACATTTTTGTTATTATATAACCCCTTAGGAATACCAGTTTGGGCCACCTTCGCTCTATGTCCTAATGATATTTTCTGTGTATTTTTCTGCGCACGGAGCACGTCACACTAGGTATGTCACACACAGTTTTATAGCAGATTATATGGACCGGAACAGAACAGATGCACTATAATAAAAGTGTGAAAGCAGTGAGTTCAAGAAAACCGGACAGTCCGAAAATAGGGAGTGGACGCTAAAAGGTGACGTATGCATGACAGGACCCTGGGGCTCCACGAAATAGCCATCGGAAAGCTTTCCTCACCAGATAAATCAAGCCTTCTCGACTCATGACGTCACTATCCGAGAAAACATCTCCATGGCTTGCCAAAACGCTGGACCTGTACCCTTCAGCCATCTATAACGTTCAGTGTCTTTTCCACTCGGTCTTGAGGCCTTTTGAGACTTTAAAGTCACGCAATAGTGACAATTTTCATGACTTTAAAAACTTAGTAGATTGTTGCATATTTTAAGAAGGAATTTTGATAAAAATAACTAAAAAATGTGATAAAATTTCGCTATGGGAAAATTCTGGAGACTTGTGCTTGAAGAATTTCAAAGAAAATAAATTATGTATCTCAGTGGAATTTATCGAATCTCGTGAAAACGAAGTATGTTTTTTTGGCAACAAAAAAAATATTCAAGAAATAATAACCTCTTAATAATAAATAAAAAACGCTCTAACTCTTAGACACTAGCTTTAGAACGAATAAAAAGGAAGATTTCTCCTCTGTCTCTCTCACCAAGTATTTAATTTATATATCATTTAAATTAGTGTATTTTTCCGTCCATTTCTAAAACACGCCACTTTAAAAAAAATTATAACCAAAACAATTCATTTTAGCACTATTGATTCATCAATCTTTTTATACTAAATGCTGTTTTGTATGGAGGCTTACACACTTGCATTCTTAATAGCGATTTCTGGTTCCCCTCCAGATGTCGGTTTCTTCTGCTACTCATGCTAAGCAAACGAGACTTGTTTGAGTGTCAAAATTCTGACAGCACAAGTAAACACAAATAAATGTTTTCTTTTTCCTCTTATTCAGCTCTCAATTTCCTTTATTTGTTTTATGTTTTGTTGATATTAATATTTTACATGACCTCTAACAGTTACAGCTCACAAAATTATTTCTATTCCTTATGTATTGATGCAACAAAAACCTAACTAAACCTGGTTCAACAGCACACGTGGGGCCAAGGCTTGAGCTGGCCGTACATATTTTTGCGACTATGAGCTCTAAGGAGGTATGTGTGCGGGCTAGTTGGTCAACTTGACGCTAAGGCCCTAGTGCTAAATCAACGCCTCCTAGATATAGAAAGCCTTAGAACTCCTGCGTCACCTATTTCGACGTCATCACTGGGCCTGCTAAAATGACGTTATCACAGATTTTATTTAAATAAAAAAACTATAATTTCTGGTGGATGCTTCAAACATTAAAAAATATCTTACATTAAATATTAAAATTAAAATAATTTTATCATACAAAATTATTTATTCCGATCTATTTCCTCTTCATATTATCTAATTAGTTATGGTTAAAAACTGATATTTTTCGTAAAATTATACTTTTTATCTCAAATTATTAAAACATTGCTATTCATGGATAAATTCACCAGAAAATTTTAATAGTTTTATTTTGTGGAAATAAAACTTTTAAAGGTAGGCCTAATGCTGACACCAAAGCTTGATGACGTAGGAGTGGTAAGGCTTTCTATATCTAGCAGGCTTTGGCTAAGTCCCCAAGCGAGCTTGGTCCTCATTTTACAGACACACTCAAGGGATGCGAGGCTGAATCAACCTTACCCATCACGGGAATTGAACCTGGGACCTGTGGCAAGGTTGCAGAATGTGCTAACCAACTAATTCTTTCACCACTGAGCTTTTTTAAAAAGACTTTTATAAGCAGAAGTATACAAGTATTGAAAATAAATATACAACATGATTTTCTGAAATATTTAAGTAAATATCACAGCTGTTTTACGTGTTTGGAAGAAAACGCAAAAGGAATTTAAATTACATTTTTTAGCATTGCATTTATTCCAGTTTCAACATAATATCTGGACGTAAACCGTTTCGGTGGGATGTGAAATGATTTTCTAATGCTCTTGCCGCATAATTTGACTTTCTAAATCTCTCCGATTTGCATACGGACAATAAATGTTGCCCTAGAGGAAGGTTAGTTTGGAATGTAACACTCTGTTTTCTTTTTGCTTTTTAGCGGATTGCGCTTCAGATTTGCAAGTTTGCAACATGCACAATTAGATTACACCATATCGTAAACAGACCCTAGTCTAAGGTCCTCGAGTGTTGGAGAGGGGGAAAGTGGTCCAAAAGTTTTTATTTTCCCCCCAAAAAAAGTGTCAATTCATTTTTTTTTTTTTTTTTTTTACTTGAAAGTGCTGAAAGGCAAATAATATGTGAGTAGACTTAACTCGCGCGAGGTATAATATGTCGGCTGCCCTTTTGTTTTTGACGTGGCTCTCTAACCCTTTTATGGAACTGAATCAGACCTGGTATAACTAACTTTGTGGTCATAACCTTGAAGGAAAAAAATTGTGATCAAATTTTTCAAATAGTATTCGAATATTACCACACTTTTGTGTGTCATACCCTTATCATTTTTACGGGAAATTATGTGCTAAATTAAAAAGGATTCTCGTATAACTATGTCCTCCTCAAGTATTTTTATTGAAATCAAATTTATTCTTCGTGGATCAAAACAATCAAAATGCCAGTGTCCTGAAGGCGAGGAAACCGATAGGTTCTTCTGAACCAGATAGACGACAGTAAGGGTGGTCAAACATGCGTAATTAATACAATGGTTCAGACAAGCAGTCATGGCCCGTTAAGAATCGAAAATGGGCCACTGGATTACGGCGAGACTTATTTGGTACAGTTTCGAGCTCCAATCTTACTCCAATTTTCATTCGTTATACAGGGTGTCCGAAAAGACCTTGACACATTTAAAAAATTTATCGAAAAGCAACAAATTGTTGTATGAATATGCAGTTCGCACAATAGTGCTTCACAGAATCAAGAATTTATTTTTCCATCTTAAAACAAATTACTTCCAAAGTGTGTTCATAGATGGCACTGCATCTACAGTTTTCAGCAATGAGAACCACTAGGGAATTTTCGTGAGTTTCAAATAGCACTGGCGGTGCGGGAATATTCATTCTAGTTAAGGCGACTGCAACTATATCCATAGCTACATTTCAGAGAAAGTTTCGTAACAAGTTTAAGAAAAACCCACCGAGTCGAAACAGCATTTTGGCCTGGCATGAAATGTTTTTAGAGACTGGAAGCGCTTCAGATAGGGAAAGAAATGGTCGTCCACGAAGATCGGATGAAACTGTACAAGAAATTCCGAATGCTTACTGTGACGGTACAGCGCCACCTATAAACGCAATGTAGAATTAATTATTTCACGATGTCAAAAAAATTTCATGAACCTGTGAAGTATTGCTGTGCAAACCGCATATTCATACGATAATTTGTTGCTTTTCTATGAATTCTTTAAAAGTGTCGAGGACTTTTCGGACACCCTGTATATATCTTGGGTATTAGATACCCTGCACGAGTAATTCGGTTCGTTTTTCCAGCGTGAATAAACCCGCGTTAACAAAAATGGCAGTACAGGCATTCCCCCTTATGCATCGAGATATTATTTCTGAGAATTTTTCATCAAAGGTCTCGTCTGACGAAAAATAACACTGCACGAGCACGTACTTAGAATGGTATTCAATAATAAACTAAATAGTTGGGGGGCTCCGAAATTGAATCGGTAACTGACAGAGATGAAGAAAAATTAAAAATATTAAAGAACTTGGGTTGTCACAGGTGTCATTCTGGTCAACGTTAAATCAAACATTTAAGAACATTATACTATGTCTCCTAAAAATTCCAGTACTCCAACTTGACGAACTCATTAACCGTGATTTTTTTAAACATTAAATTTTATTATCTGTTTATCATTGTAACGGGCCATCGTGATTCTACCAGGCTGCTTGTACACTCCGAAAGATGACTACGGACGTTTCCTCCTAGGTTAGATTCGGCCGTTAGATGACGCATCTAAGTGCTGGAACCAATAAGCATCTAAGTGCTGGAACCATATGTAGGCCTCTTTGGATGATTCATCGGAATGCACAAGCAGGCCCGGTAGAATCACGATCGATTGTAACCAATTCTTAGGTTGTTATCTTTTGGCTCGCTTCTTGCTCAAGTTGTGCGAGAATAAAGCCTTATGCAATTTTGTTCGTAATCAGATAATTGTTCAGCATGTGATATGCTTTTAACGTAAATCGGTGTGAAATATTCAACTATGTTTAGTTAAATAAATATCCAAATGATATCTATATATCATCACTACGAGAATTCTTAGGACACTCTGTATTTTATATACATTACACTAACGTATGCGGTATCAAAACGGACTTTACGCTGCAAATGACAACTAGGTGTAAACGTTAGCGGTGCTTTTCCATTTCGATAACACCACTCATCACCAACTCTGCCAACTTAAATTATTTGACAGTTAGATGGTCAAACTCAGCATTTTTCAATTTTACTGTCTTTGATTATTTAAACAAAATCTATTACTGTGCAAAACTCCCTTTTCTAGGAAGAAAAAATTCAATCCCGTCTTTTTCAGTACTAGATAAGTCCATATTTTAAAATATGCAATCAAAGATTAAAACGATTAAAAATTTTCCAGTGTATTCTGTTATCTCCTGATTCTTTTACATTATTGTAATCAGAGATACGTATTAAATAAGGCAACCATAGGATAAGAAAACCAAGTTGCTGACTTTGGCATATTAACACTAGTGTAATTAAAGCGGAAAAGTACCTATTAACTCAACCATAGAGCTGACGAAGAGAACGACAGCAAATTGATCACCAATTTGAGAAAGCCAGCAACTGTTTCAATTAAGGAATATTTATGTAAAAAATTCTACAATAAGCACTTATAAAAGTATTTTTATAATAACTTTGGAAATGCAAACAGTTATATGTCCTTTCATGTATTTTGCAATGTGATTGGCATGGTTACCATTGGCCTTTATGATGACACGCAATATTTGTAGTAATCTTAACCTAAGTAAAATTAACGGCAAATAATGTTAAATTAATGACGAATACTGTTGAAACAAAGAAACTTAATTTTCGTTGAAATGAGTCCAATAATTGCCCAACACTGCGTAAGTACAGGGTGTCCAATTTAAGAGTATCCGATGGTTTTTCTTATAGCCCTTAAATATGACGGATGTGGCAACTATTCTATCACTGAAAGTTCAACTTTCTTTAAGTAAGACAATCCCTAACACTTTTGCACTGTTACAACTTTATTTGGGACGTAAAACAGAAATGGAGGAGCACAATGGAACTTAATCCTGTGATAATTTTATTTTTGAAAAGCATAATTTAATTCAAATTTTTTACATTATCATTCCTTACAATAAATGTTGAAAATGTCAATTAAATTATGTTTCTTAAAAATAAAATTATCACAGTAACATTGAGTAACATTATGCGCCTCCTTTTCTTTTCGACCTCACAAATAAAACTTTAACAGTCGAACAGTGGTCGAAATTGTCTCCCATACTTAAAGTAGGTTCAAAAATTTGGCACCCTCAAAGGTATCGTTTAACAACTTGGAAGACATTGGAGCCACGACAGATTTTACGTGCACCCGCTCCCATTAGCGTACACGGTCCCACAGTAGTCGAGCCGAGAGGTAGTTGACCCTTCCAATCACTGGCCAAGCCGGATGCTGCTTCACTTGCCGTGTTCGGATCGGAGTTTAGCGCCCAGACCACTGCGGGACGCAAGCCAATTTTATGGTGAACAAACGATGAGCATCCACAACTGAGCTGCCACTTGGATGAAATTTTTTAACGATGTTTAGAAGTTCAGGAATCGTGAGTGGCTTCATGATGAAACTGCAAATTGTGCTAGATAATTTTACACGTGGAAGCACACATATATATTCTAAACTAATTACCAGAAATTTCAGTTTCCCCTATACAAGTTCTTTTTTAATTTTGTTAAATTAAAAATCTCTCAAAAAGTTTACATAGTTTGTCGTTTGACATATACTATAATATGTCGTTTCCATACCTAATTATACAGGGTGTCAGAAAAAGGCGGTAACACGCTTTAATTCTTTATCTGTTAGACATAAATGGGCAGTGTAAATCGAAATTTTTTTAAAATAAGGTGGGGAAAAAGACTTCGCTAAGAAAAAATTCCTTTCCTTAGTTTTCATAAAGCTACACGTTTTAAAATTGTATATGATCCCTGTACAAATTTTAAAAAATCTCAATTAGTAAAATGCGTCTTATACCACTGCCTCCTAGATATAGAAAACCTAACCACTGCTACGTCACCAAGCCTCTACGTCATCAGTTGGCCTTCTAAAGGTGACGACAACACAGATTAAATTTCGTAAAGTAAAACTATTCGAAATTTCTGGTGAATTTACTCTCTTATAACAATATTTTAATAAATTGATATAGAAAAATTAATTTTACAAAAAAGAGCAGTTTTTAACTGTAACTAATTATATAATGTAATAAGGGAGTAAATCACAATTAATTGTTTTGAGTCAGGAACGTATTTTAATTTTTATATTTCACTTAAGATACTTTTTAATATTTGTAGCATTCACCAGAAATCTGAAATAGTTTTACTTTATGAGAATGAAAGTGTGGTGACGTCATTACTTGAGGGCTTAATGATGGCGTCAAAGCTTCACCGCTCAGGCTTTCTGTATCCAGGAGGCAGTGCTTATACACTACTGAGCTGACGTACTAAATTCGAGAATTAAATCCTAAAAAGTGTCAGAAGTATAAAGATAAACACATGCTCATTTAAACCACTTTTCAACGGCTGTCGAAGGTAAAAAAATCACGTCGGACGAGTGCCTTTTAAAGGTCGTACCGAAATTACAAAAGAGAAAATATTTTTCCCACTCTAGTAATAAACGCTTTCATTCAAATTCTTACACAGCTTGATCATCTTGTGTTCATCTCTCAAATATCTCGAAAGATATCTCTGAAGTGAAAAGCGGAAATTTTGTATATCATCTCATTATAGTGTATAGAGCACATATTACTAACTTCTTGTGCGGTGGTCGTATACAAATTAAAAAAGTGTGACTTTTTGAAAATTAACGACAGGGGTTTTTTATTAGGGTAATACATTTTCCTTCCTTATTTTGAACATTTTTTTTCAATTTAAATTGCCCACTTCTTACTAATCGATAAAGAATTAAAGCCTGTTACCACCTTTCTGGAACACTCTGCATAATAATCATAACTCATCGGATAAGAAATTTCTATAATGTTTTTTTTTATTTATAGCTAAACATTCAGAGGACGAAACCGGTAAAAATTTTATTTTCCGGAATTTTACAGTACTTAAACAGTGTACAATTATGTTCATAATTCACAAGAAATCAAAGTAAATATCTACAATCAAAAGAGTAAGCCAGATTATTCAATCCGATTACAGGAATATATTCCTTTGACATTAATTACAAAAATCCTTTATGCTACTAATTACTTAAACTTAAATTTTAACAAACGCGATAAATCGAGTTAATAATTAAAATTCAGTTTCCGTCACTCAGATAATTAAAAGCGAATTTTAATCAAATCATGAATATTCCCCATTATTAAATTCATTTCACTATAAAATTCACAGCTAATTAAAAGTGTTTAATCATATCATTTATTCAATCAAAAAGATTTTTTCAGTTTTTGATTGGAATCGCGCCTAGGAATAAATTTTTAGTAAATCGGATTGCATTATAGTGCTAACAAAAAGAATAGCCTAGAGAGTATTCAAAAATACCGGGATGCTGAATAAATCAAACTGAAACGCATGGAGATCTGCTTCATCGGAGGGAAGGCTTATATCTAATCTTATTCTATCTGTAAGGGGGAAGATAAATATTCAAATTTAGAAGTATATCTTCCGTTCGTAGCAAATATTAATATTTCAATAGGCAAGTGCAGCGGATTTTGATTCGCAACATGCATTATGCATTTCTAAGCAAATTTTTCGCATTTCGTATAGGTTTTTCGGAAGAGAACAAAATCTATAATCTATTCTGAGTATTTTGTATTTGTCCAAAATAAAATGTTTAGTAAAATTTCAGTTCAAAAATTATTTTGTTATATTTCTTGTCGTTTTTCAAGTAATGTATTTAACTTCCTGTATGTATAATGTACAATGAGTGTTTATTTTGGATTTTTATGTCTATGGAATAAAAATACAGTCACATAAAAAGAATAATAGGCAAACACTTTAAAGTTGTTTCTGAAAACGACATTATTTGTCCTCTGGATATAAAACTGCTATAAAAGCAAGCTAATTGTATAAAATATTTAAAAATCTGTGTATTTATATATGTTTTCGCAAATCTTACAACGCACAATTTCAAAACATCAAAATGCACCTTTAGCCGAACTACATTGTATGGAGGATAAATCCCGACCCTCCACGATTATGGACTGTGGTCCGACTCCTGATATGGGCGTGGTTCAGAGCACATTTTAAGAGATTTTCACTAGGTGGCACTAAGGCTTTGAGCTAAACCTATTACATATGCATAAGCAAAGCATCCATACTTGTCAAATTTCTCTCTTTTCGCGTAAATCGTCAAACTACATTTTAAAAAATAGTTTGTATATGTATTAATTTTTTAATGCGGTTTATAATATATAATTTCAATATGTGTGTATTTATGTATATCAATCCAGTAATAAAGAAAAAACTAAATTTTATTTTCTAAATATTTATTTAGAAAGAAAAATTAACTCAATTTTATTTTCTAAATACTTATTTAGAAAATACTAAAGAAAACTATTTGACATACATACTCTGCTAAATTTCCTGTCATGCATTTATATTATATTCATATACTTTAAACTTACAGGATATTTTTTTTGTTTTTTTTTGTTTTTTTTTTAATCTTTAAAAGAATATTTCATTTTCTGGTGTTGTTAAGTTCTGACTCCAAAATAACTACCTGGGAATATTTTCCTCTCAGGAGAAAAAACATTCCCCTAGCTATATAAAAAAATTATGCTGAGTTATTATTGCGATTCGCCGTGATTCATTAAAAGTATTCTTAAATGAGAATATATGCGAAATTTTGTCCTAGGCGGCCATGTTAAAGTATATAAATACATAAAAAATCAAACAACATTCAAACTTTTCAGGAAGTTATTTTTCCTGTAATTTCTCAATTTTATTCATTTCAGACTAATGATATGTTGTTTGCTGATTGTAACTGATTATTAGAAATTCATAGCGAGAACTTGACATGTGAAAATTTGAAAAATTTTAAACAAGGCATGGTATCAAAGTTGTGGAAAGAATTTAAAAGAGAAATAAAAGCAATTGAAAATAACCTGACTAAAACTAATAAGAATTTAAAATGTTCTTGCAGTTTGGTATTATATGCAAGGATATATTTTCTCTAAATATTAGAAAAGTTTTAATTTTCAGAAATATCATGTTACACTTAAATATAATTTTGGAAGTTTTATTTCTCAATTCTGAGTAAAAAAATAATTGGAACGTATAAACAGGGAACGTATAAAAGTTAAGTTTTGAAATTTAAAGGTTGAGAAAAGTTGAGAGCAATATAGCAAGATGCAACAAGGTATATACTGCAGCAATATTTTTTAAAAGTAAAATTACTAAGGTGAAGAAGATAAAAAATAAATAATAGTTTAAAAAACTTAAAAACACGTCTTTATTGCAGATCGAACTAAAAAGCAAAAAACAAAATTAAATTAATAAAATTTTGTCATTAATAAAATTTTGTCAATAGCGATAGACCAGTGTTTCCCAACCTTTTTAGTGCCATGCTCCGCCTAAGCCTTTCTAAAATTCTTATGCCCCCCTATGTAACATATACATAATTTTTAATATTAAAAAATTGAATTGTTCACTTAAGAGACATTTTTTTTATTTCCAATGGCGGGCCTTTTACCTATAGGCATTGGCCACAACTAGGGCCATAGTTGTTGGTCTCTTTATTTTGGGGGCATCTAGTAGGTGGACCAACGTCGTCCCCTATGAAGGGACGAACACAAATGACAGCCACGCCCAGTCGGGTATCGAACCCCGATCGCCGGGAGTTGAACCGGAAACCGTAGTGCGGTGCTTTTTCATCCACTATACAAGCTGGTCGGCGCCACTTAAGAAACTTAAATGATAGGTTTTAGGAAGAAATCACTAGGAAATTGTTAACAAAACAGTAAATAAATTTTTAATAGGTTTTATTAAACACAGTCAATATTTTGGTCTCGTCAAACGAATTTATAATATTTATTGGCCGCAATTATTTAAGAATTTGCTTTTTTCTTTCAATTTTGGCACCGAAATCTAGAATTTCATTTAAATGGCCCGGAGCAAAAGGATTAAACTCGTGTTGAGTCTATTTTCGAATCTCCCCCCTTAACAATCCAATTGCCCCCCTGTGGGGCATGGGGCCCACGTTGGGAAAGATTGCGATAGACGGTCAACTAACTCAATAAAATTAAATAATTTTCAGAGAATTTAAAATAAGAGTAAAGTGATAAACAAAAAAAAAATTATTAGAAAGAAAGCTACTTGCTCTGTATTGATTGTAATGCACATTTCATTAGCATTTAATTCTGAAAGTAGAGTTAGAATAAAAATATATAACAGAACCCCACGCTTTTTTATAATACAATTTTCTTTTTTGTTTATTATTTTACTCTCTTTTTAAACTCTCTGAAAATTATTTTATTTTATTTAGTTGACTTTCTGTCGCTATTGGACAAAATTTGATTGATTAAAATTATTTTTTTACTTTTTATATAGTTCGATCTGCTATAAAAGCGTTCTTTTCAGGTTTTAAACTGTTTTTAATTTTTCCTGTTATTTTTTCCCGCCAATTTCCCTTTTTTCTGCTGTAGTATCATTTTTCATTGCTGTTCCCACGAGTAATGGACAATTAAAGGGTCAACACTCCCAGAGGTCCGATAGAAGGAGAAATGATAAAATTTGTTGATGCCAGTTTTATTTTTCTATTCACTGTTACAAGCGATAAATTATTTTTAAAACAGAAACTAGAAAAAAACCTGCATTTCTAGTTCTAGTTTCATTTCTAGTTAATGTCTTGTGTATTTAAGACTGTCTTCGTTGCTCTCGTTCGTTTAGTTATTAAAACATGGCGTTTAAAAACTCAGTTTCGAATGCTGCAGCAGACGATTAAAGAAAGAAAGAATGAATGAAACTAGAAAAAGCCTGAATTTGTAAGACTGTCCTTATGCCGGGGCCATCGCTAAGCAACGGGCCTGCTTATGAGTTACCATCCCTAAAAATGAGTTTATCATTGAGGCCTATTTTCCCCAGTCACTGTATTCTATTTTATTATTCTAAGTATTATAAATTTTATATTATGTTATTTTAAAACAATTTTTTTATACTTTTGTCGTACTAAAGAACTTTAGATGTAGGTAATCGTTTTGTGAATCTTGCGCCATTTTCTTTCATGAAAATTTATCCTAAAATTCGAACATTTTGCTCTGAATGTAAAGGTAAGTGAACGCTTATAATGTATTTAGAAATTCTAAATATATGCATGTAAATCATGTTTGGTGAATAACTACTCATGTGTTATTTATAAATAAATTATTTGAATCAGAAATCGTATTACTTGAGTAGTTTTTATTCTTGTAAATAAGCATGACGTTATGATACTATTTAGACAATTAAATTTTGCCAGTTGAAAATGTTATTTATCAGTTATATATGCCTTGATTATGTGATTAAGACTTACATCTGGTACAGTGCAGAAATAAGGTAAATTATAAATTATTGATTTTTGCCCGTTTATACATAAACTTCAAATGTAGTAAATATTTTGTACAAGCGTTCATTATGCTTGCTCAATTCCTAAATTCGATTGAGAAAGCGACAAAAGAATAATATATACTACATGAAATGTCTTTATTAAAGAATAATTAATTCAGGGATCGCGCTATAAAGCGTATTTTATCACTTTTCTCCAATATACAGGATATCCCGAAAACACTGAAATGCGCTTTAATACATCATTTGTTAAAGATTAATGTTGAATTGTTTAAAATAACGTAGGAAATACGACTACGTTCATGAAATATTCAATATAAAAATGTCTTGTGTATTTAGTTATTTTAAAGTATACTAAATATCCACTTGTGAAACTAAAATAAGCAATGGTGAATCATGAGAGTGAGCGCTACTTTGTTTTTCCTTCAAATTATATGCATCTATTTTCTTTATGTCAATATGTATCATAGCAAACAAATTAATCATGAGTTCGTACTTGAATTAGTAACACAATTACTACTTAAAACTACATTAAATAACGTTTGAAAGCACTGGGAAGCTTAAGAAATGCCTGATGTATACGTGAAGACTCGAGCATCCGTAGGCCTCTTTGGATGGCTCATCAAAATACATGCGCAGGCCCGTTACTAATTGCGAAGGCCCCGGCTATGCACACCGTTTTCAACAGTTTTGTATTGTCATCGATTCTTGGCATGGCTGCAAATTTCAAGTTAATTGAATGTCTGGAAGTAGGTTAAAATTGAATTGCGAGGATTTCACTACATGAAGGTGAAACTAATAAAAGCGTGTTAAAAAGAGAGTGAAAATTTTCATGATCAATGCCACTTAAAACTTAAATAATAAAATTGAGTTTTTTTAAGACCCCTGCTGTATAGGAGCCATGACTGGGACTGGGTGGCATTAGGTGGCACTTATTATCACTACGTGGCACTAGTGCTACCTACTTTGTTTGTTGAAATATTCTCTCGCGTGGTTATTATGTCATCCGTTCTTTCATGGAGAGTAATGTTAGCCACTCACTAGGTGACACAGTAATAAAATGGCCCTAACTTCGGGGCTTTGAAATGGTGATTACCAATGTAACAAGTTGCATAGCCCTCGGAGAAAAGTAAATTCACCTTTACGCACCTTTCGAGTATCACACATTTAAAAACAAATACTATGCATGAATGAATATACATATTTATGTGTTGTTGTAATTAGAAATAATATGTTTTAAACTCTCTGAAAACATACTTTGTTATGCACGATCGAGCACTTCTGAAAACATTAAAAATGCGATTGAAAGTAGAATCTAAGCTTATCATTTTTTGCATTGTTCCATAAACCTTTCTAGTTGAATGTTAATGCATTTCTCAATGCCGTCCAAAAAGTTCGTTTATTGTGCATTTATGACAAAATGAGAATAATTTGTAAATGAAAAGCTTATTGATTCGTTAAAAACACACACAGAAGAAAGTTACTTATTCGATAGTTAGGCAAACAAAACGTTATAAAAATACCGAATGAAGAAATAAAAATGAATTCTCCAACAAAGTTATGATAAATCAGAGGGATTTTTAAAAGAAATTAATGGATTAATGTAAATACTATAAAAGAAGTGCTTGCTATGGAACAATGTATTCACTGCTGTTTCATGTATATCTTTTCCCCTATAGTCAGCCCACCTGTTTACAAGAATCTATGCGTATTTTTCCGAAAGTCCCTCAGTTTATTGAGTAAGGCTTTAACCCTTTAATGCTCAGTGATCCCGCTCTGGGAACACCAAACTCTGACGTTCTGACTGTTGCCAGTCACGAAGAATAGATTGGATTTCTATAAAAATAGTTGCGGGTGACATAGCTCCCCGAGAATCCTTTACTTTTTAGCACGTCATTTCGCGTAAAAAATGATCACGATTACTTTTAACAGCACTGACACCTGCTGAAAAATGGAAGAATGCGAGAACAGCTGGATAGATTGCCCAATGCAGAAAAAGGGCAGCCGTTGCCATCGCTCGACTTAACTACTCGACCGGCTGTGCCGGGCACAGTCAGCTGTCGTCAAAAAAGGAGTCTCTAGATCTGTGGCACGCGATGAACGTTTCGATCGTCCGCCATCTTGCTGGTAGTTAAGTCGAGCGATGGCAACGTCTGCCCTTTTTTTCAGCATTGGGAAAGGGTTGCGCCTCAAAGGGTTAATGATATTCCTTCTTTCCTCTTTCTAGTGTGTTATGGTATATACCTATGTATTTCCATAACAAAATGCTCTATGATTTTGGTTTACCTGTTAAACATATACCCCATTAACATTAAAAAAGAAATCTTTGAAATCTGACTTCTTCGTTTAATTTGTCAAGGGGCATAAATCTACTCATGAATATAGTCTACTAAGCAGATCTGCTGCCATGAGGGGACCTGGGAGTGCCGGGCCTAGCCAGCATCTGGTTCAGGAAAGACGTATTTATAGGTTAGGTTGCAAATAAAGAAGGAATGCCTACCCATCTCGGTAGCTGTCTTAAATTTTGATCTATTAAAAAATAACTCACTGTCTTGGGTGCAGGAAAAAAGAATGTTTCTTTTAACACTTTAAGCCCTGACCTACACAATTGTGCAGGTGATTTACATTCTCTCAAAAAGTGTAATTTATATTTCCTATATTGATTTCCTACATAATACCTTATTCGTCATAAGAAGTAAATCAGGTATAAAATAATACTTTCTCATCACTCCTTTTGAGTAGTATGTTATTCGATAAACTTAATGAGTTAATCACAAACTAAAATAAAAATTTATCTTGCACTCAAAAATTTTTTGTAGCAAAAATAGTTAATAACACAAACGAATTTATAACAGTTATACATGAAGACGAACATCCCAGCATCAAGACAAACAATAAAACGAACTTGAACAAAAGAAAAATAATAACATATTACGACAGAACTCTAGGAAGAGAGAGATAGGGTTCTGTGAGATAGAGTTGAGTTGTTTTGCATGATTACATGAAACAGTAATAGAGCAGTTTCAACCACGTGACCGGCACTAGACTCAACCAATAAAAGCTCGTCTTTGAAGTGACGTCTGTCCACCAGGAACTTGAATGAATCAATAGGAACCTCATATTATTCCACCAGGATAGAATGGTGACGTAATCTGAAACTGCCCTATAACACCAGTCGCAATACGTGTTGGTGTGATATTTCACATACTTAATTAGAGAGATTAATCATCCTTCTCCACAGCATCAGCCATTGTATTTGTGTACTAAACGCAGAAAAGAGTGTTAAATCATCAATTTTAATTATCTTTAATCACTTTAAACTACCTCTACTCTGTTCTGTGCGTATTAAAAAATTAATAGTTGAAGACTTGTTTTGCCGTTTGCTTTCCTTTGAAATTAGTACCATTTGGCAGATGCCTTGAAGCTACAATTAGTGGGTTACATTTTTTGGCTGTAAATTATCGAGTAGATCTGGCGTCTCCAAACTTTTCAGCCCGAGGACCGCATTAACTATCAAGCAGCAGTTTGGAGATCGATTGCACACTGGAGATACAAATAAAAAAGAATCAAAACATGCATATTGTTTTTAGTTATTTGTTTAATATATTATTTTATTCAGTTATTAACGACACATTGATATACTTTACATGAAGACCTGTATCAGTGGGAATGGTGAAATTGTTTTCTAGATGCCGAAACAGCAGACGTTTCCGGCTTTAGATTTGAACCTAAAATGGCCTAAAATGAACAGTGACCTGATATAGTCATCAGATAAGTTTGTTCTTCTATAGACATGTTTGTTATATACTCTCACGATATTTTGCGGTTATCTCTTCCGGATTTTCCCTTAGTTTCTTACATTCGGTTAGTTAATCTTTTTTTTTTTCATTTTGTTTCTATTTTCTTTTCTTTTTTCCCCCCTTTTTTTCCGTACATTATTTTTTTTTACAAACTAGTGCAAATAGTTAAGATGGGAGTAAAATAAGTGTATCCTAGCTAAAGCAATGACATCTTTCAATATTATCCTTTCACTATTATCAAGACAGCACCTTTGCTAAAACTTACCTTGGTGACAAAATGTGCATCAAAATATTACTTGTTTTCTTTCAATTGCGTACATTGTTTTCCTTTAAATGCTGGAAACGCAAATATATTTTAACTTGTAAGGTGCGTCGTACTTGCATATTTAATTTTCGAAATTTGTTTTGTGAACCGTCATTTCAATAACCCACGAGCCGCCACTGCCATGAGCCGGATGAGAGGGCCTCGCGAGCCTTATCTGGCCCGCGGGCCGTAGTTTGGAGACCTCTGGTATAGATAGTCGATAAACCCTTTAGTTTTGCTTTACTTCAAGGTTCCTCGGGAACCCGTAGATTTCATGAAAAAAGAAGTGTCGACCCATCAAATTAACCTGACTGCAGGCTTGCTATTATTAAATAATATCTTTAGCTGTAGTTAAGGACACGTGACAGATTTAGGACACCTGTGTAGTGAATTCCTTTTAACAGGCTACCCGAAATGACGGATTTCAGAAAAGTTTCATAAAATACTAGGCTTTTATTTTCAAAGCTATATATATTATAAGAAAGAGCATTGATAAATAAACTTTTTGAAACATAAAGAACTAAACTTAAGTTTACGAATCCCGTTTGTCGAAAAGATACAATTCCACAGTATATAATATTTCATGCTCCATGCTGCCCTCAAGATATACTAAAAGTGATATATTTTCGACGGATTTACAATTCTGTATTGAAATTGTCAGGAAAGGAAAGAAACTTATGTCTATTGGAAAGTATTTATACGATCTGTGTACGAGAGTGAAATGTTATTTCTGAAGTTGTTTCTATAACGATAATATTTTAAATGCAGTGTGAAGACCTGTTTCTAAGTTGCTTCTTATTAGTTTACTAAGTTGTTGAAAGACTGCATTTCAGATTATAAGCAAACACTTAATACCATTTACGAAATATACTCACAACTATTATAATTTTATTCTGTCTTTATATGTTAATGGTTTATTTATAATATACACATGCATAAATTTGAACGGGCCCCGTCTCCACCAGCAGACACTACCTGAAATAAAAAAACGAGCAACCATGAAGAAAAACTGTAAAGCGGGAGGAAGCAAACAAAAACCTGTGCAAGCATAGATATAGGAATCTCTACATTGATCATAACGGGAGATAAGTTGTTGCCTCTAAACGGTTGCGATACTAGTGGCATGCACATCCGCAAAATGGCAGTTAAAATAAATTATTATGATATTTCAATCCATTTAGAGCAAATCTGTGTTTTAAAAAGTACTCGATTCTAATTATTTGCCCACGAACTTACTAAAGTAAGGCAATCAATGTTCTATTTTACATTGGTGGCAGCCTTGATAGTGGCATAAATAAGGTGAATTTTTGGCATCAAAAAGTACACGATTAAAAGCATTAGAATACTTCATCTAGGTATTCTAAAATCTATCGTACAATATCGTATCTAAATTGATAAAAATTCCATAGACCATGAGAAGAAACAATTGTTACATTTCGGTTTCACCTATGCACATGGAACGAACGCAGACTGCAGTTTAAAACTGCATGTAAGATAATTGTTTTGCTAGGTAAGGTTACAATATTACAGAAAGAATAAGAGACAGATATGCCTAAGCGATTATCTAAGTTCTGGTATGGTGGACTTCGTTCCAGGGAAGAAAATATGTCATTTAATTACTTTTATTCATCGGTCAACACCTTGACTTTGGTTTTATCTTTCTTTGCAAACAGCCGCATGTACAAAACAATTTTTTTTTTTTTTTCCCCTGAAGACAAGACGAGTGTGACATTGTCCGAATAATTACGAACAATTAGTACATATAGATATACATATGTGATACTCCCTTTTCTTACCCTTCAATACTTGAATCTCTCCGGTCATCTTTGATCTGGACAATATCGTAAAATTTTAGTACCGTAAAGTAACGACAAGAAGATATAGATCTTTTATAATGTGCAGTTCTGACGTTATATACAACCCCCGAGTGTTTCAAGGGCTTCTCAGAAATTGACGCTATAGCGACATGATAATCTCATAACTTACGAACACTTACTTCAAGCATTCCACGTGATCGAAATCCACTTGAGATTCCATCCCAGAGCCAAGATCATCAGCTCAAGACAGAGAGGAGATGGGTTTCAGACAGTGACCAGTGCAGAGGTACTTCCCAGCTAGAAAAAGTTTTCACAAAAAGTGTAAAAAAAATGTGTACAAAATGAGCGTATTTGGCACCTCTGCTTGTGCATAAAAAGTGCAAACTAAATTGTGCACAAAAAGTGCAGTCTGGTGGGACCTAGACGGAAAAATGTAAAGGGCGTGGTCGGTTGATTTTAACGAATGAATTTTTCGTCCTTTTTAGTGCTGCCATCTATAATCATACATAAGAACTTGCTCCATTTTTCAAACTTCCGAGGATTGAGTTCGAACCGAAGAACCCAGGTATCGTAGGCGAACATTCTAACCACAAGACTGGAGTTGACTCAGAATGATGAGTCTTAAGTTTGAAGTGATTGTTGTTTCAAGTTCGGAATTGGAACATTTATGTATTTAAATAAATAAAACTAGACTTTACCAGTAAGCTTCTGTAAATAAAAAAAAAGCGATCTCTATGCATTTTAAGCTTTTGAAACCCGAGTACGATCGTCAAAAAAAAAAAAAAAAGACTTTGTCCGTCTGCCGTTCTGTCATTCTGTGCGTGACTCTTTTTTTATTCGCACATCACCTAAACCTGACTGAAAGGAATGAAATAAAATTTGGTGACATGATAGGTGGTCACTCATCTTGAACTATATTTTTAAAATTTCATTAGATTTTGAGATTTTCTAAAATTGTTTCAAAGTGCGTACATTTTTGTTCGCAGATCAGATGTGAACGACTAAAGCGAAAAAAAATGAAATTTGGTGACATCATAGATGATCACCAATTTAAGCTATAGGTGTCGGATTAAATTCTTTTTATTTTATCAGATTTTGAGATGCTTCTAAAAATCGTTCCAAACTGGGTAAATTTTTGTTCACAAAATTTAGCAACGCGATAGGTGGTCATACAACTTAAACAATGTCCCTAGACAGGGCCAAACCCAGAAAAAATTTCCAGTAGGGGGAGACCAAAAATTTCGAGGGGGGGGGGACTAAAAGGTGAAAAAGGCTAAATTTTTCACAAAAGGCTACATTATTATTGTTTTGTTAACAAAATTTTAAATTTCGGGGGGGGGGGAACAGGGGGTCCGGTCCCCACCCCCCTTGGGTACGGCCTTGTCCCTAGAGTTTCTAATTAATTAGATTAGATTTTGAGATTTTGCGAAATTTGTTTCAAACTGCTTAAATCCCAGCTACAAAATGTTTGCACTTTTTGCGCAAAAAATGTACATATAAAGTTAATACTTTGAAAAGTATACACTTTTTGTGCACAGTTTTTGGCAATATAGAATATGCACTTTGTAGTATGCATAAAAACTGCATATAATTTGCACAAATTGTGCATACTTTCAAAATAATCAAAAATATCTACTTTTTATGCACAAATTGTGCACAATCTATACTTTTGTGCAAAAAAAGTGCAGACTTTTTCTAGCTGGGTTTCCTCCAGGTTTGGGCCGATACGTCCAAAATTTTGCCCGAACCCGCCATCTGACTGTATATTTTTCCAACTCTTTTATGTGTTTGTATGTGCCGTCTAATAAAGCGTTTTGTGTGAGCAAAAGGGCTCCACCTCTTTATTTATGACACCACACGAGGAACTGGAGATTTGCCTTTAATGTAAGCACATTAATTCATTCAGTTCTGACAACCCTTTAACGCGCAGTGTTCCCGCTCTGGGAACAAACACCAAACTCTGACGTTTTGAATGTTGCCAGTCACTAAGAATAGATTTGATTTCTATAAAAATAGTTGCGGGTGACAGAGCTCCATGAGAATCCTTTTACTTTTCAGCACGTCATTTCCCGTAAAACAAATTGTCACGATTATTTTTAACAGCACTGACATCTGCTGAATGGAAGAATGCGAGAACAGCTGGATAGATTGCCCAATGCTGAAAAAAGGGCAGCCGTTGCCATCGCCCGGCACAGCCAGCTGTCTTCAAAAAAAGGGTCTCTAGATCTGTGGCACGCGATGAACGTTTCGATCATCCGCCATCTTGCTGGTAGTTAAGTCGAGCGATGGCAACGGCTGACCTTTTTTCAGTATTGGTAAAGGGTTGCGCCTCAAAGGTTAAACGGATTCTAGTACGAGTACTAAATGCTTTAAGCTAAAACAAAAAAGCAAAACACACACATGCACACACACAACAAAAATCTGAAACTCTTTCATTATTTTAAGTACGAGTACGCACTAAAGTGCTGTATATTAAGAGCGTAACATAATTGAAGCGTCGTCCCTATTTTTCTACCTTATTCCATTTAGTTGGAACGTGCATCATACTCCATGAGTGCACCGTACTTGTCTCCCATGTTCCATAAAACACGCCTTTGGAATTGAAATCTATATTAAAAGTGTCTACTAGAACTGTGTTACTTACTATCTTCGTCAGGACGCCCGTATTGTATGGTGGGTAAAGGTGAGTTCAGACTACGTTCTTATTGTCGTTCGAGTTCCTATTGTAGCTATCGGTCTTAGTTATTACGTCAGTTAGCGACGATAAAACCAGTTTTCTGGGATTTAAGTTCTTTCCAAATCCGTCCCTTATGTCTCTATGGTTCCCCTTCTTCTTTTGTTGATATGGTTTCAAGGTGGGGAAAGGATGTCAACATCAATCATTCTTCCGGCATGCACCGTACTCAACCCTTTTTCGTTTCACCTAGAACTCCCCCCCCCCCCCAACCCAAGGGCGGATCCAGAAACTTTTTTCGGAGGGGGCGCAAATCTTGTATACTCCTTTTATCTAGTGTAAAGCCCACTTAATATTGCTGAAAGCCCCATTTATCTCGTGTAAATATATTTTTCTCGGAGGGAGCGCGCGCCCCCTGCGCCCTCCCCCTGGATCCGCCTTTGCCCCAACCGATGCGAACAAAACTTTGAAGTCCACAGTGTGAACGCTCTGATTGTTTGTGCTTACGATTTTTGCAACATTAGCTACAAGAAGAACGGTAAAAACGCCAGTCTGAACGCACCTTAAAGCATCGCACTACGGTTTCGGGTTCAACTCCCGGCTGGGATTGATCCAATACTGGGCGCGTATGTCATTGTGTCCGTCCCTTCATAGGGGGCAACGTTGGTCCATAGGCTAGGTGCCTCCATAATAAAGTGACCAACAATTGCGGCCTTAGTTGCGGCCAATGCCTCCCAGGCATTGTTAAGGCCCGCAATTTGGTGAAAAAAAAAACTATCTTCGTCAGCCACATCCTCCCTAGAATTCTTTCATATTTGGCGACGAATTGCAGAATTTGCCTGTTTCTCGGCAAATATGAAAGATATCGCCAAGCTAGGTTCAGTTTTGGGCCCATATTTTATGGCGTATATCTTGATAAAAATATATAAAAGAAATTGCAAGCCTCTGCGACATTCAACATTTTATACCCCTACCCCTAGCTATCTAGTAACCCTACTGAAAAAAGCAACAAAAACGAGTTGACGTAAATCGCTCCCTGAAATTCGATCTATAAAGATGTGCCGACTGAAAATCCCGGGGTGAACGAAATAGCACTCTAGTCCTAAAAAAGAAAAAAAAATCTTTCTACAGGTTAGTTATTTTTACTGTTGGCCGTCAAGGAGAAAAAAAAACGAAGGTATCAGTATTTTACTCCAGCACTTGCTTTGTCATAAAAAGAGGTCGTATTTGTGAAGCTCGAAATTTCAATTTACTCTTTTGGAGGAACTCAGATACTCATGGCATAATGTATCAGCATTTACGAACGCGTGAGTTGATAAAACTTGTTTTTTCCACTTTCACCAGCTCTCGTTTGGTTTTTTACAGCGCGTCAATTTTCCCCTCTGGGATGTCATAAGAGCAGGCATAGTTGCTTGGCACTTTTATTTTATGCGATAAGAGAGACTTCTGTGCGTTTTTAGAGAGATACATATTGAATTATATTGTTTTCATATACAGTATGATTCATTATTATCGGTTCAAGCTTTAAGGGGTGGTAGGGCACATAATAAAGAATAAGAATCGCATAGCAATGTGGGGATGGAGACGTCGTCTTCTTGTAGTTGTTAATAATCACTTTGTATTAAATACTGAAATGACTGTGAACTTTCCGACCCTTGTTCGACAAAAATTAATGTATTTTTCTCAGAAAACAGTTTATTAAAATTCATATTTTTAAAAGTCTATTTCATTTCACGAATGAAATTTTTGTAGACACACCTATCGTTTAGGAAACTTCGTTAAGTAATTAGATGAACATTTCAAAATTTTCCCCAAAGCGTAAGTGAAAACGGCGTTTTGACTCTACATCGCTATGTGATTGTGATACTTTATACTTATTTTGTGCCCTATCTCCCCTTAACTTTTCTCGGGGTGTTTCAAAACTCATGGGCAAAAATTTAAGGGGTGGTACTGTGAGCCAAGATGGCAATCTGGCTCACAGTACCACCGGAACGTCTGAAACGTCGGCTTCATGTGCCTGTTAATAATCATTTTGGAATAATAGTGAACTTCCTAACTATGCTTAGTCAAAAACTAATGGATCTTTCACAAAACGCACTTGATTAAAATTGATTAGTAAGAGTAGGAATTACACAATGATTACAACATTGATTATACAATGATTACAAGATTGATTTACTATGATTATAAGATTGATTATTAAAGTAATTATTAACAGGTAAAACAATACAATGTTTCCTAACCCACACCTATATAATTCTAAACCGTCTTGGTTTCCTCTACCACCCCTTAAATCTTTGCCCTTGAGTTTCGAAATATCCCGCATATGTAAATACATAATCAGGTGTTAAATATCCATAAAAAAAACTCAAACCATTGTCACTGAAAAAACATAATTTAAGTAAGACAGAATCCAAGAAAAACAAATTGAAAGTAATATATCTTGCCAGACGTCATCAGAAGGAGACTGGTGCAAAAAATTAATTAAGGGTTTCTGTAGTGGTGGCTGGAGATTTGGAACTATATTGTGTTGCTTGAATAATATATTAATTTAGAAATTTAATACCCAGATATATATATATTGTTTAATAATAATTTTAATCAACGGGCACCAGCTCTCCCTAACCTGTAAAGTCATGAAACATAGAAATGAATAAAACTGAAAAAATATACTCGAAACTTGGCTGGCTTGAACACAACATGCCACAATCTTGAAAAGAATAAGAAAAATCTGAATCCTCAAATCTTGAAATCACAACCATAAACCAGTCCAATCAGCACTCATCAGCACTGTTACTACATCCAAATGCAAGCGTCTAAACCTGTAAAACAGCGTTAGGCTTTAGCTAGCAACCTTCATTTCGAGATCTGCTGTGGAAGCAAAAATAAAAAGGTAAAGTACACTTAAAACAGGTAGATTATTTCCAAGGATTAGCTCAGGGATTGGTCCCTTATTAATTTCGTCATGTTCTGATGATGTTATTATTCCGAAAATCGGAAAAAACCGTGTTTTTAAACCATTGCTTAAAGGGTTGCCAGTAAAGGCACTGGTCTTAAAGACAAAAGTCGTCAAGATTGACCACTTTTGGCAATTTATCACCGTGTTTGGCGTCAAAAATTAAGTTCCCAAAACTGAATTCCGCTTTGCAATATATCAAATATTTGGCAAGAATTTGCTTAACTCTACTAATTTACAGCGGGAATAATGGTATAGCTTAGAAAGGTTTACCGGTAAGGTAAAGAAGTTTTCTGTCACAGCTGGCTTGTAAAATTGCGATTAAACGTGAGTACCATTCGAATGTTCGAATTGTGAAATCGTAATTAACCGCGAATATTATTCGAAAAATGAAAATCGCCAGCATTTGATTTTCGATTAATCGATTATTGATACTATTCGAAATCAATTAACCTATTATGAAAATCATTCGAGCTGCCCATCACTACTTTCAACGCATGCTACGAGAAACTAATCCTTCGAAACAGAAGCAAAAGAACATCTCGAAAAATAAATCTTCAGGCGACTTTCTTTTCAATAATTCAAATCCTCGTTAACCATGGGCCATCAAACAGGAAAAATGGGCCCACATATCATATTTCAGCGGGCAACGCGTCATAAAAATAGGACGTGGTTTTGAGGCACGAAACATCAATTTAATCCACAAGATGAACTCTTGAGATGTGCAGTGTAATGTATTCGCACTTGAAGACGCGTGAGTGGATGAATTTTTTACTCACCTCTGCTCTTATTTTTCAGGAATATATTTTCCTTCCTAGGTAAGGAGGATAAAGCAATTATTTTTAGCTAAGATATGCTGATGTGCAGCAAATTCTCAAATGTAGGTTATTTAAAATGCAGGGTTAGCACAAATGAATGACTGGAGTTTAATTTTTTTTTTTTCGAGACTAATACGCTTGTTGCAATAAGTGACACAAGGAATAAAAGAAATAAATATCAATTTTTAGGGAATTTAGTCACCAACGAAATCGTATCCCCCCCCCCTGCATAAAATGGTAACAGGTAGCAACTATCTGGACATGTTGCAAATTTGGTTATTCCCAGAACTACTTGTGTGACATACCACAAAATACAGGGTGTGTCACAATTCCCTCCCGAGTTTGGAAGGTTTATAAAATATATAATGCCAATACAGCAACAAAGTTGAATTTATTGAATAAAGAAATGTTTCACGTTTTGTTTGATAAATGTTTAATATGTGAACGTTTCGTGATTCGATAGATATCAAAGTCTAAAATGAAATTCTTCTTTCCCTACACTCGCTTTAACATGCCACTATCAATGGTAGCACATGCGGTTGTGAACCTTTGGCGTAAATCTTGTAAATCACGTGGCGTAGGGGGCACGAACACACGATCTTTTATGTAACCCCATAAAAAAAAATCGCATGCAGTTAGGTCAGGTGGCCACAGAAGAAAGCGATCGTCGTCGTCACAACTTCGACCAATCCAACGACGAGAAAGCTTGTTATTTGTGAAATTTGTAATGTTTCTTTCTCCAGTAAAGTCAATTTTGTTGGTGTATTGGTAATATATTACTTTTTAATGAGCCTTCCAACCCTAGAAGGGTATTTTGACTCACCTTGTATATTCACTTTTGGTGAACAGCTTTGAAACTGAGCCATTTCATATTTAGTTTCAGTAGTAGAGTATTGTTACGAATTATTGGGGTGATCCGCCCCTCTGGGGATTTAACTAGGCTAAAATTCGTATTCTACGATCAAATAATTAAATTTTCTATTTAGTTGCATCAGAATCGGTTAACTAGAACGCGAGATACGGAGTTTTGGGTTTCCAAATTGCTTGACTTGGGGTTTACTCGAATTCTCGAAAAGTACAGGTGTTAGAGCTTAGCTGACTTCACTAAGGGGATTTATTTTTGGTGTCAAATTTGGCGGTATTTCGCCAAAAAGCCACCTGTGACGACATTTCCGACATTTTGTGTGATTTTATTAATGGGGCCTTTAAATGTTTTCTTTCCTGCATTAGTATTAAGCAATAGCCTAATACTATTACTCAATTACTTTTCTATTACGCAATCACAATTAAGGTTTGATCGGGATCATTCCGGAGATGGTTTTCTCTGGAATTTTTTCGGAACGTCGGCATAAGCCATAAAGGAGCAGGGTTGCCTCAGAGTAATTCAGTTGGGATCGAATGCCGATCGAGTTCACTGCATTAGGCTGCGTATCGTATGCTGTTAGAAGCAATATTCTGCTTATTTTCGAATGTTGTTTGGGAATTCTTCATTGTTGAGTTCTGAGGGACTGTTTATCATTTCACTCCAGAATTTCCACTGTGTTTTAGCCTGTGGAATTATTTTTTGTGTAATATAGCATCTGAGAAAGCTCCTATGATAAACTGCATGTTTAAAGCAAGTTACTGGCTATTAATTCTCGCGAAGCTTGTACAGCAGATCGTTCGACGAAGTTCTTGAAGCAATAAAATGTGTGTTTCATCCTGACAAGTGGATTTTTAGTAGAATTTTCCACATGAACTGGACTTTTAAACGACGAACCCGAAAACTGTACAGAGTTTTCTGCAACAGTATATAGGTTTCCATTTCGGAGGGGGTCGAACAAGTATTTTAAACCTCATTCTTACTAGGAATCTCTCTATTCTAAAAAAAAGTAAAGGCCGCTGTCGCCACTGCTCGCGCTGTCAAAGCTTGTTGGTCTATCTTCTCCTAAACTGTGGGGATTTGAATTTCGACTAAGGTGCCCACAGATTCGGAAAATTCCAAGGATCCTGATAAGCTGACTTAAATTTCGAAAATCGAATTATTTTATAGGATATTAATAAAAAACTGAAAAAATAAACAGAATGGTTGCCAGATTTGGTATAAAATCATTCATTCCTTTGCAAAAGAAATTCCAACTATGTAGAATCACGTGAGATTGGCAAATATAAAGTAAAATTACATCCATTTTACGCCAAATTAAAAAGTATATGAAATAAGTAACTCAAAATGTGTTACACAAAGTTGACAATTTTCAAAATAGTAAGTTCGCTTAGACAACAGGAGTTTAGAATTACCGATTATTCGTTTTTCCAAAACAGAATAACTAATATCTTGAAAATGAAAAATAATTAAAATGCAGATTATTTTAAAGCCGGTTCGGTCCAGCTAGGTTATTTGCTACCAGTAGAAATATTTTGCGGCGTTAACTATGCCGTTATAGCAGTTATAGTACACTTTGGATATTTGCCAGCGCGGCGAGATGGTACAATTCGTGGTGCTAAGTACGCCAATCTGCAAAGAATTATGTAAATGAAAATATGGATAACGGTTTTCCGGGAACCTTAAATGAACAGTAATTATAGGTTGTGAGCATGTGTAAATCGGCAAATAATGAAAAGTCGCCATGGGTGGCAAACTGTCCTACCTGTTCCGTAGTTTTTATCAAAGAAAACATATGAATTACTGTTTTCTTAGAGCTAATTATTAACTATACATATACGCAAGTCGCCAAATTATGAAAATTCTCCACAATTGGCTAATATGCAAGGCGTACCATGGGTTTCACATAATTACAAATAGTGCGAGGTTTAAATTTTTATGTTCCAAGCAACATTCAAGAACCAAGCAATGTGTAGCTCGGTAGCATTCTATCTTATCCAACGTTTGGGTTTTGTTTGTTGAAATTATGTCTTTTTTACGAATGTCTTTTTAGTGGCCAAATGCCTCATACGAAATGCGAGCGTAGCGAGTCTAGGGGCCTTGGCCCCTAGTTAATATAAATGTTTTAAAATAGCTGGTTTTTAATAATTGCTTTAAATTGGCGGAGGGACCTGGGCCTTATGGGCGGAGGGACCTGCCTCCCCCTCCTTAAATACAGCCCTGGTTTCATTCAATAGAGAAAATTCCATTTTTTTTCGTTAGAATATGCGAATATGCAGGTTTAATTATAGCATAAGAAATAGTGCGTTTTACTTACGTCAGCTAGGTTTTTCATTCTTAAAAACCTGAAATAAATACATTATGTAGAAAATCCTGGTTCTTTTTTTTACCTTTATTTTACTCAAATGGAATATAAAAAAGAACTTTGGATTCCTACGCAAAGTGGAAAAAAAAAAAATAAATTGAATCGGATCCTATCAACGTTGTTGCTCTCCCATTCATTTAATTCAAAAAATGTAGCATGAATTTTTTTCCTCTTCTGTTTCTCATTATTCTTCATTATGTTGTTTCAAAGCCCTAATTTTCCGGTCTTATTAGGAAAGAAAAAGAGCTCATTATTTTGTTTTTGCTTTGTCGATAATGGGTTTTAGAGCGACGTTTAACATAATAAAGTCCGGAGAAAGAAAATTGCTTTTGTACTTTTTTACCCCTTCAAAATATACACGAGGTATGTGTTTTATTTTTGGAGTTCATCGGTATTTTGCAGCTTGTTAAGTGCTGTATACGTCATGATTTTTATCCACTATCCAAAATTTTACAATTTTCTTAGGTCGGCTCAATAAAGTGAGAAAAAGGTAATAGTCTGTTTGAAAAAGGGAGTTTTTCTAAAACAATGGTTTGAAATATAAATAAAATAAATTCTAAATAACTTTTGCTTATTATAGCAGATCTTAAATATCAAAAACTATTCTTGTGTAACTATTAAAATATGAAATTTTTAGGACTACAGCTTACGCCTTAAAAAATTACAATTTGTGAGATTACTACTTGATTATTATAAAATTGGTGGACTTTGTCTGTGTATCATTCCTAGGTTGTAATGTTGTAATTTTAAGTTAAAGCACACTAATTCTATATGCCAAAAGGAGCAATGCCTTGGGTGAAAAACATTTTAAAACATGTATGGACAACCTCCGGTCCATTTTGGCTTTTAATCTGGACAGCGAACATATCAAAACCCCATATAAAACTCATACAAACCATTCAATATCCCATATAAATATGAATTATACAACCCACGACTTCGCTAATGTCCTGAAGTTTGGACCGCAAATCTTCAAAAGTTTCTCATAGCTGTTTGCAAGGATTCTAATGCGTATTCATGTTACATACGAAAAACAACCTAAATTCCATTAGATCGTCAGCCGCGTAGTGGCCAGAATTCCGGACCTTCATACTTCATTCACGTACCAATATTTTGCGTCGTTTTCATTTAGCTAGGACTTCATTTCAACATAGAAAAGTAGAAAAAAGTAAGATTTTAAGTGCTATGAAGTTTAATAATCATAAATAATCTTATGAGATAATTAATACAATAACTTACAGAAATATAAAAATTATAATCGTGATATTCAGAATAATATACTAAGTTACGTCTTAAGTTAGTTGCTATAAATGAGAAATTTACAGAAATATACAATTTATAGATGCATTCACATACTTAAGTTATCTTCTTAGTTTCCGGAAAAAGAATGTACAAAATCGAACAAATCCAATGAATCATTTCCTAGTCTAGATTTATTTTAATAAAATAATTAAAAGTGTGAATTATAAAAAAAATTAAAAAATAAAAATGAAAGCTTTTTATAATTAATTCGTGACTGTTCGCTAAGCGATAAATTAGTATGGAATTTTTCAGTTCGTTTGGAAATTGAGAAGTTTACGAAAAATTTAGATTACTATGTTTAGGTTTAAATGTTTGATCCAGACTCCCATTGGAAGATAATTAAAAAAATAAAACTTTAAATTAAAATTTGAAATTATTGATTCGTTTATTGTTAGATAAATATTCAAAAATTTTCGGTCTATTGTTTGGTAAAGCAGAGTGAAATTTTAATTAAAAAAAATTATTTCTCAGTGTAAATCCCGCGGGACTAGCCCCGCAAGCATTTGTGCGGGATCCCCCGGTATCTGGTTCCCGCGGGATCGGGATTGCCATTCCCTATGCGCTCAAGTGCAGATTTAGGAATACGTCTTTTGACAGTCTTCACTCAGGAATATGTCTTGGTGACACTCTTATCTACATTCTGAAAAATTAACGGATCTTTAAGCTCCGCAAAAATTACAGGCTAACGCTGGTAACTGACTGTTAGTGCCATAGGGGATTTATGGAGCCAGGACACACTTTAACCCCCCAAAATATATTTATTTTTAATAGCCTTTATTCCAGAGCTGAATCCAGGTTTAACTTGTCCCCTATAATCATTAAAAAATGCAAAGGTGGATATTCCCCTCATATAACTTCCACATGGCTTGAGTTCAAATGAAGGGCTGAAAGATTTATGGATAACAATGCTGATCACACAGGAAACCCAAATTTTCTGTGAACGGTAGAAAATGCAATTAGAAAGTACGAAATTTTGCAAACTGAGTAGTACAAATTGCACACTAGTTATACAACTAGTAGCAGTGGTGACGATTTAAAAAGAATTCTGAAACAAATTAAATAATAAATAAAAGTTTATACCAGGAAAGAGTCTATATGCTTCATGAGAATATCACCCGAATTCAGTTATAGACATTTACATTGATTAATATATTTCTGGTGACTAATATAGTAAATTTTAGAAATCTTTGAACAGAAACTAATAACGCATAAAAATATTCAACTAAACTTTACTTGTGCTTTTCCAAGATTTATTAGTGATGGAAATGATTTGTTTGCCCTTTATCTACTGAATTAAGAATTTGCCAAGAATATCATCTTAAATCAGTGGCGTAGCCAGAAATTTTTCATGGGGGGGGTTACTACTATTGCAACTCACATATATGTATACGTGTGTGAGATAAAGACTATACATTTTGTATGGCAAAAAATTCCTCATAGGAGGGTTGTGACCCCCCTATCCCACCCTTTGGCTACGCCACAGCCTTGAATCAATTATTTTTTCTCTTGTTATACCTAGGCAATGGATGATAAATATTGATTAATGTAATAAAATGAAAATTACAAAAAAATTAATAAGAGGAAGCTATACATTTGATGACTGGTTTTATAAACAGTTAACGTGTCTTTTTCAAAAGAGTGTAGGACCAACAAAGCTGAAGGAGTAAAGTAATACTTTGATTGGGACACTAATAGGAACTCTAATCCTTTAATCATAAAACAGACATCTGAAAATTCACTAATGCTCTTTTTGGGGGAAGAGCGGGTCTCGACGTGATTAGTAAGTGAGCGGAAAGCCCTCTATTTAAAGCGATCTACTCTAATAGAACATGCAATCGTGATGTAAGCTGATTGCATGATGAAATTGCATGATTGCATTTAAATGAAGTATTTGGTAGTGATTTTTCAAAGTAATGGTTTCAATGAATAGATTTTTCTTTTTCTTTTTTTTTTCAATTTTGATTTAATGGTACCATCAGTAGATAAAGGGTTAATTTAGGATCAGATGAACCGAATAGATTATTAAGCAGAAATAAAACATTTTGATTTCATTAACCCTTTGAGGCGCAACCCTTTCCTAATGCTGAAAAAAGGGCAGCCTTTGCCATCGCTCGACTTAACTACCAGCAAGATGGCGGACGATCGAAACGTTCATCGCGTGCCACAGATCTAGAGACCCCCTTTTTTGACGCAGTTGTGCGCACGTCAAAAAAGGGTCTCTAAATCTGTGGCATGCGATGAACGTTTCGATCGTCCGCCATCTTTCTGGTAGTTAAGTCGAGCGATGCGGCAACGGCTGCCCTTTTTTCAGCATTGAGCAATATATCCAGCTGTTTTCGCATTCTTCCCTTTTTCAGCAGATGTCAGTGCTGTTTAAAAATAATCGTGACAATTTTTTGTACGGGAAATGACGTGCTAAAAAGTAAAGGATTCTCGTGAAGCTATATCACCCGCAACTATTTTTATAGAAATCAAATCTATTCTTCGTGACTGGCAACAGTCAGAACGTCAGAGTTTGGTGTTCCCAGAGCGGGATCACTGCGCGTTAAAGGGTTAAAGCCTTACTCAATAAACTGAGGGATTTTCGGAAAAATACGCATAGATTCTTGTAAACAGGTGGGCTGCCCGGCACAGCCGGTCGAGTAGTTAAGTCGAGCGATGGCAACGGCTGCCCTTTTTTCAGCATTGGGCAATCTATCCGGCTGTTCTCGCATTCTTACATTTTTCAGTAGATGTCAGTGCTGTTAAAAATAATCGTGACAATTTTTTTACGGGAAATGGCATGCTAAAAAGTAAAGGATTCTCGTGGAGCTATGTCACCCGCAACTATTTTTATAGGAATAAAATCTATTCTTCGTGACTGGCAACAATCAAAAGGTCAGAGTTTGGTGTTCCCAGAGCGGGAACACTGCGCGTTAACTGAGGGTTAACTGATAAAATGATTGATTTCATTCCATACCGCACCGTTCGCGGACAGGGGAAGTTATTTTATCTCCTGGAAATATCACGTTTCACAAAAATAAATTTGAAACTTTCTTATGGAGTTTTAAAAACATCTCATATTAAGTAACGCTTTTAACACTTTCCAAGAAGGTTGAAAAGTGTTTATGATTTCGGTTTGCCTGTCTGTCCGTCCGTCCGTGCTCTAACTCACGTAAACGTGCATCGATTTTTACGAAATTTAAATATGTTATTCTTATATACTGTACCATATACCTTATTGAAAATGGTCTATGTAGCATTTATAGTTTTTCTACAGGAGCACTCAAAATATTCCCAATACATTGCGCTTTATTGGAAGTTATTCTTTAAAGCGTATCATCCTTACTACAAAGTTACGCTGATGTCTGATTCTAAGATAAAACTTTTTCCAGCCATTACTGCAAAAAGATTGCAAAATGAAGCTCAAAAAGGATTGTAATATCTACACCGTTTGTTTGATCCGCTTGAAATTTCTCATAAATATCCTTAAAAATATAGAAAACAATCTGCGCTATTTTAAGAATACGAAAATCCACCCGTTCCCTCATTTTTAAGCGATTTTTGACTATTTTCAGCTCTATTTCATTTCCGAGAGTCAAAAAAGTTAATCATTTGCGAGACAGAATGAGCTATTTCAAGTGAGAATGACTTCATATTGATTTCACAGTTATCTATAGTCGGTGGCCTACACACGGGGAGGGTTCTGGGGGGTTCAAACCCCTCCCATGAGCCAACTTAAAACCAGACCAGCCGACTTGTAAAAAACTTTATAAGTTCCCAGTTCATATGATATGTTTACAATTGGAATCAGGTTCTGTTTTTGCCATTTTTCACATTTACTAACCATGAGGTTAGTTTTACTAATCATTGTGTGGAGCATCATCTAATAATACGCCGTCGTGTAAACAAAGTCTTCGCAAAAAATCGCCTCGCGTCCATCCCAAGGCAAAATCCCTGTCGTTGACTTATTTTAAAGAGGCTAAAATGACATGTTTTCATCAATTTACCTTGTAGCTGCGTTTCTATTCTAAAATTATCTTCGCCTATTAGATGCCTTGTGACTTTCTTTATGAATCCACACTGAGTAGTGTTAACGAAGTGAATGCATCTAAAAGTTTTTTCGATATTAACAGCGAAACAGCCGACATATCGGGTACAGAACACTTCTCCTTTTGTATGCTATATATCGAACATGAGACCCTAAGTGTCAGAGAAGATTTTTTGCAATTTGTACCAGTATCTAACCTTACTGTATAAGCCCTTAGTAATTACATAAAGGAGACCCTTAACAAATTAGAAATCAATTCTCAGTATATGGTAATCCAAGGGTATGATGGAGCTGCTGCTATGAGCGACCACTTACAGGGTGCTCATAAATACGTAAGAGAAAAATACGATCACTTCCCACTGTCTAAATTTAGCCGCCTCTGACGCTTGTGAGACATCAAGTATTGGAAAAATTTTTGATTCGATTGGTTCATTTATAACTTTTTCAATACACCGAAAAGACAAGCCATATTAGAAAAAGCCCTTGACGATTTGTAACTTTAAACATACTCTACACTGTACTAAAGCAGTTATGCCCGATCAGATAAATGCGTCATGAATCGATACTTCTTTTCTTAGAGCTTCAGCAAGCTACGGTTGTCGCATTAGAATGCATAAATGGTTTCATACCGAAAAAATGTCTTCTGTGGCAGTACAATTACTGACTGTCGTACGGAGTACGGATTTTCGAGTATCCCTTTATACAATTGCTAAATTGTTTAGTATAATTCTATCGTTAAGCCGTCAGTTTCTAAGAAAAATCAAGATTTATAACAAGCACTAGAATTTCATAGATGCAGACGTGGAAGATGCTTTGAATAAAATTCGAAATACAGAAGAACAAGCTTTTCATGAGATTTTGGTTCATGCTGTGTCACAATTTGCCGAAAACTGCAAGTAAGCATTCCTCGTCGATGGCAGGCAAACCCAAAGATATAAAATCATGGATAACCTTGAAGAACACTACAGGACCTCATTTTCATTCCCTTTTCTTTTAAACGTTTTAGAACAAATTAAAGATTGCTCGCTGAAATACTATAGAATATTGTTGAAAACGTATTTTTCCTGATAAGAATTCAGTTTTTGAAAGCCATAGAGAAAACGTGATAGTGTTGCTGGCACTTCTCAATATATTCACAATGTAGCTCATCCAGAAAAGGTTTTAAATAGCTTTGCAAGGTATTCTCGTAAAATGATATACATTTATAATTTGTCAAAAGTGAAAATAAATTTTTGAACCTAACTCTTGTATGCATTTCTATAATATTATGTTCCCCAATTTGACAAAATGGTTGATGGGGGGGGGGGATACAAAAATTATCTGTCCGAGGCGCTTTCATCTGAACCCCTCCCATGAAAGAAGTCTGTGTACGCCACTGTCGAGAGTAAAAAAAAGTTAATCATTTGCGTGACAAAATTGGCTATTGCAAGTTATGACTTTTTCCAGATTTATAAGTTTAATTTTTTTTTCTCCATCGCTAAGTAAAAGAATGACTATCTGGAGAAATTGAAATGTTTTCAGATTATGAAATGAATTTACGAAAATAATTTAATGCTCTTACGAATAATACATAACTCACAGTAATTACTTATATGACGTTAATTTCGTTATTATAAAAATCTTTATGTAATAAATAATTAACTGTGAAAATTTACTACTGCAAATATTTGAAATATTAACATTAAGTTGGAAAGTGTATTATAATCCATGCGAGCCACATGATTTGACTTTCTTGTTCTGTATTACAAACATCTCGAATTAAATTAAAAACTAAAATACAGGAAATTAATTAAAGACCTCGCTGGGCATTTAATGCAGATTTATGTTCTACTAAGTAATTTTGCTGATGGAATTTTAAAGTCCCGTCTGGCCATAAAGGGTTAAAATGTTTTTCTTTTTTTCCCTTGATGGCTTTAGTCTCAGCTAAGCAATGTAAACAAAGTCTTCACTATGCTCGATTCAGTTGATCAACAATTCTCTTTCCACTAAGAAGTTGAAACAATTTCAAATGTGGATCCTAAAACTTTGGTATATTTTATTTTTTCCCGTCTTTTTATTTAAATTTTCACCTGCGCGGAGTTGGGTTTCTTTCTGGAAAAATTAGAAGAAAAAAAGCAGAAAAAAACAGTCTCAAAATTAAAATACAATAACTGCATAAAATACCTGCATCGTTTTGTAAAATCCACAGTAAATTTAGTTTGAAATTTTTATTTTATTTTTTAAGAGATCTTCAGATTAATAGTAACCAGTTTGGCGATATCGGAAATACTTGGCTAAAACTTGCTAAACCTTAGTATTAAAGCACTATTTTATCTCTTTCAACCAAAATAAGTTTAGATGAAGTGCGCCAAAAATATTTTTTTATGTAATAGACGTTAATTCGTAATGTATAGTTAATGTTTGTTAATAATATTATGTAATAGATAGTTAAGTCGAGCGATGGCAACGGCTGCCCTTTTTTCAGCATTGGGAAAGGGTTGCGCCTCAAAGGGTTAAACAAAGCATTACTTTTTTTAAAAGAGAAATTTAATTTTGTAGTAAAGGAAGATGAATTTTCTATGCGAATATAAAGTGTGAACACGTTTTTCTGACACACCCTGCATTCTTAATTTTTTCCTCTTTTTGAAAAACAGGTACACTATTCTACAGTTTAAACGCAAGTATCGCACAAATTATCAATGTTGTTTAAATAATCAGTAAAATGAAATCAAAATATGAGCACAGCCGTATATTGTACAGAGGAAACGCATAAACCGGGATATAACATAGATTTGTACTCGAAAGCCTTTTATCTTTTTGGAAAATATATTCATGCGCTTCTCTCTATGGCCATCAGTTTTATGTTTAAGATACTCTCCAATTTTTGAAATATGCTAAACTGTCTGAGCTTATATCAGGCTGAAAAGAATCGAATCGACTAGCAGGGGAAGGTTTATAAATCTGAATTTGTAAAGTATAGTTTGATAAATGCTAAAACAACTACCGATATTCCAAAATGGAATCTAATTTGTACATATACTACTACTGCATATCGAAAAGTTATTACTAGTATCGGATATTGAATAAATAAATTAAATAACTTCCCTAAAATTATTGATCTAGTCATTATTTGAATATTTTTAATTCTAATTCTAAATAATGTTTATACCTGTCTTGCTATTATTATATATGTAAAAATAAAATAAACTTTTCTAATTTAATCTAATTTAATTTAATGTCATTTGAAAAATCCTTCTTTAATCTTTTACTCTTACTATAAAGTTTGTTTCTCGGCCATACAAATATTACGCTCGGAGACGTTTTTTGAAGTTCCATAAGGAGAAAATTGTTGATTCAGCATTATCTTCAGTTTCTTGTGGTTTTCATTACTACGTGCTTTTAGAACTCCTGGGTAAGCAGGTGTTTCTGGTGTCTTGATTGACAATCGAGTTAACTAATTACGTTTGAGAGTAACGCCTTCGCAATCGTGCTGCACCCTGCCAGCAGGTGTAGTAACTAAGGAGTATTTAAGCAAGAGCGTGGAAATTTTGGGAGCTTTAGAGTTTTAGCTTAGCTTTTAGGATTTTTGAACGTGAAGCTTTTGCAGGAGCTTCCAGCTTTAACTGTTAGAATGCGATGTACGAAGATAGCCTCGGAGCAATAAGGTCGCCGGCCTGACTCCTGCCCTCTGCCCGAACTTTGAAATAAACTATTTAACCTAGAACCCCAATGGATTTATGTCAGTCATTTCAACAAGGGATGGCGTAAGGCCCATTCATTACATATACATATATTAATTATTGTATTAAGTATAATGCTTTAACCATTTATACATGCTAGTTGTCTGCCAGTGGTCGAAATTCGATCATAAAGCATTATTTTTTTAATTTGAGAGTGAATAAAGTTCTTCTGTCAAAGAGTATGTCTCAAGATTCCATATACAGAGAAACCTAGTAAAGTGACCACCTAAGCTAAGAGACCATCTATCTATCGTGACCACTTTTATGCAATTACACTTTATAACCACCATACTTTTCTGTGAAGGCCTTTTTGTAAAGACTTGTATCGTATTTTGCTAAATGCAAAGGCAGCTCCAGCAAATGGGTCATAGGGTCATCTCCCTCTACCGACCTTGGATTTCACATGTCCCCGTATTCTTTCACTCATTCAAATTGCGTTTTGTACAATTTAGGCTAATCTAAAAAGTCTAGTACCCCACTCCGAAAATTCAGCCTTGATCCGTACTCGGCTGCAGGCCCATTAAGTTCGGAGTTATAAAATCTTAAACCGTCGAATGATTGAACTGTACTTGCTGAGGCGTACCACTGACCATGTATAAAAATTGCTGCGTCAATAAATTTGCACTTTTATCGAATGATTGTCCTTGAGATTTATTTACTGCATCGCAAATGCAGGTATATTTGGAAACTGAGTTTTCTGAAAGAATATAGAAAAATTGTACCAGAATATTTTATAAGTAGAATTAAAATTCTTTTATTGTCTGCGGTTCTAGTTCAAACTTCGGAATCAATAGCATTAGGATGCATAAGCTTGGTGCGCATTCTTGTTCCATTGAATAATGCTTTTGTTTTTAAGTTTCTAATTAGTATAATGATACAATTAAATTTCATACTAACTAATGTGGTGGTGGCAAACTATGGTATTTTTCGATTAGCCAGTCGCAAATCCCGCCAACTGTTCTTTTTTTCTGGGAAACGTTTAAAGACTACTTCTGAAACACTGTTGTTCCCCAAAACAACGCCGAAATTTTAATCCGTATACAAAATAGCATTTATGTACAGAAAGAAAGGCGATCTATGCTAATTAGGCTGTTTCAGCAGATCTGCAGTTTATCAATAGTATTGCCGAAGTATGAATAATTCAAAAAGCATACGAAAAGAGCCCGTGTCTTAAAGCTTCGCTAATTTTGGGCCAACGTTGACAAATTATTGCGATTCTGATAAAAAAACTTGATGATTTTACAGCACGGACGACCACTCCAAATTTGCATAACGCACTTTTTACGTAAAATGTGCCATCCATCGGTCAAAATTTGGACTGTACTTTTAACTACAGATCCCTCTCCATGGTCCATGTAACATATTTACCAAGTTTTAATAAGACACGTCCTCCAGAATGAGTTTTACAGTACGCAAGTCTAAACAGGGTAACTTTAATTTTAACCACACGATATATGATGTTCTTTATTAAAGTTTCAGAGCAGCAAAAAGTAGTAGTCAACTATACTATCACATGAAAAAAAAATCACAACCAGATTGTGCAGCAATGTTTTCATGAGAACAAAACAAAGAAATCCTGAAAATAATACAAATTTCAAGAACTTAGTGCAAACAAAGGCGGATTAAAAGGGGGAGCCCACCGAGAAAGAGAAATTAATGTTAAAGATCCTATTTTACTTCCATAAAATGGATATATATGTCAATCTTCTAACTAACCCCCCCCCTCCCGCCCCGACAAACTTGCATTAATCCGCCACTGAGTGCAAAACATTTTCAATGTGGTAGTTTTTATTTGCAACCACCTTTTGAAACCTTAGATTGCAGTGAATGAGACACTATTCATCAGCACATTTTTTTTTTTCTGTGTGTGTTTAACCAGATATAAGGCGGCTATGTGTGGGCTCCCATTTTAGTTGTTATTTGCATTCGAGAATATTTTAATTACAAAGTAGTGGTTGGTTATGAAACATTTATTTTTGGATTTGTTCGCTTGGTTTCAGGAACCCCTTATAAATCGTCGTCGAATAAAGTAGACATCATAATGGCAGTTTTCAGTAGCACATAGAAAGGAAATTTACAATTCATAAGACAGACACAAATAATCATGTCAGTAACTATAGTATCGCGATTCGCCATCTGGTGGTGATTTACTGAACTATTCATTTTCTCGGAAATTACTCCTGTTCTCCCAATCTCATCAACCCGTTCCGTCCAGATTATTACAGTCACATTTTCTAATTCGTGGTTAGTAAATAAATTTCTGGCACCAATTGTATGAATAATTAATTTTTTAAATATGTATAAAAAGGAAAATATTGTATGTGTAACTTTGTACCATTAAATTATTTTGTGGAAATACTCGTGAATTGAAGACAGGAAAATTAAGTAACGCTTATGGATTTTTTCGCCCAGAGACAATTATAATATGATCACTAATAACATGCTAAACTGGATTACCGTCTTTGTAACAATCTACAACGTTTGATTCCAATCCGCCGTTGAACTTAAACAAGCAAACAGATAAACATGACAGAAAATCGTTCTCTGTGGAGAAATACTATTTTATTTTAATCTACAACGTTTCTAGAAATAATTCGTTTCGAAAATATTTTATGATTCCTGTACGTGTTTTATCTACCTAGCAAATTTTTTCATGAAAAGTTGTCCATAAAAATACGCTCTTGAATTTATTAAAACTCGATCAGAGCATACTGTGTTCAGACATTTTAAATTATTTTATTAATTTATTTGTCATAATACTACAGAAACTCTAACTAAGCACTAAATTTTTTTCTGGAATAATGAGTTCATTATATTAAAAGTTAACCGAAATAATAATATACAAACCAGAAGTCGAGTATCACCCCTACATACTACTGTACCTTTCTGCAACCTAAGAATTTTCTCCTCGCCTAGACAATTCAGATAATCAGGCCAAGACAGGAATCTAGATCACTCTCTATATCAATAGTTAAGAATTGGATATTTTATGTATAAGAGGCTGGGCAGAAAAGGGGTTAAAATTTCTTGAAAATTTGGTAGCATTCTGAGCAATAAGTTTTCTGTACACCTTTCTAAATAGGTAAGCTTTACATATAAATAGAGAAACCTGTGAACACGCTGTGCTACTAAATTTCGATGCTCACGATTATTTTATTACATTTATATTATTTTGTTACAGTCCCAGAAAAGCAAAACGACAGGAACTGACAACCACCACATTTTTGAAAATATGTCTGTTACCTTTTCATTTTACTTTTAAAGCGCAACTGATGTCAGCTGTGGAAAAATTCTACGCATGATTTAATATGAATATTTTAGAAAGTAAATTCACATTTTATCCATTCGTAAAAGGTAAATACTGTTTGATTCAGGAAAAAGTCAGTTCTACTTTTATAGTTCTACCCCATTTGGTATATTGGTATGGGTACATGTTCAAATTTTCTTCAGTTTAGAATGCCTTGCAGTAAAATATAAATTAAAAGAATTGAGGAGTATAAAGTTTCCTAGACTATTTAGTTTTGTGCTCAGTTAAAAGAGTCAGGTTTTTATGTTCAATTTTATCATATTGCAGTATAGTGAAATTAACCTCAAAAGAAAAATGAATCCCACAAAAAATTGACTAAATGAAAAACATATGCGCCATTTTAACAACAGTATTTAATCTCGATAACAGTAACATGTTAAAGAGAAAGGCTTGAATAGGTTGCTTTAGATTCTAAGTACTACAGATATGAAGGAAAATTCGTATGTCTGACAAATTCTATTTGACAGGTGTTTTGGGGATGCTTCAATTATTAATGTTCGAGATGTATAAATATAAGAATTCGGGATTTTCATCCGTTTTTATCCATAGTTTATTTGTATCCGGTTACAAATTATGTTTCTTGTATTCAATGACTTTCAGATTGTTTTCTTTTATTATAGATACATAGATGAAAACTGATATACGGCTACGGAAAACAAAAAGGCATAGTTGTTCTTTATTCGGCCGTTGTTCGTCACACAGCAAAGTTATATGTACTATTCGCTTACAAAGAACGTATACTTTATTTAATATGCTGTTCATAAATTTTACATAAGGGGCGTCCTCATATTTAATTCCGCATCAACTTCTTTTTTTTTTCTTAACTAGCAACTCTCTATTTTGACTTTATTAAATTAAAAAAATCTTCAAATGGAAATTAAATATTTTACGAATTTTCTACAATAATTTCCGGAGATACTACGAATTCTCTTTCGTAGTATCTCCGGTAGTATTTTCACGATTTCAAGTGGTTATCTAGTTATTGAGAACTGTGTATGAATATTCAGAATCTTTTCCTTAAAACAGTTTCACTCGTGTCTTGTGTTTTAAACAAGCTTCAGTGATTTCATTAAGCTGCCAGCATGTTTACATTCAACTTAGAGATCGTTTAACAGTTTTAAGAGAAATTATTTTGCACCAGTGTCCTGTCATATGGTATAATTCCGACTTTAATTTCATTAAATTGTTACTCTTTTCGCGTTGTAGCCATGAGCTTATGTTTTTATAATGACCTGCTTAAGTTTGAATTTTTCATTTAGTGCAATATCATTTTAAATAGTTTTCACTACCTACTCATTTTTATGAAACCACAATGAATTACTACTCATTTTTACTGTTTTTATTCATAGTTATTTGTTAATAAACTACCTTTTATTGCTTTAAATGGCTGTTCATTAAATAACATTACAAACCTCAACCCGAACTAGTGAATCATCAATTAAATACAGTTCTCTAAATTTGTAGTTAAGCTACCATTGCGTGAAACTCTATTTTTATTGCAAAATAAATATGGATTCCTTTTTTGCGGATTGCCAGCACGTGGACATTGGTAAATGATTTCCAGGCCACTAGGTGTTAGACCCTTACAGAAGCTCGAGCCACAAGTAAGTGTCCACTTCTGTGCGAGTACGAGAACTGTTTGTTTGTATAGCAGAGGTTCGTCCAAACCTCAGTACCATAACTAGCTCAAAAGACGTTTTCAGAACGTTCGAAGAACGTCCTGTGAACATCTGTTTACTAGTTTTGTTGTTGCTGTTGTTTCAAATGCCCTCTAGCAGCCACGGAGCAGTGTAGAGCCCCCATATAGGACGGCGATGAGAGGAAATGGACGGCTTCCATTTTAATGAGCCCCAGTGGGAGGAGGTCCGACTAAGCTCGGGATTCCTTTCTTTTGAACCAATTCTAGATGAGGGACCAACCATTTGAAATTGGCCCCCAACAGTGGTATCGATTGAACATGGAGCACATTGGAGCCACGACGAATTTTACGTGCACCAGCTCCCATTAGCGTACACGGTCCCACAGCAGTCCATCCGAGAGAGGAGTTTACTCTCCCAAGCACTGGCCATACACTAGTGGTGCTACTAGGCAACCACACGTACCAATCTATTAACTGAAGAGGCTTTCGATAGCCCGCCAAACTACGAAACCATTAAACCTTATTAAGTAGAACAGCAGCCACGTTATTAACCCTTTTTCCTTTATAATTTTGTAGTAATTATTTTCTGGTTTCCAATACATATTTTCGTGACGTGTACCTTAAAAACAGGTAAGAAAAAAATGCTGTAACTTATCATGTTTGCGAGTTGCTCCGTAATATTACTAACCACATCTTCTAAGCACTGTATTCGTTTGAATAATTTTTCAAAGTAATAATGAGCTCCATTATGGAACAAGAAAATTTTACAGTATTATAAGCCGAAAATTCCTGTTTTAAAAAAGTGGTTAGTTGTACTCCGGACAGTTGGCAGCTGGGAATTTATCGAAATTTCCCTTGACAGAATATCGGAGTTAATCCCACAGAATGCGTATACGTTATGGCCACGCATTTAACGTCATAAAAATATTACATTCGAGCTTATATCGTCTGCGAGCAGAAAATTTTCTTTTTGCACGCTTCATAACGCAAGCGAATGGCTTGCCATGCGTATCTTATGCAGCCAGTTGATTTCTGACGGTATGAGATTCTATCATGTAATTTCCTTCAAGATTGAACTTCAGAATCGATTCATTACGCCCTCTGACAGAATAGTGGTGAATGTTTCAAAGGACCCTTACGTACCGTTAAGACCTGTTCAGGTTCTAAAATTGTTATTTTGTTTTAAACATATGCTCGTTAACCCCTTCCTCAACGCTCCCGTCAAAATCACGTGCTGCTCTTTCTCCCCTATTTCTCGCGCCCGTGATATTTCCGGGCTAGAATGTTCAAAAGTTATGCGCCAGAAAGATTAGAGAATTTCAATTCTTATGCACGGAATTTTTTTATATCTCATTTTACACAACAATTAACAGCACCCGACTATTTTTAACTTAACTGGAGATAACTTATTTTTAAAAAGACGGTAGCACTACTTAAACATTATTATTTGTGATATGCATTTAGCAATCTTAGCTCACCTTTTTATTTATGTTCAGAGAAAATTTATTTACATTATGGAATAGGATTAAATTCTCGTTTAAAGCATATATTTTTAATTTTTACCTGATTACTGGGAAACACACATTCAGTCACAATAGCGGTAAATGTTGGCTTTTTCTAGAAATTTATTTTATTTTTTTTTATTTCATGATAAAAAAGCGTCAAAAACTTTAAAATAAAAAGAGATATTGTTCATTCACTCATTTTATACAATTTTTTCGAATAAAAAAATAAGCACTTTTAAGACCGTCTTCTTGAAAATAACCTTTCAACCTTTTCAGGGTTAAACCATTTTTTCATTAATTGTACACCCCGTCTGAAATCGAACGCCTTAAATCAACTAGAATCTCACATTAAATATATAAATAATTCATGGATTGAAGATTCATAATTCTAAAAATTTCTCGAACCATGCTTCATAATTTTAAGTGCGTTGATATTCGGAAATATATTACTTTATGAAATATCAGACATGCACTCCTTTTGAAATCCTTAGCTTGGCGCTTGATCTATGACTTGATACCGCTTCATTCCTCGCTTGGAGGAGTTCGCCTAACGTAATTTCAAACATAAAATTTCAATTTGGGTTCAAATAACTGGGAACGTGCTTGAAACAGAGTTGAAAGATTGACTTTTACGTGCGAAGCAAATTTACGGATCCCAAGAACTTTTCTGATGTTTTTAAAATTTATTCTGAAAAGCGGAAGAAATTGTGGCTTAAAGATTTTTGAAGTGTTAGATTATTCGATGAAACCTGATGTTTTTTAAAATATATAACAGCTCTGATTGAAGTTTTATGGGTGCATCCTACAATATACTGATCTTAAATGCAAATTGATGTTCCCTTTGGAAAATTAATTTTATAGAACATCAGAATTGATGCAGGTACGTTTTTGAATGTTTTTGGTTTTATTCTTTTTATCTTTAAGATTAAAGTTTGGCTGTAAAAGTTTGTAGCTTATCTCATCACAAAAATGAGTGCATGTATAAAAATGAGTGTATGTTTGTAGCGTATCTAATTTATTTCTACCAAAAGGGAAGCCAGCTAAGCTTTATCACCAATATTGCTGGAGGATTTGAGAAAACACCAAGTTAAACAATGGGGACACCGAGACTATTTTATCTCGCGTTCTAGTTAACCAATTTTCGTGCAACAAAATGCAAATTTTAATGATTTTGCACATAGAATACGAATTTTAGACTATTTTTAAACCTTGAAGGAACAGAACAATCCAGAAATTCGTCACAACATGAATAAGACATTCAAAAAATTGCAGTTTGCTATTGCTGAGTATGTCAAAGAACTCAGATTCATTATTCTAGAAATTAAAATAGGAAAACAAATTCTTATTTTAAGTGTCATTTTAAAGGTTGACAAACAATAGAAAATCAATATGGAAAACATATTTATTAAAAAAGTATTCGGTTATTCTTTAATAAACATCGGCAGATGCAAAGAAACAATCACACGATCATTTTTCTGTTTAGATGAATTTGGCGAGTGAGTTTTGCTACAAAACAGTTGGTTTTAATATGAGTTATGCAACAAAATGAAATTTTCATCATTTTTTCACGCAGCCGTAATATGTTCTTTATGGTCCAAATAACTATTGCAGTCCTATTCGCCTTAACCTTTAAACTCGCGGGGTACTCGCTGTGAGGACACAATTCAGATATTTTGGCTGTTTTGATTCACGAAGAATAAATTGGATTTAAATTTAAATACTCAAGGAGGGCATCTAGATAGACTGCCCAATGTCTAAAAAGTACAACAGTTGCTATCTCACGACTTAAGTACCAGCAAGATGGCGGTCGATCGAATCGCCCAGTGCGTGCCAAACAGCTCGAGAACATTTCTGACATAGCTGGCGATGCGGCACGGCTAGACCTTCCATTTAAGACCTGATAGTTAAATAGTTGAAATATGACCTTCGTTTTGAAATTTTAATTTAATGTTATTCTATGACTCGAGGGCCGTGGTAGCCCAGTGGTTAAGGCGTTGGACTGGCAACCGGAAGGTTGCGGGTTCGATACCCGCGTACCACTAAAGACCACCGTGTACACGCGGTGTACGTGCACGTTAAATCCGTGGTTCCGAAAGTCCTCTCGGCGGTCGCTAGCAGTTTCCGAGGGATGACAATATTCAGAAGTCCCCCCCACCTTCTGATGAGGTTCCAAATTGTGGCGGGAAATTCTGGGAAGGACGTACATGTAGCTCTAACCGACACATTCAGTGACGCGAGCTGTCCTCTCCTGGCAAATAAATAAATAAATCTATGACTCGACATCACTTAATCCTTCCTAAGTGAATTGAACTGCAGGACTTCAAAGATAAAATTTCAGTTTGAGAACAGATAGTTCTAGTTACCTGAAATAGATCTTATATCTAAAACACTTTCATCTACAAAGCAAACTCAGAGATCGATCTGCATTTTGAGGTACTTATGAACCCTTCGAAGCGCAAGCATTTTTACATTAATATAGAAGAGCAACTGGACAGATGACCAACACCGAAAAAATGCAGCCGTTGGAATCGATTCAGTTAACTACCAATAACATGGCGTCCGATAGAATTACCCATTGGGTGCCACAGAGCCAAACTACGCGGCCGCACAGCCAGAGCAGACAACTGTGTCAGAAAACTTCTTCAGCTCTATGGCGCCAAGCTGGCCTATTCGATCAACCGCCACGTTTTTGGTAGTTAAATGAATCTACGGTAACGGCTGCACATTTTTAGTTCATATTCTTCACACATTAAATTTAGCGTTGGGACCATTTATTCATATTTTTTTGGGACAAGCAGTTAAAGCGCTGAAATAAGGTGGTTTCATGATGCAACCACCGTGTGTCAAAGGGTTAACCCTTTCAGACCTGATTCAATAATTTGTCTCCAATAGATATGCGAATATTTTTATAACACATTAAATTTGTGATAAAATAAATAAATAAAAATTCCTTAACACTAAATATTCGTTAAACAAACAGAACCCTTTTCAAAACAAAATTGATAATAGTTACTTTGTAATATTCTTTCAAAATTTATGTACTAAATTGTAGATTTCCCGTCTGAAAAGGTTTAAAATATATTCTAATACATTCTAAAATTTTGAGAAGGAAATTAAGCGTTTGAAGGTGTCAGTGCTCCATTTCCAAAGCTCCATTTCCAAAGTTTGAAGAGCAACCGACCGAGTAGTATCAGCAGATACTGACTGCATCGTAGATACTTCTATTATTGAATTTAAGTCTAGATACCCAATAAAAGTTTATTTTCAAAATAAAGTTTACTTTGCATTGTTTTAGGTTTTAGTTCTCCTTTTAAATTTTAAAATTCTAGGGTTTTTTTTCTTTCTACAGAACACTTTTGCTTGAGTACATTTCAGAATATTCAGATTAATTTTAACGGTTTTGTGGAATAGCATTGGTAATTACCGTGGTTAACCTAGCTGTAACTTGCTCTTCTCAGAACTCGCTCTTGCTCTCTCTCTCTCTTCTTGTTCTTCTCAGAGCTCTGCCTTGAAGAATATGAACTCATTTATCAACATAAAACTGCAATTTTCAACGCAACATTATGTTTGCTTTTCCTGAAATTGCCAGAAATTATCTGAACTGAATACGCAGAATATTTTGTTGTTGGTGGTGGTCTGTTTAGCCAAAGGTACACACGAGGGCTATCTGCCTGATGGGTGATGCTTTCGATGGATGACTTTTTAAAGGATTCTAACGCGTATTTAAGGTCAATCTGGTGAAAACCTCCCGAAACTCCAGATCGTTAGATCGATAATCGCGCTATAGGCCAGAAGCAGGACTCTTTACACTTCAGCCATACTGAACATCGTATTTTGTTGATTCAACAAAATTTTGGATAGCTCTATTTCAAAGAAATATTTTTGTTGAATCAAACAAGTTACTGCTGATTCAACAAAATATTTTTTTTATTTAATAAAATATTGTTCAATCCAACAAAACATTTTTGTCTGTGCATCTACCAATGTTGAACGTCTTATTTACTCGCGCAGGGAGAAGGTTTTAGAAGAGAATTGGATTATCATTTTTTTTAAAAATCTTCATCCTAGGTTTAACCCTTTGAGGCGCAACCCTTTCCCAATGCTGATAAAAGGGCATCCGTTGCCATCGCTCGACTTAACTACCACCAAAATAGTGGACGATCGAAACGTTCATCGCGTGCCACAGATCTACAGACACTTTTTTTTGACGACAGCTGTCGTCAAAAAAGGGTCTGTACATCTGTGGCACGCGATGAACGTTTCGATCGTCCGCCATCTTGCTGGTAGTTAAGTCGAGCGATGGCAACGGCTGCCCTTTTTTTCAGCATTGGGCAATCTATCCAGCTGTTCTCGCATTCTTCCATTTTTCAGCAGATGTCAGTGCTGTTAAAAATAATCGTGACCATTTTTTTACGGGAAATGACGTGCTAAAAAGTAAAGGATTCTCGGGGAGCTATGTCACCCGCAACTATTTTTATTGAAATCAAATCTATTCTTCGTGACTGGCAACAGTCAAAACGTCAGAGTTTGGTGTTCCCAGACCGGGAACACTGCGTGTTAAAGGGTTAACCTGTTTACTTTTACCTTAACATTATAGATTAGACTTCTGTGTCAGGTGTTGCTTTCTTACACTCGTCTTGAATACCGTTGAAAGAAGCAGTTCAACATTTCACCATAAAATGGTGCTAAATTAGCCTCAACCTTCCATGGAGAAAAGTCGAACAATAATTTGGTTCCATTGATCAGTTCAAGAACCGAATCATGGTACAACATTTCTCCATGGAAAGGTTGCAGCTAATTTAGCACAATTTTACAGTGAAATGTTAACTGCTTTTTTTAAAGGTGAAGATAAGGCTTCACTGTATGTTTGAATACTGTATTAAATGGCCAAATCTGTAAAACAACACCGAACGCTGATGGGGAATTTTCACCGGCTAGATAGTACCCTATAGTGAGGTTTGCCGGGGAATATTTTCATGGGTTAACATTCGTAGAAGAGGGGAAGGCCTGTCCCACATTAAGAAACCCCTCCCATTTCTATTTAACCACTTCCATTTGCAGTAAAGAGTAAAACTTCAGCTAAACAACTTCAATTTCACAAATATCTTTGTCCTTTTCCTAGAGGGTGTAAATATCTCTTTCTCAAAATTAAGATTTGTACCTCCAGCAACTTACAATGAATTTGTTAAATCTGCTTCGTTTAATTTAGTGTTGGATTTCAAAATAAATTTAAAGAAGTTTCGCAAAATGTTGACGATCGTTAAAATACACTTTTCCACGTAAAAGATATTGTGTCAGTTTTATTTTTCAAACAACTACCTAAATGTGCTTGTTCTCAAATTGAAATTTAATCTTTGAAATACTGCTACGAGTTTATGCCTCGAGGCACGAAGACATTTTGAGCTCTACATCAAAATTACTTACAATATTTGAAGAGGAATCTTCAAACTCAATAACTCGATGTTATTAAACGTGTAGCTAAGTATCTTTTTAAGAAAGTTATGTATCCTTACGAATTCACAATTACTTTGATATTCATACATGTGAAAAATAAGTTTAAGATTCTTCAATAATTATTCATATGTCCTGTGCAACTTGCAATCGTTTTGTTTCTTTCTTGCAGTATTTTTTGAATGAAATGTGATTTATGTATGTCTCATTGGTCTGTATCTTACTGCAGTTATCTAAACATAACTGTGATTACAACAGCTATCGAAGAACAAGTAATATAAATTGCGTCAAACGTATCGATTATTTGCGAATGTACAATTGCGTAACGAATCCTCAACACGTTTGTGGGATACTGAAAATCTCGTGTGAAGAAATGGCGATTTAATTTGATTTGATTTTGGGAATACGGTCGATTATCTACATGAGGGATCTTGGCTGAGGGTGCTGTCCGTGGGGTACTTTCTAAGGGGTCCTAACCCGTATTTACTCGGAATTTCGGAGAAAACCACGGAAAACTCCGAACTGCTAGGGGTCGTGTTCAAATTTCGAAAAAGTCACTTTGAAAATTAACGAGAAGAATTTTTTTTTTTCTTAACGTTGTCTTGTTTCCAACCATATTCTTTGCCCTTTTCTAATTTGTGACGCTTACTTATCTCAGATAAAGAGTTAAAGCTCGTTGCCATATTTTTGGAAAAAACTGTGTATGTTGTGCATTTAAACAGCGTCCCGACGCACGACATTGTGAAACAAAAAGAGTGTAGCTGTATCGTGGACATGGCTGTGTGTTTTTACATGAATACGTGTAATTAACGAGTAATATAATCTTTGAGTTTCATCAGGTTCAGGAAAGATATGAAGTAAACAGATAATTACAATGTTATTACTTTTTTAAAGGTAGGTCTGTAATACGAAAAGTACGAAATAAATGACACACAGGGATATATCGAGATTTCTGGTAAACGTTAAATCAATACAGGCATTATCTAGCATTGTTGGACAAGTTGTGATGTAAGACAAATTACACTCGCTGAGCATGAAGTCGTGCAACGAGCGATACTGAGAGACATTAGCATTAAAGGCTCCAACCATCATGATTGATGGAATAATCTTAACGATGTTATTAGAATACTTTAACAGCGATAGTAACATACAAATCTTAATTTCTGTTAACGCTGTGCCAGGATGGATGTACGTACACCCGTTTACGGGTATCACTGGATGGCTCTTGAGAAGCCTTTTCCAACCACTATCCCTTTGAGGCGCAACCCTTTCCCAATGAGGAAAATAGGGCAGCCGTTGCCATCGCTCGACTTAACTACCAGCAAGATGGTGGACGATCGAAACGTTCATCGCGTGCCACAGATCGCGTGCACAGCCAGCTGTCGTCAAAAAAAGGTTCTCTAGATCTGTGGCACGCGATGAACGTTTCGATCGTCCGCCATCTTGCTGATAGTTAAGTCGAGCGATGGCAACGGCTGCCCTTTTAACAACATTGGGCCATCTATCCAGCTGTTCTCGCATTCTTCCATTTTTCAGCAGATGTCAGTGCTGTAAAAATAATAGTGACCATTTTTTTAAGGGAAACGACGTGCTAATGGCCTTATCACACTAAAGGGAAAATCCGAGCAACTTCGCGCTTGACCAACTTTTCCGACGGACTTGAAGGCGTGGTTATCTTTAAGGGTTGCAAAAGTAAACAAACTCTCTCCGACGCCAAATAGTCATCGCATTGCTCATTTGGCGTGCAGGTTCTTATTTTACTTATCGTGCGTTGGTATATTTACATCGGATCGGCAGCATCAGATGGTCAGCAATCTCTAATTCCAAAGTCCACTTGAATGCGGCCATAATTTTATTTACACGTGATTCTGACATCGAGCCAATCTTCGAACATATTAGTAGTCGCCATTGCTCGAAATTTCTTATGACGTAGTAGGAAGAAGTACTCTGATTGTCCGAAATTTCGTCCGACTCGGATTTTTTCCTTCGGAAAGGAAAAAGTTGGAGTTCGCGGTCGTCAAGGTAACGGCGGAGAAAATCGGCCGGAAACTTGATTTGCAAGGAAAGTTGGTCGGATTTTTCTCAGTGTGATAGCCCTATAAAAAGTAAAGGATTCTGGTGGAGCTATGTCACCCGCAACTATTTTTATAGAAATTAAATCTATTCTTCGTGACAGGCAACAGTCAGAATGTCAGAGTTTGGTGTTCCCTGAGCGGGAACACTGCGCGTTAAAGGGTTAAAAGTTCTCTAAATTTTGATTTGTTTTTTTGTACGAATATAGGCCGACAATGCATTCTTTATCTCATTTTTTACTTTAATACTATCCTTTATTCATTATAACTATTTCATACAAATGTTTCATATATGCAATCGGTAGATCTTGACGAGAGTGGACGAGTGAAACGCAAACGTACTTTCTAGCTTCTCCGAGTCAAAATTTATACCAAAGGGAGATGTGACACAACGAAACGACTTCGAAATGGCGGCGCTTCTACCTCCATCGCAAGCGATGCGTCGACAACGACCTCTCTCAACGAATTATTTGATCCTTTAGCTATGGAGTGGTGTCATTAAATTTTGGATGTAGATGAGAGCTATGTAGCTACAACCTCCAACTCTGTTCCCCGTTTTTTTTACCATCAGTTTTCTGCATTGCCTCCCACTATGAAAGCAAATTTAAAGACATACTTACGTCCAATTTCAATGTCATTCAATATGTTTGACAGGCAAGGGAGTTTGACACCGAACTCGTAAGGCCCGAGTTCATATCCAAGGTGATGAAAGTGACATTGTTTTCTCCTCCCTTTTTATGATAAATAAAATAGGAAAATTAAAAAAATCCGTGTTATTTTCCTCATTTTAGTCATGTGGAGAAAAACAAAAATTTTAGTTTTCGTTCTAAATATAAAGTAATAAAGCTTATTTATTTACATAAAGGATATTTCTATAAGTTGAAACATATATAAAATGCAAAGTGAAGTTAACTATATCTAGAAGTGATGAAAACACATCCCTGTGTGTATTTCAAAGGAAGTCTGTTGGAAGTGAATTCATAAATACAGTCAGGCGTCGCAGTCGGTCCTATTTTAAAAAAATTCCTACCTTCATCAAAGTTTTATTTATATAGCCTGGTATTTTAATGGTTTGATAGGCGAAAGCTTAACATCTAAAAGAACATATAACAACTGTTGAAGCAGCAGAACAATTTACTCTTATTTATAGAGGTAGGAATTTAAAAAAAAAAATAGGACCAACTGCGAGGCCCGGTACAGTGTATCACGGTGTACAGCCAAAACTAATGGTGAAAATGACAACAAATTTGCAGCAAATTTTTGCTAAAATTACCGGAGAAATGTGATTTGAAAAAAATAGTTCAAAATTCACCACCAGGTGATTTTTTAGAACGTTTTAATTGGAATAAAACAGACAACTAAACATTCTCAAGAGAAGAAAACAGTCAAGTGGCAATGAAACAGATATTTTACACCAGTATGCGTTGGAAGAGTTTACAAATTAGTAACTAAAACATTGCAAAAAGCGTTAGTTGATTTTTGGCCCTTGTTTTGTTCACTCCGGGTTTTTCTGTTGGCATATTTTTCTGAACCGATTTTTGTGGACCGATGTGCATTGATACGTTTCCGTTGCATTTTTCCATAGGGTTGCCAGGTAGGGGGAAAAGAAGGAGAATAAAAGAGTGAAAGTTGTCTAAGTTTGCAATTTTTGTTGATTTATCGCCAAGTTTGGGGACAAAAAATAAGTCTCGAAAACTGAACCTAGCTTGGCGATACTTCCATATTTGGCTAGAAATTGGCAAAATTCTGCAGTTTATTACAAAGGAGGAACTAAAGTTAGAATGTGCCTGACGAAGATTTAATAGACAATTTTAATATAGATTTCGATTCCAAAAAAGTGCTTTATGCAACAAGAAAGAGAAAATGTGGCACACTCATGAATAGTGATACACTTTCTAACTTAAGGGAATGCGGAAGAAAAATAGGGATGGCGCATGGATTATGATAGGCTTTTAATATATGGCCCTTTAGTATGCATTTAAAATATGAAAGTGCTTCAGATTTTTTTATTTTTTTAAACCATTTTCTGTCCACTTTTAACTCTCTTCATTTACTCTCACTGAGGTTTCCTGAAAATATGGTAGTACTCTCACCAGTAGTTTTTGTTGTATTGGATAGGAAGACATTAAATATAACCACCCTGTATATCTAAATCGGACATGAAAACAATGAAAATACCAGCCTGTACACTCATGCTACTTAAATCAGAAGATATTTTATAAACATTCGAAATATGAGACCTTCTCGTATAATCTTGACGCTTTCAAAAGATTTCAGCGAAACATTTTCCCTCGGATATAAGAATGAATTTTAATAAACATGATAAAACGCCACCCGAACGCCAAATTTGCTTTGAGCATGAAAGTCATTCTTTCAGCTCCACTTCGACGAGTATCATTCCAAGTCGTCGACTCCCAAATTGAAATTTTATCTTTGCGATGCAGTTATGCGATTCTCCTGCTAAAGATGAAGCGATATCGAGTCATAGATCAGCATTAAGCGGAGTGCTTCAAAAGGGGAGGCGTGCTCCAAATTCATAGATCTGGAATTGCACAGGTTTCTGAATCTCAATTCCTTGAAGTTATGAAGCATGGCACATAAGTTTTAGGTTTCAAAACTTATTAATTTTAACAGATTAGGGAAGAAACGTTTTAATATTTTAGCAATGTTGACTGTGCCGTGATTTAGTCTTGTGCATTTTTACATTATCTTTTAACCCTTTGAAGCGCAACCCTTTCTCAATGCTGAAAAAAGGGCAGCCGTTGCCATCGCTCCACTTAACTACCAGCAAGATGGCGGACGATCGAATCGTTCATCACGTGGCACAGATATAGAGACCCTTTTTTGACGCAGCTGGCTGTGCGCGCACAGCCCTGTTTTGACGTAGCTGGCTGTGCACGCACAGCCAGCTACGTCAAAAAAGTGTCTCTAGATCTGTGGTCCGCCATCTTGCTGGTAGTTAAGTCGAGCGATGGCAATGGCCGCCCTTTTTTCAGCATTGGGCAATCTGTCCAGCAGTTCTCGCATTTTTCCCTTTATCAGCAGATGTCAGTGCTGTTAAAAATAATCGTGACAATTTTTTTACGGGAAATAACATGCTAAAAAGTAAAGGATTTGCGTGGAGCTATGTCACCCGCCACTATTTTTGTAGAAATCATATCTATTCTTCGTGACTGGCAACAGTCAAAACGTCAGAGTTTGGTGTTCTCAGAGCGGGAACACTGCGCGTTAAAGGGTTAACGAAGATTGGCTAAAAAGCAGCTGACTGAAACAAAACGAATTAATTAGTTTGCTGTAGAATTATCAAAAGTAAAAAAAGGAACATGATCTAGGACTGTTTAATATACAACTTATTGCTGGATCACAGTAGTTTGGTTTGTAGGAGGTCAAACTATGCATCGGAAAACCTAGATTCCAATCTGAACTGATAAAGGAAATTGTGTGTGCATACTGTAAACCTGCACATTAAATATATATGACGATGCGACACCGTCGTTGTGTTATGCGTTAGGTTATTGTTCTGCAACTTCGAACTTGCGGAACATCGAATCCCCTTCTTTTCTATTTTATAGAGAGGGCTTATATGAAATGTAATTGTTGTTTTATTTATTATTTTGTGTAACATGACCAAGTGTGGTTTTATACCACATAAAGAATCCAGTGGAAAGTTATAAAATAGAAATCACAAAGCAAATGTAGCAATGTTGCATTAAAACAGTTCTCCAAATATTCTTATAAATAGTCCTTTGCAGAGTGCTGTTTTTGACTTTGCGAAATACTTATCTCGCCGGGGTCAGGAATATCCGAGCTGTAATAAAGTTATTTAACCATATGAAAAATTATTCTCATTGCTAAAAAGATTTCGCCAAGCTGGGATCAGTTTTGGAGACTTATTTTTGGGGGCTAAACTTGGCGATAAATCGCCAAAAGTGGCCAACCTTGGCGAGTTCTGACGTGCAGCAGCTATGGATAACCCTTTATACAATGGTTTAAAAGCACGAATTTTTTTCGGAATTTCAATATGATAACATCATTAAAACGTGATCAAATTAATATGGAACCACCCATGAGCGATCCTCTACAGAATAAAAAAATTCTTTCAAATTAGTCTACTTGGTATAAAACTACCGCTGTACATACATAAAAACATAGGTATATACACAGCGTTGAACACAGAATTTCCTTTTTTTTTCAAGTCGGTAATGAGAGATAAATCTCTCAAAACAATTTTCAAATTAAAAAGTTTTATTTCCTACTTTAATTTATATTCTCGTTTCTATTAAATTGTCCTTTTTCAGATTCTGGAAACCAATGATAAAAATTTACAATTTTTTTTTTCATAAATACATCAGCCTATTGCAAAACTAGAGAGTGGACACGTTAATGTGACAAAGATTAAACATTTCATTGTACTAATTTATCTCTATTATTGCACTGCATTACAGTGTTTTAGATAAGCAAGAAAAATTCAAATTGTTTCCATTTTTAAAGTTCTGTCAGAACGTTTTGGTTTCCGAGTTTTACATGTTAAGAATAAAAAATAAAGGTAGACATCAAAAATACTATAAATGAATAAAATAAATAAATAAATGAGAATAAATAAAATAATATATACTTAGTAGGGTACATACAGGAATATATGCGGTTACTAGAGTCGTATACTTCACTTGTTTGTTATTTTTATTTATGATGTATAAGTAATTTTATAAAAATCTACCACAGTTACTAAGTAAATGTGATTTTCTTAATTCAGAGCTGCCAAGTCTCCGGCTTTTTTCGGGAGATTTCCCACCACTAATTTTTACTTACAAATTTATGGTTAAAATAAGCCCAAATATTTAATGTAAAATAAAACTGTCTAAAAATTGTAGTGGGAAATCTCCCGGAAAAAGCCGGAGACTTGGCAGCTCTGGCAGCTTAATTCATTTATTAAACCCATAAAAAAGTTTAAAGTTTGACCATAAATCGTCTTCACTTACTAAAAGTGCTTAATGTAAAAAAAAAGTTTTATAAAATGTCATTAAAAAAGTGATTGTGATAGTTTTTATATTTGAAGTCGTACTTCAGCAGTCTTTAAAATTTCTAACACTAAAATAAATTCGTAAATTTCTATTCATGTAATACATTTCTGCGACTCGTGTTCCACACATTTTCATCACTCAGATTCGAGTATGTTTAACTTATCTGCCGATTCATCAATATATTCAAATTGGAACGTTGAATGCTAATATACGTCTAAATACCTTTATGTCTTCACAGTAGAAATTTGTAAAAGGATTCGAAAGATAAACTTTCTATGTAAGTATTGAGAAGTTGGAGCGATTTCTAAAACGCAGTCGAAAAGATGACTTTTATGTACAAAGCAGATTTTGAGATCGGTTGCGATATGCGATATTTGTTAAAATCTATTCAAAGATCCAGTAAATTTAGCAAACAGTCTGCGATTAAAGTCGTGCTTTGCTCAAGAGGATATAACTATTTCTTAACAGAAGAGACCCGTCTTAATATATACAGTTCAGTTAAAGTGCGTACGCCATGCAATTTAATCTTCCACCCAATTACATTTTATAAAATACCTGGTTATTCAGAAATATTAGTGAACCAGAAAGTAATGCTGGTTTTTATACATTATGTCGAAGCAAATGAATTTCAAGTAAGTTTACAATCATAAAGCAGTTGCAGTTAAACGAAGGACTCGTTTATTTATTAATATTTGAAACAGTAATTTCGTAAATAACTGTTTTCTTTATTTTCAAGAAAGATGTGTGAAAAATACAGGGGTGGCCGCCCACTTTTCCATGGAGGGAGAATTTCAAAATGCTCTAAATTTTGTTTTCAGGCATTCCTGTGTGACATTTGCAGTTTATAACAAGAATTTTACAAATATTAACTCTTTTTTGCCTGTGAGATGAATATGTGAAAAAAAAACGTTTTGGCTTCCTACTTCCCCTGTGCGTTACGAATTTCGGAAAATCCTTTATTATCTACATCACAAACTTTAGATACATGCCCAGTATTGTATTCTTTACTTCTGTAGTTTCGGATAGACGAAATAAGGACGTAGAAAGATACAGCGTATCTTTCCGTTCATCCTAATATTAAAAAAAATAGAATTTGTTCAGCAATTCAGCTACTAAAACGTAAAATTTCGTTCATTGACTTTCAGTTTCCCAAGGGGTCATCTTACATCAGGATGGGCTGGTTTCTTTTCTATATCCTATGGCGGGTAGTGTACAAAAGGTGTCATTTCAAATAAGTACGGGGGCTGTAAATAAAGTAATGGTAACACACAAATTCGTAGCAGATCGGAAATGCCTGAACAGTGTATAATAGTAGTGATAATGTATAAAACCGTCGATCCAATCAGGAACAGTGATCGCTAGACATTTTCATTTTTACCACTCTGAAGCTTATTTACATAAGGTGATCAGCGGTCGTGGATTAAAATCGAAGTTAGCTGTGGCGAAAAATGTATCAAGGATATCTGGATGTGATCAAGGTTTACGCGAAGAAAGCATTACTATATATGACGATTGCACGATGGGCATCTGTACGAGAGAGAGGGAGCTAGATCTGTGCATGGTCATTTGATGCCCGATCACTAGGGAGCTCCATTCCTGTCATCAACAAACACCACCTTGCCATCTTTGTCCTACGGCTTCCCGTCATCTGGAAAAGGCACTAGACTTTGTTGATGATTATAGGAATGCAATGCGATTTTATTTGTTCACATTATTGTATTATTTTTCTAACGATGTTCCCACTATTTTATTTAAAACATTCGCATCTATAATCCAATTGATGTATTATTTATTATACACGTTAATATATACTATACTATAATTAATCTACAATTTATTTAAAAAACATCATCTTCGGAGGAACTACAGTTTTTGGTTTTCAGTGATATGTTTTCCCCACGTTACTCCGGATTACACACAGTCCATTGTACTTGCTTCATTCTTTGGAAACTACTTTCAGCTACTTTTGTGCACTGTTAATAAAAGTAACTAACATTTCACCACAAAATGGTGCTCATTTAGCTGCAACCTTTATATGGAGAAACGTCGAACCATGATTTTGTGCTTAAACCGATCAATTTAAAAATCATGTTGAAACGTTTCTCCATAGAAAGGATGCAGATAATTTAACTCCATTGTAAGATAAAACGTTGAACTACTTCTATTAACAGTGTAGATACTAAGTTTATCAGGAACGAAAACTACTTTCTATTTTAATATTTTTGGAGAAATACTCAAAAACAAATAAATTTAATACCAATGTCCAACATTTGTCTTCAATCAACTAACCATGAATAATTAAAACAAAAAATCCTACAGCAATTTACAGAAACTTTATTGAACTATTAATTTGAGACTGCTATAACTACATCATCCTTTTATGGACTAAAAAATTGTTATTTTTCTTAGATTAGCAGCAAATAACATATCTGTTTACAGAGGAAGTGCTTTCAGTTACTCATAATGCCTCTAATCTTGAATAAATTAACTGTAATGTAAAGGAACTCAAGAGATAATGTTTGGCATGATATTAAATTAATAAATCTCAAGGGAATATTTTTAAAACTTTAATTAATTTTGAGCTAAAAAAGTATAAGGCTTATCTCACGGAACTATCGACATATTGAAATTATGGCAAGTTCATAATGGCAAGTGATTTACTTCAATGCAATTTTTAGAACATTAAAGAACTTTAAATTGTACAAAAGTGATTATCTTATAAATAAAAATGAAATTCTGTTTGTTTGTTTGTTTGTTTGTTTGTTTATTTGTTTGTGGATTTGAGTTGTATACAAATCCACAAAAATGGACCTATCAGCCTGAAATTTTGCACAGATATGTAAAATAATATAGAATAAATCATAGTCCACTTTAAAACTTTGAAAGTCCACCCGTTCCCGGAATTTAAGAGATTTTTATGTTCTCCACGCAAAAAGCTTTCCGTAATTGTAACCCCTGTAGTGAAAAAAGTGTGAAATAAGGATCGTGGTTGCCATGTGTGGCGATTTTGCCGAATAAGATGTTTTAAATTCTCAAAGTAAAAATAAAAGAATAATAATGATTTTTTTTGTTAGTTTATATTCGTAATCTTATATTTTTTTTAATTATAATATCGTGTGCATGGGAAATCGGAGCAGGAATGAAATGTTTTATACGCAAAACAATAAGAATTGAAGATTTCCGAGGCTAATATGTTAAAATTTTTTAGTTTGGCGAAAAAATAAAATGGCTCAAATGCCGAGAAAGTGAGTTCTAGCGGTTTGCACAGTTTCCGGCTTGGCGAATTTACTGAGAGCTTAAGGAAACGGATTTTTGAAAACAAGTACAAAGGTTTTATTAGAATACAGCGTTAAATTTTAATGATCCCTGCGAAAATAATGCAGTTATTAAGGGATTTCAAGCGATCTATCTTCAGCATTCTCGCGATTTTGAGGAGGATTCTAACGCTTGGCGCTATTTATCGTAATTTAATCGTCTGCTATTTGGGTTATGAATACACCTGCGTATAAGTTTTTGAAATTTTCATTCAGTTGGAATTGTGCATTTTTCAGAGTAGCTTTTCTGCATCTAATGTATTACATCCAGAAAAAAGGATGTTAGAAATATCAATTTTAATTTTGTTTAATCACACTCATGAATAATGATACACTTTCCAACTTCATGAAAGAAGGAACGAAAATAGGGAAGACCCATGGATTATAACTCTTTTTATATATAGCACTTTAGTGCGTATTTAAAAATCTGAAAGTGTGTCAGATTTTCTATGATTCTAGCGCTTGGCGCAATTTAATGAGAGGGTATTTTTAAAAACAAGCGTAGGTTATCTTATAAATAAAAATGAAATTCTGTTTGTCAATTTGTTGATTTGGGTAGTATACAATTCCACAAAAATGGACATGTCAGCCTGAAATTTTACCCAGATATGTAAAATAATATAGAATAAATGATAGTCCACTTTAAAACTTTGAAAGTCCACCCGTTCCCGGAATTTAAGAGATTTTTTATGTTCTCCACGCAGAAAGCTTTACGTAATATCAACCCCTGTAGTAAAAAAAGTGTGTGAAATAAGCATCTTGGTTGCCATGCGTGGCGATTTTGCCGAATAAAATGTTTTAAAATCTTAAAGTAAAAATAAAAGAATAATAATGATTTTTTTAGTTTATTTTTTTAGGTTATTTTTTTTAATTATAATATCGTGTGCGCATAAGAAATGAGGGCAGGAATGAAATGTTTTATACGCAAAACAATGAGGATCGAAGATATCCGAGACTAATATGTAATTTTTTTTAGTTTGGCGAAAAATAAAATGGCTGATAGGCCGATTTTTAGAGTGTGAGTTCTAGCGGTTTGCACAGTTTTAGGCTTTTTGGCTCAATTTACTGAGAGCTTAAGGGAATAGCATTTTTGAAAACAAGTGTATAGGTTTTCTTAGAATACAGCATTAAATTTTAACTATCCGTGCAGAAATAATGCAGTTATTAGGGCATTTCAAACGATGTAGCTTCAGAATTCTCGCCAATTGAGTACATTGATTTAACTTGGGGGAAATCCGCCAAATTTCAGAAAATTGAAATCTTCGCATTTAGTACATCGAGGTAACGATGAATAAAACATGTTATAGTTGATAATTTAAAAAATGCGGCTGTATTAAGGGATTCCACTTTTCAAATAAATGCCTGGCGGTCGAACCATTTCCCATTTTGATTGCTGCTAAGTCAATGCTTCGAATGATTCCCTGAAAAAACTCTTGCAAAATGGCGTATGCTGGCACTTTGGCGAGGCTTAGATTTGAAACTGGATTTTACTTGAGACTGGTATATACGTATAATAAGACTGGTTATAGATAAAAATGAATGTTGGTATGTGTGTAGGAGGTTGAAAAACTCCAGCACCGTTTTACTGATCACCATGAAATTTGGTTCACCTAAGTCTTTTATCATGGAGAAGGTTTTTATGCTATCCGTTTTCCTCTAACTTTTCACTAGGTGGCGCAGCAGAACGTCGAATTCTATTCCGTTTAGCCGTTTGCTATGCGAATATCGTCCAACAAATTTCGATGAAATTTGGTACACGCGAATATTAGAACACGGAGAATATTTTTCACTATCCATTTCCTGTAACTTACCGCTAAATAGCGCTGCAACGCATCAACTTCTATACCGTTCGACTGATCGGCATAAAATTTTTTATACTTACACATTTGAGAACGAAGAATATATTCTAACTGCGTTACTTTTGATGTTACTCACCACTAGACGGCACTGCAATGCATTATTATTTTAACTCGCCACTAGATGGCGCTGCAGCAGGCCAAATTTTTGACCATTCAAACGGTGGCTATGAAAATCAGTATACATAGCTATTTGAACAATGAGAATATTTTGGCGTTATCCATTTTGCTATAACTCGCCACATGACGGCGCTGTAGCAAATCATTACTTTAATTAACCACTAGATGGCCCTGCAGTGTATCACTTCTTGACTGTGCGAATAATCGCTATGAAAATAGGTATACATAGATATTTGAAGACGGGGAAGAGTTTGGCACGATCCATTTTCCTATAACTTGACACTAGATGTCGCGTCAACACATGAACTTCAAGACTATTCAGCCGATCGTCATGAAAATTCGTATACATCGATATCTGAATGCGAAGAATATTTTTGCCGTATCCGTTTTGCTAAAACTCGCCACTAGATTGTGCTACGCCGCATCGCCTTCTGCACCGTAAAAACGATTGCCTTGAAATTCAGTATGCATGATTATTGAACACAATATAACGCGATATCCATTTTGCTATATCTCTTTATTACAATAAATAGTAATCACAACAAATATTAATATCAAAAATTCCATTCATTCCCGTGCGAAGAACGGGTACTTCAGCTAGTAATTTTATAAATTTGAAGTTAAATGAGTGTGGAAAGGATATAGATTCCCGTAATGTGTGCTCCGATTAATGTTTTGTCATTGACACGATGCACTGCGAAATCATTCCGTAACTTTTTGTTTAGATTACCTAATTTTAGATGTAGCCGGTTACAACCTCTTTCCTAATTATTTCCAGCTAAGCCGGCGGTCATCTTAAATTAGTCAAAATTATTTATTAAGAGTTAACTCGTGATTCATAGTTATTGACAAGCTGCATGAGAACCATGAACAGGAGATTTTCATCCATCCGAACTCGGATGGATAAAAACATAACCACAACTCGGACTCAAACACAGAGACAAATTCTAAAATTGATGCAATCACTTCTTCTTACCAACATCACCTACAAGATACATCAAAATCTTTCATATTAGACATTATAAGACTGAGGGAAAACTCGTTGTCGTTTGACATAAATCTTTCAGTGATCAAATTATGTTTAAAATAGCAAAAAGGTACTGTTTTACAGAAAATTTTTGACACTCTTTAGTGTGCAGATTTAATAAAAGGTGGCGTTGTAGAATTCTGAGATGCGTGTCTTAAGATCATCTTGCTTCATGAATTATAATATCCGCAGTTTTGAGAACAAACAAACTTTCTTTTTTCTCTTTTCTTAATTGAAATCTAAAATATTCTGTTCTACATACAATTAGCATTTATTTACTTATTTATAACAAATGCCTGGCTTTAACAAACAAGTCATTAGCCTTCTGGCTTCCCAATATTTATGAACAATACAATTAAAATTTTTAAGTGCGAAACAAGTGTCGATATGTAATCAGTTCAATACAATTAAAATACATTGTCTACCAATAAGTATTTGGACACCTATGATAGAAAAGAAAAACTATATTCAAATTCTATAGTTGGTAGAGCCTCCGCGAGAGGCAACTACAACGTGAATCCTTTGGGGTATACTTTCCACAAGTCTTCCCTAGTAGCACAACTAGTTCAAAAAACGTTCAAATTACGTTGGAAACATGTTTTATGACGTTAAAAAACGTATTTTAAACGTCTTTTGGACTAATTGTGCTACTAGGGTTTGTATTACAGCTAGTGGTATTGTCTTCCACTCGGCTTGGAGTAGGTATAGAAGTTCCTTCACCGATTTTGGACGGGCAGTGCACCCCTTAATTCAGCGATCCAACACGTCCCAGAGGTTCTCAATAGGGTTCAGGCCTGGGCTCTGGGCAGGCTAGTCCATTCGATGAACTCCATTGGCACCATACCAAGCCTTGGTTAACCTCGAAACATGACAACTGGCATTGTCGCCCTGAAAGTCCAGCCCGTAAAATTGCCACGACGTAGGAAGCACATTGTCATCCAAAATAGTGCAGTAGGCATCGGCATTGAGCTTACCATGAATGGAGACCAAGATTCCCAGTCCATACTAGGAGAAACACCCCAGACCATAATTCCACCTCCGCCGAACTTGACTGTTGGCACAATGCATTCTGGCAGGAGACGTTCTCCAGTCAGACGCCAGACCCAGACCCTGCCATCCGAACGGTAAAAGGTGAACCTTGATTCGTCGCTCCAAAGAACCCGTTTCCACTGATCTATGGTCCAATTTTGATGTGCTTTGCCCACATTAGCCGAGCAGCGCGGTTGGACTTTGTAATCAAAGGCTTATGGGCAGCAGCACAACCATGAAAACCAAGCAGATGTGCTTCCTTACGGATGGTATTCATTGAAACAATACTCCCGGATGCCTCTTGAAACTCTTCGCGGATGAGGGCCATCGGTTGGGTGCAGTTCTTCCGAATTTCTCTGGACAGCACTCGTCGGTATCCCAGTTTCGTTGATCTACCGACTCGGGGCACATTCCGACAATCACCGCTCACCTTCAACTTCTTAATCACATAGGCCACTGTCGATTTTGGGTACTTCAGTTCGCTAGATATGTCCCTTGAGGATCGGCCAAATTTGTGATACCCGATAATTATACCTTTCTCGAAATCAGAGAGCTCCGAACTGCGCGGCATCTTGCGTGCGATTAATGCCGATGCTGTTTCCTACACGATATATACCGGCGGAGGCCGTGACGTACCTCAGGACTGCAGCTATCGTCATTTGCATAGGTGTCCAAATACTTATTGGTAGACAGTGTACACGGAACGGGAATTTGCTCACGTCCTGTAAAAACATAATTAAATTATTTCATGGATAAATTAATAAGCCAGCAAGATTTTAAATATGGTACTTATCCCTCAAAATCTTCAATTTCTATCTAACTCTTTACAGTTACTGATGTTTCTCACTTTTCTTTCAAATATGATGCTAGCACACTTCTTTTACATATATACTGCCGTTTTCTTTCCTGATAGCTCAGGCGACATTTGGTACCTCGTTGTTGGGAAGAGCACTTCATTCATTATTTTTACGCTGAGTCTTTCTTTTTTGGAGCAGTGCATATTTATAATGTCTGCGTCAATTCAAAATCCTCCAAATGTGAATCTGTCGTCTTTCTTTTTTCATGTAAAAGGTGAACTTTCAGTAGATATTTATAATGAAATTTTTCCCGTCTACGGAAAGTTATAGAAATCATCTAGATGCTTTGTAACTTTATTTTCCGAAAACCTCATGTAGGAGCATTCATGAATTTTTACATGCATTCTAAATAAATCTTTACGGGTAGTAATATAATTAAGTTCCTTGAAAGAGATCCATAATAAATGCATAATCAATAGATCTTTTTAATTCTGTTGAATAAATGAATGATTTAAGTTTTCGGTTTAATGAGCATGTTCACTTTAAATCAGCATTTCTTAATTTAAGACTAATTAATAAAATTCGAATAAAAGAGTTTTTGTAAGTACTGACACTAATAATTCAATTCGCATTGGAATTGGAAGGAAATAAAGCCTCCGTTTTAGAGCTTGAAAGAAAATAAAAATATAAAAACTTCGTTCACTTTGATAAAATATGCTTGAGCCGTAGCCTATTTCTTTCAAGAACACGAAAAAACAGAGTTTCCGAAAACGATGAGAGCAAATAACTTCGTTACTTCCAATTTTTGCATCAACAAAATTACCTTTGACTTGACTTTCACTTCTACAAAGGAAGTGTTCAAAGAAATATATGTAACTCAGTTAAAACGAAAAATACAAGTGTAAGCTGATTAATATTGACTGTTTTGGAAGTCTCAAAAAAGCTGATGCTTCTTAAATAATACTAGGCGTGCGATTTTACCTAAAATTAAATTGTACGAGCAAAACACAGTCTAAAACAGTTTAGTTTCCACACGTAGCGTCATCATGTCATTGTGAAGTTTGTCCTGTTGCTTGATTTGATTTGAGAAGATGGTTGCCTTTAGCACCACCTCCTAGATATACAATGTCTGAGAACAGAAGCTTTTACGTCATCACTTGGTCCACTAAAATGACGTCATGACTCTTTTATTTTCATAAAGTAAAACTTTACAAAGTTTGCGGTGAATTTACTCCCTCATAAAACATTTTAATGATTTAAGATAGAAAACATAATTTTATGACTTATAGGAAAATTTAACTGTCACTAATTACACAATAAGGTATAGAAATAGATAAAAAAAAATTATTTTCATCAGAAAGGTAATTTAATTTTTATCTTCAACTTAGAGTTTCTAAAATTTGTATCATTCACCAGATATTTTAAATAGTTTTACTTTGTGAAAGTTCTTAGAAGAGCTAGTGATGACATAAAAGCTTCTGTGCTCAGGCCTTCTATATCTAGGAGGTGTTGCCTTTAGCCAGGAGGCCGACGTCTCGATTGTTGTTGATAATGACATCACTTTCTTACCCTGGTCTCCCAGGTCGCCCAATTTAACTCCGTGTGACTTCTTCCTTTGGGGACACATTAAGGACATTGTTTATGTACTCGCACTACCGAAGACAGCAGAAGAGCTGACGAAACGGATCAGTGATACATTGATGAACATTGAGGCGATCATGCTACAAAATGTGTGGAATGAGTACTACCGCCTGGACCAAGGGGGTATGCCGTGGGACCAAGGGGGCACACACATAATATTTGTAGAGTGGGAATAAAACTTGAATGTTTTGCGGTTATTTTCATGTATCAATCATATTTGTAAGTATAATACTTTTGAATAAATTGGGTTTTGAAAATGAATGATTCTTTTGTTTCAACCCCTGGTTTAAAAATACGGTTTTTCCGATTTTCGGAATAATAACATCCAAATTAATATGGGGTCACCCCTGAGCTATCCTTTCCTATAAAAATTTTCGAAATCGATTTAAGCTGTAAAAATTATAGCTGTACACATATATACTACGCATTGTACCTCCTTCTTTTTTGAAGTTGGTAAAATAAAAAGTAAACAGATACGCCTACATGTGAGAAACTCTTCAGGTATTTCAAAACGGTGATTTATGGCTTAGTTAGTCATGAGACCGGACATCTGTTAAAATTAACAAATATGGGTAAATGTCGTCTCTGGGAAAACAGAAGAACTGAGGGGCATGTTTTGTGATAGCATTTCATTCACAGCATCATGCCCGTAAGAAAAACTTGTGATAATCTAAAAAGAAAAATGATTGTCTTTTATTTATTTATTAATTAATTAGTTTCAATTCCAGACTCAAGTTCTGATCATTACGTCCTCGAGCTCCAAAACTTAGTCTGAACTCAAATTTAAGTTCTACCCTAATTCGAACAAATAAAAATAACTGGGGTGATCCACGAAGTAAATACCCGAAAACCATCCCAGAAATACTACGGAGGTGAGACCGTGACGCCATCTACAGCAAAAGTCGGTCGCTCTTGTCAGATTATTTATCTACTTTTGCATTATGGAAATTATGGTGTTAGAAATCCTATTTGTTACATACTGAATTTTGTTCTGAAAAATAAAGTAAATATTTTTGAAAAATTCATCAGTATCTAATTTCAGTAAATAAAATAACCCTTAAACGCGTAGTGTTCCCGTTCTGGGAACACCAAAACTCTGACGTTTTGACTGTTGACAGTCAAGAAGAATCGATTTGATTTCTATAAAAATAGTTTTGGGTGGCATAACTCCACGAGAATCCTTTACTTTTTAGCACGCCATTTCCCATAAAAAATTATCACGATTATTTTTAACAGCACTGACATCTGCTGAAAAATGGAAGAATGCGAGAACAGCTGGATAGATTGCCCAATTCTGAAAAAAGGTCAGCCGTTGCCATCACTCGACTTAACTACCAGCAAGATGGCGGACGATCGAAACGTTCATCGCGTGCCACAGATCTAGAGACCCTTCTTTTGAGTCAAAAAAGGGGTCTCTAGATCTGTGGCACGCGATGAATGTTTCGATCATCCGCCATTTTGCTGGTAGTTAAGTCGAGCGATGGCAACGTCTGCCCTTTTTTCAGCATTGGAAAAAGGTTGCCCCTCAAAGGGTTAAAAGCCTTCAAAATAGATTTGCAATAATGGCATATCTAAATTTTATTTCCTTTAGTAAATTCTTGAAAGCTTTATTTCTCTGTTATTGATAAAATTTGGTTTTAAGGTGATCTCAGGGAATGTTTATATTCGCCTCTGGGAGAAATAGTTGCTCTAAGCCAAGAAGGCGAGCTGCTCTCAAGAAGTTGTATCTTGAACATTTATAAATATAATGTATTTCCTTATATAACCAGTAATAATAAAGTTACTGAAATATAAAAGGTATCTTTATAGATTTTTGGGGGGCATTGTGGAAATTTTGGTAAGTATATATTGACAAATCAAAATGATTCATTCACCATTTACAACTTTATTTTCGGTTTAGTACAAGCTACTGTCCTGAACCAAAAAAAAAGTTAATAAATCTAAAAACAAGAAAATGCTAAAAGCACTGCCACCCACCAAATGGTGTATGAATAGCACTTCTAACATTTCCTGAGTATTTGTGGAATATGGAACGGGTATTCTTAATCACAATCACGGGAAATTGCACGTCCTATTTATAATAGTCCAGGGTTCAGCCGCTATATTTAAAGTTCTATAAACAATTTCATGCCACGTTCACAAGAATTATTTCGTTTACGCACTCACAATAAGATATAGTTCTAGATAGATTCTCTCGTGCAAAGCATTCTTAAAAAATATTTTAGTTTTTTTTTTCTTACATTTCTTTTGGTTATTACCCTCCGCTAAAGAGGGTAATAGTTTTGGGCAGACAAAAAAACTCGTGGATGATAATTGATAGTAAATAAAATCTTACAGATCTCACGGAAATTTGAAACACACCAAGATCCGACACATGATTGGAATAATGGATACTTGAAAAATTTCAAAGTAACTTTCAAAGAGTCTATTGTGGTCAGTTTTTCCATGCCGTCTGTACGTACGTACGTATGTTCGTACGTACGTACGTACGTATGTATGTAACTCGCATATCTCAAAAACTATTGGTCGTAGAATGTTGAGATTTGATATTTAGGATTGTTCTATGATCTAGTTGTGCACCTCCCCTTTTGGTCGCAATCGAGTGTATAGTTTATGTACAGGACCGCCCAAAAGATTCGAAATACATTACGCTCTATGGGCCGAAATTCATTAAACTCGCCTAACGCAAAAACTATTAGGCGTAGAATGTCGAAACTTCATATTTTGGATAGTTGTAACATCTAGTTGTGCACCTCCCCTTTTGGTCGCAATCGAGTGTATAGTTTATGTACAGGACCGCCCAAAAGATTCGAAATACATTACGCTCTATGGGCCGAAATTCATTAAACTCGCCTAACGCAAAAACTATTAGGCGTAGAATGTCGAAACTTCATATTTTGGATAGTTGTAACATCTAGTTGTGCACCTCCCCTATTGGTTCCATTCGACTGGATAGTTTATCTACAGGACCGCCCAAAACATTCGAAATACATTACGCTCAATGGGCCGAAATTCATTAAACTCGCATATCTCAAAAACTATTAGGCGTAGAATGTTGAAACTTTATATTTAGGATTGTTGTAACATCTATTTGTGCACCTCCAGTTTCGGTTCCATTCGACTGGACAGTTTATCAACAGAATGGCCTAACAGATTCGAAATACATTAAGCTCTATGGGCCGACATTCATCAAAGCGTTTTTTAGGGGTTTTGGGCTATTTCAAACGACGCAGGAGTGATATATGCTGTAAAGAGTTAGAAAATGAATTTCTCCATTAAAAAAGTGTCTTTATCATTTACAGTTCTGCTACAGGAACACTCAAAAGATTTCCAATACATTACGGTCAATGGCAATTTTAGGGGCATTCATCCATTTCAAGCACAATACCGTCCTACCACATAAGTTAGGTAATGGTCCGACCACGGTCACGTGCCTCCCTCAAGAACTATGCCAAAAGTCGCCAAGCTTGGCGACTTTTGGTGTACGTGTGTGCATATTTAACTCTCAAATCTGAAAAACTGGAAGAACGGTTGGTTTCTCCCCGTTTGATTTACATGCAAATACATCCTGTACATGGCTGCCAATACAAATTAAAAGGTTCTGTCAAAAAACCTCTTTAGCGGAGGGGAAACTAATTTCAGCTGAAGGCTGAATATTTTATTACTTTTTTTTTTTTTAAATTTTTAATTTAAATTCATGCTGGTCTTAGATGTTATTTTCGTCACGGGTAAAACGGTAAAATCAGTTTGTGAAAATGCGGAGTTCACCATCACAATTAACTAAAAATATAGACGTCTAGACGATTTTTTTCTTCCTTCCTAAACAAAATAAAATCTTGAATCACTATATTCTATAGGGATAAATTAAGATTAATCGAGTCTGATACCTATGGACATTTCATGTCTGACATTTTTATTATTATTATTATTATTATTATCTTGTACTTTAGGGAAGAAAAAGATCCTTGTTGGGAAGTTCTTTACAGGATTAAATCACTACAATTTTTTAGTTAGCTAAGAAACTTTAGTCGACTGCAATGGCGCACAGAAGCGAGGAAGTCCAGGTGGTCTGGACCCCACCCAAAGGAGTTATCGACTTAGCTCCGCTAAATCATAATGCAGTTTTTGACATTTTAATTCATTATGAGACTCCCTCAAATACTTATTTTTGGCTGTTAAGATAAGTAAACGAAAACCTGATAAAAAAAATATGCAAGTATATTGAAGTGCAGTACTATACTGAGTCTTTATAAAAGGTAGTTACATGAAGAAAAGATTGTCCCATCTTTTTTCAGTTGGCTGGTGTCAGAGCTTTATAGGCTTGACTCCCTCCAAGATAAAATCCTGCGTGCGCCACTTTTCCTATGAATGTTAAAATTTTAAATTTATCAGATTTGTGAATAATTTTCTTTTCCATGTAAAATGAATTACACAGAAGATTAATGAACTACGTTCAAGTTAATGATCAAGTCAAGAATGATAAATAATTCTATAATGCATTGATTATAAAACATATTTTTGTTGTACTTATCTTGCCCACACACACATTATTACATAACGAATAATTAAAGCAAGATTGCATACTCATAATTTAAATCCCCTCTTTAAAGCCTGTTCTACCGAAGTGCTTTTGTGATTAATTACTCTCTTTAAATAATATTCAGTGTTTTCCGATTTATAATCATCTGTATGTAGTTGAAAGTATTTTAAAAGATGAATCGCTAACGAGATTCCCCTGTAGCGAATTTTCTTTTGGAATGTAGCGATTTTGTAATATGGAGGTCCGACTGTACAGTCTTAATCCAAATTAGCAAGAAATAAAGTTATGGGTGAAGAGCCACTTAACGGAAGGCCACCACAACTTCTGCATATGTTCTGAAATGGCGACCTTCCAATGTCATTTTCACTAGGGTACAAGTTGTACGTTTCAAAACAAATATACAAATTTAGTAACAACCAACTCAACTTACCGCAGTTTGAACATCTGCAAAAGAATGGTCAACTTAGCGGAGAAATCAAAATCAGACATTTTTTTCTTTTTCGAGAAAATGTTGAAAATCAATCAAAAGTAATTATTTCTTACCTTATAAATCGTCATGAAATTTTCTTTCCTTATCGAAATTAATTATATCAAATGTGAAAAATCATAATTTATATCTTGACACATCTTTGAGCATCTGAAGTATGAACCAGCATTTTGGCTTATCAGTTTCATCAGATCCCTAATGAATTAATCTTTGACTTATTTAATCAACAATTAATGACATGCTATCAACGAGTAAATAATGTGTGAGCGAGATAGGGAGTCTCATAATTAACTATTTTCTAATTTGATCTCTTAGGAGGAAAAAATAATATACTCTAATGCTCAAACGAGTTAATTTCCTTATTCACCGAGTAATGGGGCTGATTATTTGACGTAAACAAATTTTAAACAGCTGTAGTCGCAGTATCTATTTCGGATTTACATTAGTTTGTGCTAATAAAAATTTGAAATTTCTAATAAAGGCTTAGTTATTGAGCTCGCATAATTTAATTTATTATGGGCAGAGGAGCTAGTATTAAACAGGAAAATGATACATATAATTTGACATGCTTGTTTCTTCAGCAAATCGAATTTTAAATGTATTGAATTATTTTTAATTAGTTTAAAAATGTGCAGCCTTTGTTTGTATGCGTTTTCAAAAACTTAAATGATAAAAGATATCGTATTTCTTCTTCATAAATTCGGGAGAACTATACATGAAATGAGTGAAAATGTGTTCATTCAAATTTTACAGTATTTTTAATTAGTTAAAAAATCTATAGAGAACATTGCTTTTCTGCAAAATCGTCAAATGCAGTTATTTTCAGTAAATGGAAGATTGAGGATTAAAATGAACTTATCTTTGCGTGATAAAGCGCATGCGCTACAGCTATGTTCTTGAGTCTCATCCCACTCGGTCGACAACAACACCTAGATCCAGCAAGTGCGGATTAAAGGGGGGGTGGGTGGAGAGGGCGACCGCCCCCCCCCCAAGAAAAAAGAAATTAATGTAAAAGATCCTATTTTACTTCCATAAAGTGGATGTATATGTCAATCTTCTAACTAACCGTCCCCGCCGACAAACTAACCGACCCTCCCTACAAACTTGCAATAATCCGCCACTGAGATCCAGTCCATGAGCACGTGCGTTTTCAAACAATGAAGAACAAGAACAGCACCAGGACTGGAACACAGCCAACCCCTTCTAGATATAGAAAGCCTAACAAATGAAGCTTTGACGTTATCACCACTAGATCCTATAAATCGAGCTGGCTCATTACCGCTTTGTTTGTTTTCCCACCACATGGTTTCAGTGAAACGAAACAATGGGGCGGCAAATACTTTCCGACAATAAACGATGAAAGTATTTACAACCATATGGTTTCGTTTCGCAAGAACCCCGTGTATAGGATTCAAACAAAGTGGGAAGGATTCATTCTGTATTAAATGAGCTCTAACTAATTCTTCTCGAGTGGCGTGTAATCACATTTTACTCTTCAAAAAGTAAAGCTATTTAAAATTTCTGGTGAGTGGTACAAATATTAGAAAACATCGATAAGTTAAAGATAAAAATTAAAAAACCTTTTCCTTCTCAGACAAAATAATTCTTTAGGATCTATTTCTATATCATATTATTTAATTAGTGATGGTTAAAAGTTGTCCTTTGTCGTAATAATAATTTTTCTATCTTAAATCATTAAAACGTTTAATATATGAGAAAATTCACCACAAATTTGAAATAATTTTATTTTCTGAAAATAAGACTGTGATGTCAGTGGAACTCTTGTTGTTAAGCTTTCTCTATCTAGAAGGTGTTGGCAAAGTCGACCCTTTTGGCATCCAATGAATGTTAAGATATAGGCAGGAGTGGGCTCGCGACGAATGCCACTATCATACCATTCAGGAACGGGTAATCTTTCTCCAAGAGGAGTTGATTTCTAGTTAGACCTAGCACCCATCATGCCCAATTGAATAAAGACATTGAACATGGTAGATGGCTAAAGCGTGAAGGTCCCAGGTTCGGGACTATTGCGCGGCCATTGATCTGACGGTCTGAAGTTTTGGGTGGCTTCCTACAACTGTAACGTGAAAATGTGTTAGAATCCCTTCGTCCAAGGCACCTCTCCTTAAGATGATAGCACTAGAGTAGTTTTTCCTTAATGCAATCACACACCCCGTTCGACTCAAAGGGCAAAATCCGAGAAAATAATACAGCTACCATCAGCAGAACTTTTAAGTTTGCCATCCCTGGCCAGTCCATCTGCAATCTGGTTTCCAAAAACATCGACGTGTGGCTGCACCTATTGAAACAAAGGATTACTATGGACACTCAAGCGACCCAATTGTTGAACAACATTCACCGTTGTTTTTTCCCCATGTTTCCAACATTCAGCTAGGTGCTGATAAGCCTACAAGATAAAACACTAAACATTGATTGATGGTTCAAATGTGAAGGTCCAGGGTTATGGCCTCTCGCACACCTGTTGATCTAACGGTCTGGAGTTTTGCATTTTATCTACAGGAGCAATGTGAACACCCATTGAAACAATTAAAACAATCCTCCAGTCAAAGTACCCCCCCCCCTTAGACAAATAGCCTTAACCACAAAGCAAACCAGCCAGGTGCTGAATAGAGCTTCATTTATAGCTCAGATTCCAAATCTCAGTACTGAATCTTCACTGACACAATAATTTAAAGCCTCCTAATAGTCGGAGAGCCAGTGTTAAAAAACGTCAATGAATTATGCAAGCCTAGTTTTTTTTTTATAGCTTATTATAGTCCGGGAGCCAGCGACAGATTTTGGTCAGTTATTTCTTCCCGGCCGATAATTCGTGAGAAGATTAAGATAGTTGTGTGTTGAAGCCAGGTGATCGTCAGCTGCCGCACCATGGGTGGGTTGGGCGGCGGCCGCCCTCCAGACACGTAAAAAAAATATAAAAATTCAGTCATTTCCTCCCGGCTGAAAATTTCTGAAATAATAGTTGGCATAGTACTTGTTTGAAAAAAAAACCGTCAGCTGGCCAAGCGGCGGTGGATTATACGTCAGCTGCTCATACGAACATGTAAAAAAAAATTTTTTTTCAATGATTTCCTCCCGGTTGAAAATTTGACAGATGTTTGTTTACATTCTACTTTAAATAAAAAAAAACAAGTCAGCTGGCTGTATGCCGGTGGAAAACCCGTCAGCTGGCACAGTGAAAGTGTGGCGCGGAAAGGTAGTTTGGCCGCCGCTAGCTTATTTCAATGCACCAGCTAACGGGTTTTCCCCCGGCAAACGGCCAGCTGAATTTTTTTATTATGGCAAGAATTATGTCAACTATTATTTGACAAATTTTCAACCGGGAGGAAATAACGCACTTTATTTTATTGGATACAACGCGCCCTGCAGGTGAGTTGCAAACATAATCAGGAAATAATCAAGCGACCGAATAACAAAAATTAAGTTTGAATATAAATATATCAATATATTTTTATTTACAGTAAATAATTATTATAATTCTTAAATACTATAATGTTTCATCTTCACTTGTGGCACTCTCATAGTCCTCCGAATCATAGTCCTCCGACTTCAATTTTGAAGTAGCCTTTTTGCAAAAAACGCAAAACGGATTTACAATCGACATTTTATTAAGTAACTAGCTGAAGTACCCGTTCTTCGCACGGGAATGAATGGACTTTTTGATATTACGATTTGTGGTGATTACTATTCATTGTAATAAACAGATATAGCAAAGTGGATATCGCGTTATATTGTGTCCAATAATCATGCATACCGAATTGCAAGGCAATCGTTTGTACGGTGCAGAAGGCCATGCGGCGTAGCGCAATCTAGTGGCGAGTTTTAGCAAAACGGATACGGCGAAAATATTTTTCGCATTCAGATATCGATGTATACGAATTTTCATGACTATCGGCTGGACAGTCCTGAAGTTCATGTGTTGACGCGACATTTAGTGGCAAGTTATAAGAAAATGGATTGCGCCAAACTCTTCCCCGTGTTCAAATATCTATGTATACCTATTTTCATAGCGATCATTTGCACAGTCAAGAAGTGATACACTGCAGGGCCATCCAGTGGTTCAATAAAGTAATGATTTGCTACAGCGCCGTCAAGTGGCGAGTTATAGCAAAATGGATAACGCCAAAATATTCTCATTGTTCAAATAGCTATGTATACTGATTTTCATAGCGACCGTTTGAATGGTCAAGAATTTGGCCTGCTGCAGCGTCATCTAGTGGCGAGTTAAAATAATAATGCATTGCAGTGTCATCTAGTGGTGAGTAACATCAAAAGGAACGCAGTTAGAATATATTCTTCGTGCTCAAATGTGTAAGTATAAAAAATTTTATGCCGGTCGATCGAACGGTATAGAAGTTGATGCTTTTCAGCGCCATTTAGCGGCAAGTTACAGCAAAATGGATAGTGAAAAATATTCTCCGTGTTCTAATATTCGCGTGTACCAAATTTCATCGAAATCGGTTGGACGATATTCGCATAGCAAACGGCTAAACGGAATAGAATTCGACGTTCTGCTGCGCCACCTTGTGGCAAGTTAGAGGAAAACGGATAACATAAAAAGCTTCTCCATGATAAAAGACTTAGGTGAACCAAATTTCATGGTGCAACGGTGCTCAACGGTGCTGGAGTTTTTCAACCTCATACACTCATACCAACATTCATTTTTATCTATAACCAGTGTCATTATATATCCCAGTCTCAAATAAAATCCAGTTTCAAATCTAAGCCTCGCCAAAGTGCCAACATACGCCATTTTGCAAGCGTTTTTTTCAGGAAATCATTCGAAGCATTGACTTAGCAGCAATAATATATGGGAAATGGTTCGACCGCGAAAAAGTAAAGCAAGCCTTTATTTGAAAAGTTGAATCCCTTAATACAGCCGAATTTTTTTAAATTATCAACTATAACGTGTTTTATTCATCATTACTCCGATGTACTAAATGAGAAGATTTCAATTTTCTGAAATTTGGCGGAATTCCCCCAACTTAAATCAATGTACTCATTTGGCGAGAACTCTGGAGATAGATCAATTGAAATCCCTTAATAACTGCATTATTTCTTCACGGATCATTAAAATTTAACGCTGTATTCTAATAAAACCTTTGCACTTGTTTTCAAAAATCTATTTCCTTAAGCTCTCAATAAATTGCGCCAAGCCGAAATCTGTGCAAACCGCTAGAACTCACTTTCACAAAATCGGCATTTGAGCCATTTTATTTTTTCGCCAAACTAAAATAATTTACCTATTAGCCTCGGAAATCTTAAATTCTTATTGTTTTTCGTGTAAAGCATTACATTCCTGCTCTGATTTCCCATGCACACGATATTATAATTTAAAAAAAAATAACCTTACGAATATAAACTAACAAAAAAAAATCATTATTATTCTTTTATTTTTACTTTGAGAATTTAAAACATTTTATTCGGCAAAATCGCCACACATGGCAACCACGATCCTTATTTCACACTTTTTTCACTACAGGGGTTACAATTACGGAAAGATTTTTGCGTGAATAGCATAAAAAATCTCTTAAATTCCGGGAACGGGTGGACTTTCAAAGTTTTAAAGTGGACTACGATTTATTCTATATTATTTTACATATCTGTGCTAAATTTCAGGCCGATAGGTCCATTTTTGTGGATTTGTATACGAACGACATTTTATTCGGCAAAATCGCCACACATGGCAACCACGATCCTTATTTCACACTTTTTTCACTACAGGGGTTACAATTACGGAAAGATTTTTGCGTGAATAGCATAAAAAATCTCTTAAATTCCGGGAACGGGTGGACTTTCAAAGTTTTAAAGTGGACTATGAGTTATTCTATATTATTTTACATATCTGTACTAAATTTCAGGCCGATAGGTCCATTTTTGTGGATTTGTATACGAATCAAATCCACAAACAAACAAACAAACAAACAAACAAACAAACAGAATTTCATTTTTATTTATAAGATTTAAAGCAGTTCGACAGTCTTTTTAAGATCCATCCTTCCGAAACGTTTGGACGATCTGTTTCCACTGACTATTTCAAAATACCTCCAATTCCAAAATATTAATTTTTATATTCCCAAAACGATCAAAGTATGCTATTCTGAAAACATGAAAAATTTTCGCATTCGAAAGATTTCATTTTGTATACATAGCCATTCTTATATACAGGCAGACGATTTCTTTCCTTGGCTCGAAGTCCGCTTATAAATCCTCGATTTATTTTTGAGAAGAAAAATTAAACTGTGTAATCTAGAAAAGCAATTTAAAAGGAAGGAATCACAATTTTTCCTTCAAAGCCGGATATAACGTCAATATAACGTCCTTTTCCGCTTGCAGAGCCGAATTTTGTCACACAAATGATAAACTTTTTTGACTCGGAGAAATAAAATGGAGCTGAAAATGCCAAAAAATCGCTTAAAAATGAGGAAACCGGTGGTTTTCATGTTTTTAAAGTAGCACAGATTGTTTTTTTTTATATTTCTATACATAATTATGAAAAATAGTAGGACTATTGAGGATATCAGCGCGTTGTGTCCAATAAAATAAAGTGTGTTATTTCCTCCCGGTTGAAAATTTGTCAAATAATAGTTGACATAATTCTTGCCATAATAAAAAAATTCAGCTGGCCGTATGCCGGGGAAAAACCCGTCAGCTGGTGCATTGAAATAGGCTAGCTGCGGCCACACTACCTTTCCGCGCCACACTTTCACTGTGCCAGCTGACGGGTTTTCCACCGGCATACAGCCAGCTGACTTGTTTTTTTTATTTAAAGTAGAATGTAAACTAAAATCTGTCAAATTTTCAACCGGGAGGAAATCATTGAAAAAAAATTTTTTTTTTTACATGTTCGTATGAGCAGCTGACGTATAATCCACCGCCGCTTGGCCAGCTGACGGTTTTTTTTCAAACAAGTACTATGCCAACTATTATTTCAGAAATTTTCAACCGGGAGGAAATGACTGAATTTTTTTATTTTCTTTACGTGTCTGGAAGGCGGCCGCCGCCCAACCCACCCATGGTGCGGCAGCTGACGATCACCATGCTTCAACACACAACCGTCTTAATCATCTGAGAAATTATGGGCTGAGAGGATTTTGGTCACAAAAATCTGTCGCTGGCTCCCGGACTATTACATTTATTATGTACACAAACTGCCTGCTGTCAGTCAAGTGAAACTGAGAACAGGTGGCTCTGGTCCTCTGTCAAAGCTGTCGTTTTGGCGAGGTAAACAACGAATTGAGCAAGGTTGAAAACCGTTATACAAATTGGATATTGCATATAAATGAAAGTTATGACAGTCAGCCAGCTGAATCAGGGGACAGGGCTGATCAGTCGGCCCCAATGTGAGTACAAAAATTAAATACTGTGCAACGTGATGAGCAAAGTTCAATTCTTTGAGGGTATTAATTGCTATAGCAATCATCAAAAAAATGGTCAGTAAACGATTCTCCGAGACAACGCCCGTCAGTCAGCAAAAAAAGAAAGAAAAAGTTCGCTCACGCGCTCGGCATTTCAAGCGGCGGAAAGTAAAATTGATGCGAATAAGAGTGCGGAAGATCCCAGGTATACTCGTAGGTAAGGGACCGAATTTATGAACGCAATATTTGGGGTCAGTGTATCTATAGGGTGAGATACTCTTTCAATACTCTTTGATAATGAGTAAATTGCTCTAATAGTATATGTAATTTATAGCTTGTGCACTGTCCATATAAAATAAAGGTTCAATATTATTAAATTACTAGCTGACCCGGCAAACGTTGTTTTGCCATATAAATTATTCCTAGGTTTATTTTAGTAGAAAGAAATGACTAACTTATTGTAAGTTTGTGAGGATGTGGTATATGAGTGGAAGAAGCATGGAGCGCTGTGAACGATGCTGGAATATAAAAATAACACAATACCAAACATATAGTTTTAATTCATTGTAATTTATTCTTTAAATTTATATATATCGCTAATTACAATAATTTTACTAAAAATAATATCAATCCCTTAACGCAATAGAGTATACAATATTTTTTTTTTAATCCCATCTTTAGATAACACAAACAAACTGGATGCCCACTGTATGGTTTGCCCACTCAAGAGCATGCCACGTATAACTGTCCGTGTGAAAAACATGGCGTGCTCAAATCTAATCCTCAAACAGACATAGCTTGGCCTTGAGACTTATTGATAGTCATTCCATAAAAAATTTTGCCCCCCCCCAAAAAAAAAGGGTGAAAATCTGAGACACTTTCAGATTTTAAATACGCACTATAGTGCGATATATTAAAATCGTATCATAATTTATGGCGTCGTCCCTATTTTTCCTCCTTATTCCATTAAGTTGGAAAGTGTTATCATTATTCATGACTGTGCTGTATTTTTCTTCCTTATTTTATAAAACCCATCTTTGGAATCGAAATCTATCTTAAAATCGCCTACTAAAACTATTTTACAATCTTCGCCAAGTATATCACAACTATACTTCTCCGTTTTATATATTGTTTCCTACTTTAACGCCTCGACTCTCGCCAAGGAGGCGATGATTAAACATATGCAGTTACCCTGACGATTTTTTGCATTTCTGTAGAAATCGTAATTTAGAATTAAAATGGCGATTTGGAAAACATGTAAGTACAGCATGCCGTTGCATTTTTATTTATTTTGGATTACCAATTAATGTAGTTTTAATAATTAAATGTCTTCAAATTCCTTAAGTGGTGTGTTTATCGCTAGTTTGTTTACTTTAGTTATCACCTAGTTCTTTTGGGTGCGTTGAAACGGTACTTACGTATTAACTCGGCGGTCACTTCCGCCAAATTACTTTTTCATAGATTTTAAATACGTTGCCAATCGTATTCCAAACCGTCAACAATTTCATGTGCCCGGCATTTATCTTAGTGAAAAAATTGCTTGTCTTGGCGGACCACAGGGATAATACGTAAGTACCGTTGAAACTTGTGCATAACTCCCAGAGACCCATGACTGCAAAGCTCGCCAAAGTACGGGAATTTTTTAGGTTGGCGAGAGTGGTGGCGCTAAAATAGGAATCAACTCTTTCTTGTACCATAAAACACATCTTTGGAATCGAAATCTATCTTAAAATCGCCACCTGAAACTGTTTAGAATTTCCTCCAGGCATGTTCTTCCTGTAGGCATATTCTAACTATACCGCAAAGACATTTTAAATACTGTTTGGAATGGACATCATAATCCATGAGTGTACCGTGTTTTCCTTTCTTGTTCCACAGAGCACTTCTTCGGAATAGAAATCTATATTACATTCGCCTAATAAAACTCTTTTAGAATATACGCCAGGCGTTTTCTAACTATACGCGAAATATATTTATAATAAATTGTCGCGTTTTGGCACCACATTTAGCGATCAATTATCAAAAATTGCAAACCTTGTGCGACTTTCAACATTTTATTAACTTCCCCCCCTCCTCCCACATTATCTGGCAAACACATTTGAAAAGTGATTCGACACGCTAATGTCTACACAGAAATCCTGATTGAAATTAATAGCACTCGGGGGCTAAACATTTTGGGGTGGACCGCCCTTATGACTTAGGGGTATGAGACATAGTTAAAAACCTATTCTATGACCTAACGAATATACATAGAAAATTTCATAAAAATTGGTCGAGTGGTTTCGGAGGAGTTAGGTGACTAACACTGTGACAGGAGAATTTTATATATTAGATAAGTAATAAATGGACAACTCAATCAATTTCGTTAAATAATAATAATGGAAAGAGCTAGCCACCGCCTGCTACGCCGAGCACGCGCACGAAAAATTGTATTTCTTTTTTCTTTTCTTTTCTTTTTTTTTCTTTGCTAGCTGACGGACATTGTCCCACAAATCGATGACAGGCTATTTTTTGTGATTGGTATAAAAATTAGTACCCTCAAAAATGTTTGAAGTTTACAAAACGAATTGAACAGTATTTACGAGCCGACTGCCCAGCTCCGTTCCACATTCAGTTGACTGACTGTTAAACTTTCATTTATATACAATACCCATTATGTTTACATTGCAATATCATATATAGATGTATCCATCATTTATATACAATTTGTAACGATTAGAACGATTTTCAACCTTGCTCAATTCATTTTATTACCTCGCTCTCAGTTAATTTTAATCCTCCTCTTTCACTTTTATGTTCGCAGCAGCTTGCTTTTTTCATTATTATTATTTTTCAACGAACTAGATTGAATTGCCCATTTATTAATTATAATTTAATAGTATTAAACCTTTATATGTACAGAATATACATTACGAATAATACTACAACAATTTGCTCATTATTAAAGGATATTTAAAGAATATTTCTCCCTATCGTTACAATGATCCCCAGTTATTGTGTTCATAAATTCGGTCTTTTACCTACGAGTGTACTTGGGCTCTTTCCTACTCAATTCGCAACAATTTTACCTTCCGCCACCTGAAACGCAGAGCGCGAGCGCGAACTTTTTTCTTCTTTTTTTGCTGTCTGACGATCTTTGTACCGCAGAATTGCTGAGTGATCAATTTTTTAATGATTGCTATAACAATTAATACCCTCAAAAAATTTGAACTTTGCTCAACACGTTGCAGAGTATTTAATTTTTGTGCATACAATGAGGCCGACTGACCAGCCCTGTCCCCTCATTCAGCTGACTCACTGTCATAACTTTCATTTATATGCAATATTCAATTTGTATAACGATTTTAGTCATCGGTCAATTCATCGATTACCTCGCGAAAAACATCTTTAACAGCGCACCATAGTAACCTGTTCTCCCTGTTCTCAGTTTCACTTGACTGACCGCAGTATGTTTGTGTGCACAACAAATGTAAAACGCTCTAAAAAAGCTAGACTTTCGCAATTCGTTGACTTATTTAGCATTGGCTCTAGGACAATAATGCCGCTTGGAGAAGCTATGCCGCCACCAATCGAGGAGTCTTACGTCGCCTCCTCGATCACCCGACCAACACAGTGTGACACGTTTCAGTTCAGGCAGAAAAGACACGTATAGCGTCTCTGCTCATACTTTTTTGTCCTTATTTGCGCTATCTATAGGAATGTTACTGAACTAAGTTTCGTTCAGTGATTAAAAAAAAAAAAAAAGGTCTTAGTATTTCCACTGAGATCGCATTTCTTTACTACAATTTTCCTCTGTATAATATTTTTGCTAAAGTATGCAATACTTTAGGATATCCCAATCTAATTATGATGTATCAATATACACATTAAAATGAGGAAAGCCAAGCAGTACGGAACAAAACTTGATTTTCTTCTGTACTCCGGGTCCTCCTAACATACAGCAATCACTCATAGCTGTTGAAAATGAAAGAACAAACAGGAAAAAATCTTTTAGTTGTCTAGTAAATGGAGTTTCTTTATAGGTAAAATTAAATAAATAAACATTGAATGCTTGCGTGAAAGTGGCTCGACTCAATAAATGATTGCCCAGCATAGAACAAGTACCGATCTAAATTTTTGGCATTAGATCTAAATATTTACAGATGCATTAATTAGTTACATTCCATGAACCCTAAGCAAAATCTTACCTCTTCTCATCACTCAAATAGAACAGAATATGCGGATTCCACGAAAGTTTTTCAAGTTGCCCCAGGAACGAAAATATGATAAATCCCTGCTTCAGAATGCCAACGACATATCGTATCATTTTATAGTTTTAAAATGTATGTGAAGATTCATTTGGCATGCATTTTTAATTTTGATTTGAGGACGATAACTGTGACGTTGTGAGTTTTGCTGGCGCCAGAGAATCCTGTTTAGTGGGAATACTGTTGAGAATTTTTGAAATTTTTTAAGAAAGATTTTTGGAGAAAGATGAATCTCATTGTGTTAGTGATTGTGATAATTTTTCAAAAGAACGAGAGAATGCTGAGGAAAAAGTGGAGCAGCATGATTAAGAAAGTTGGCAACATTAGATTTTTCCAACTTTTTTGAGAAAGAGAGAAAGCATGCAACGGGAAAAGAATTTTTTAAAATTAGTTACACGTTTTTGGTCTTTTTACGTCAGACCATCTGTTGAGGAATTTTTAATGGTTATACACTGTGTTGCGGATTTTTTTTTTTTTAATTTCAAAAGGACGTGAATTGTTGAAGATTTTTCGAATAGCTATACAGTGCGTTGCCAGATTAATTAAAGATGTATTAGGTAACTCCTACTGGTTTAGGATTTTTCATGGGCTCTACAGAAAGCTGCCGGAATCGCAGATAAGTTTGCATATAAAGTTTATTAATGATTTATGTGTTTATGTTGTGTGATTTGCCTTTACCTGTTTTTATTAATGTAATTTATAGGCAGTTTTAATTAATTTTTTAAAGTTATTAAAGTTTGTTTTGTTGATATACCATGCAAGATGGTTGGTGAATGTCGCCGGGGCTTGGCGACTGCCGTTTTTAAAATAATCGATGAAGTTGGTGAGGTGAGCACCATCAAATAGGAAAGTAGCATACACTCATCACCTTTTATTTATTTTTAACTTAGTGGACGATAAACACAAATTGAATGCTATACATAAGAAATTAATTACCTTGTTTATTCTTATTTTAGAAAAAGAGAAACATTCACTAGAAAGCATCCACTTTTCATTAAGAGAGGGATTGTGTTTGATCAGAAAGCGAAATTTATCTTTTATAGATGGCAACATTAAAAAAAGAAAGAAGAAGAAGAAGAATTCTCCTTTTCTGTCGCAAATGTACTATTATACACTTTTTTAATTAAAAACATATCTTTAAAGCAGAAAAATATGTTTGTTTGCTTATCCTACTTTCTTTTTTCTCAATTTTCGATGGAGAGGACGCAATCAAAACTCATAAAATCATAGAATGATTCTTTTATGTCTGAAATTGACTAGGTTCTCTAAAACACATTTTAAGCAATTATCACCCTATACTGCAATCTTATAAAGTAATCCTATTTAAATGTGCGTTAGTGTGTTTGCATGTCTTTTTGAAGGTTACATAAATTCATGTAAAATAAAACTTAAATGTAACCCTTAAATGCTTGAATTTTTAACACCTTCGCTGCCGATCAAGCAGCACGTGATAGTCACGAGTATAACCTACATTTCGTGAATAAATTTTGTCAATAACTAATTAATTTTTTGAAAAACAACGCAGTTTGAAGAAATATGTGAAATTTTAATTATTCATCACATGAACGATTTATTATTTAAAACTATATTTTATATGTGGAATTGATATAGCAAATTTGGCTTATACAGTAATGCCTTTTGGTCTTGCAGTGAACATGTTTTAAGCATACGATGAATCGCTTAAACTAATGTTACGAAATCATAAATCTTAACGAATCACGTAATTTTTTTAGTAGGAGAAACGAAAGAAATAAAGATATGTAAACAAGATCACAATTATTCAAAAAAAATGACCTAGCCCAATTAACCATAATCGCAAAATTAATTAATTTAATGGCGTTTAAACCAAAGAGCTCATACCCTTTTGTTTGATTACTTTCCTCTTTTGAAGTCAAGTTGGAAAATAAATGTTTCCTTTTTCCAACTTTTATTCCAAGTTCTTCTGATAAATGAAAATGGATGAGTAACAGTTCTGTATATACAGAATGGCGCTGCAGACAAAATGCTATTTTAAATTTTTCTTTCATTGCAGTTTGTCTTCCGCTTAAAAATCTCTGAATAAACAGTTATTTAATTGCAGTTTCTATTTGAAAAGAGTACGTATGCCTTTTCTCTCTTTTTTTTTTTTTTACTGCTTTTATAAGGGAAGCTGACGACTTTAAAAAGGAGTGTATAAACACATTTCGTTTCTCAAGGCACACAAGAAAACATTTACCAAACCAATTTAGTTTAATAAACATAAAGTGAAATTTTCAAGTTCATAGAAGTGTTTGAATGTTTAGCTTTTAAATGTTAAAGTCTTCGCTGAAGATTTTGGAAAGAAAGTTAAAGTAAATAACTGGGAATTATTAAGATGAGAGTTTACAGGAAAGATCAAAAGTAGATTTTTTTAATGAAATTTATCAATAAAACGGTGTTATATGCTCTCCAAAACAAGTTGGTTGCTATACAATAGCCCTGACCGAACAAAAATTGAAGGAACTCAACTGAAAACACCCTAACACCCTCCAACAACTATATGAGAGCATAAACATGTTGCAGTTGTTGCTGTTCCTTTGTTGCTCTGTTTTCTATTGTTTTTGCATGTTTTTATCTTTTGGACAATTTCTTTTCTTTTTTATTTATTTATTTGATTTGTCTATATTTTATTTTTTACTCTATATTTCATTTTTATCTGTCTCTCCCTTTCACTTATTCTTCCCGGTTTTTTGCTTTTCCCTTCTTCCGATTGGCAACTCGATTTTCGTCCTTTTTTTCTCGTCAGTTCCATCTGTGTATGGACTTCTACTGGTACTGATGAAGATCGAATTTTTTTGATCGAAACTCGTGTACACTTTGATAAATTTAATTATTTTAAAGTTGATGTGTATTTAAATATTAAGGTGGTCCTTTATGCAAACTTTATGCATGTTACGGACAAAGCCCGAATTCAGCCAGTTCACGAATTGGCTGGCCAATTCTCGTTTTGGCCGAAGTCCGAAGTACTTGCAATTAATATTGTATATTCTTCTTTGGCTGGCCATTTCGCGAAGTGGCTGGGAATCCTTGGCCAAAGCCCGAAGCCATAATGGTAGGTTGACCGGTACTTCTTTAACATTAGCTCTGTGGAGCAGAAAAAGACTAAAGATCACCCTTAAATCTACTTGATAAATTGAGTACTCAATTTGCCTTTATATTCATACACGATACGCAACGCATTTGCTCAAGATATAATTCGTGATTTTGAAAGGCGCAAATCTAATCTTTTTCACTCTATCACATTGTTACAGCATGTACGTTCACTGAATAATTTCTATTATGGCTTTAATATGAGAATATAATAACACGAGATCATATTTTTATATATTACAACGGGCATTCAGAAAGTAAGTTACACTTGTTCCTCCACGAATGGCAACCTTGCAAGACGGAAGCTTAATCGGACGATAGTTCAGTTCCACGGCTTCCAACGGTAGCAATTTCATTCGAATAGTGACAATCGTTGGTGCGTACTGGAAGCTTACTCCAAGGGGGTGCCAGTTCGGGACTGTACGGTGGATGCTGCCAGACCTCCCATCCAGAGCTGCGAGCCAAATCCTGTGTTGTGCGTGCCTTGTGAGGTCTTGCATTGTCATGCAAGAGGACAATGCCTTTGCTTGAAGCGTTTTGCCCACAAAAACGTAGTGTGCCGCGTACTTCAACGTTGGAGTAAGCTTCCAGTTTACGCGGCATTTCCTTCTCGTAGTACGCACTAACGATTGTCACTATCCGAATGAAATTACTACCGTTGGAAGCCGTGGAACTGAACTATCGTCTGATTAAGCTTCGGTCTTGTTTCGCAATGTTGCCATCCGTGGACGAACAAGTGTAACTCGCTTTTTGAATGCCCCTAGTATAATCTTATTTTTAACTCGGAGGTGTCACTTCTATTTGAACTCGTTTCTGAAACAATTGTACTTTTTTAAAAAAAGTACACAGAAATACTCATTTTAAATAATTCATTTTTAACACCGTGCTAAACAATCTGCTCTTGATTTCTTTCTTCCTACTTTGGCCGATAATCTTAAGCCACTTCGCGAATTGGCCGGCCAAAGCCCTAAATCAAGAAAAGATCGGGCGTTAGCCGATAAGTTTACAGCATCGTTGGCCAAAACGCGATTTGGCCGGCCAATTCACCGATTTGGACGATTTCGAGCTTTGGCCGTAACATGTGTTGTAAATTAAAAGTGCTCCGTAACTTGACTGTATGACGAACGTCTACCGAATAAAGGCCAAGTGGTCCTTTTTCCCTCAGCAACATTACCTTCATTCTGTTGTCTAGTGTCCCTGCTAGTGTACTGTACGCCCCCACCCTACATTAATATTTAAAATTCAGAAAAAAAAGGGAAGAAAGAAAGTTTTACATTTTTTGTTTCTTTTCAAGACTTTCTTGGGTATTTTTTAATGAATATTTAAGACCAATCTATTGAGGAATCTCTCCGAACACAGCATTCAATCATATTATATTTAAACCTGCGTAAGTTTAAACTCTTATAATACTATATCGCTCAGCTTCTAACAATGCACAGTGAACTGACGAATTGACAAGGTCTAAGAAATTACAGCGACTCTAGAATCTTCTTCCTTTGTTTAACTTTTCTCGAACAAATTTTGTTGATATTTGCATTTTCTCCTAAGCTTACTGAAACTCTATTTGTTAGCATCTAAAGAAACTTGTTCTTTTAGAATTTTTCTCCATTAAAGTAGACCGTGGCTGATCTCCGAACTTCCAAAAGAATTCTTAATTCTTTTTCGTGTTTAGAAGTACGTGCCATATATTTTGAACTTCGTTTGCTCACATTCTGTATGAGCTACTTGCATTACTTACATAATGTAGAAATTGTGATTACTTTGATACTGAAAAGCTTGAAATGGTTGATTTATTAAAAGTATGTCCAACATGTAAGAATTATAAGAACGATAGAAAAAATTTGTTAAATATTATTTCTTTTGTAAAATAAACAGGAGGATAAAGTTAAAATTTAAGTGACTGCCAATACTTCTACATGATTATTTAAAATTATGAATGAGATTATTGTGTAATAAAGTAAATATTGCGTAAGGTAAAAAATCAAGAATATTTTATAAACAAACGGTTTTTTTTTTTGGGGGGGGGATAAAAATAAACACTTAAATGGAATTGGGAAAAAAAAAAAAAAAAAGGTTGTCAATCTTATGCTATTAGTATCTAAACATGGGTATGCTATTGATGTACCAAATATTTCAGGTTATGAAGAATTAGCAATAATTCATTAATAAGAATTAAGTGAGTTATAGAAATGATCTAAATAATAAAAGTCCTGAATGTAACGCTGCCGGGTTCGTCTCATCGCTGACAGTGCATCTGGCATTCATGTTGAAATTTTGATAAAAGCGACATTTTTATCTCTAATTAAAAGGAAAAACTCAAAAATGTTTGAGTATTTTAGATTGTTTTGGTGACAACGTTTGTTTAATTTTGAAATAGTTTAAACGGATGCATTTTGATTTCAACGTTGTTGGATCGTAACTTTTATTTCGATTGTTTTGGGACATTTGTTTTATTTTGGTCAAAAATTCATAAGCTTTTGCTTAATTTTGAAGTGTTTAATTGAGTGTTTTAGATTGTTTTTGGTGACATATGCTTTTGTCATAAACGTTTGTTTAGTTTTGAATTTGTGCACGGCGCAGCCAGCTGCGACAAAAAAAGGGTCTCTAGATCTGTGGCACGCGATAAACGTTTCGATAGTCCGCGATCTTGCTGGTAGTTAAGTCGAGCGATGGCAACGGCTGCCCTTTTTTCAGCATTGGGAAAGGGTTGCTCCTCAAAGGGTTAAGGCAGAAACTTGATGTTGTAAATTGAGAGATGGTCAAACTTGTTACTTCCATCAAAACATCTATAGTGGAATATTTTTCTAGTACAACAATTCTTTTGCTTCATACAAGAAAGTATAAACAGTTAACAAATACGATGAGCGCAGTACTGAAGTAAATTACCAGCTGACTTCGCAGTTAATCATCCGGGAAAAAAATGTGATCTATAAAACACGTCCTTTGAAAATTATCGAATTAAAAGGAGCACCTTCACCTGGTTCACCTTCGTTTGTGCCTTACTATCTTCTTCATTGCACTCTTTGATATTTATACATAACGCTTCTTTTACAATTTGTCCATCAGTTACACCCTCGATAAGGGGATCATCTCCCTTCAGCGAACTCATGACGGTTTCACATGATTGTGCGCGGGACTGTTTCAATTGCTGCGCAACCCTTTCCCAATGCTGAAAAAAGGGCAGCCGTTGCCATCGCTCGACTTAACAACCAGCTGTGTCGCATAGCTAGCTGCGTCAAAAAGGGTCTCTAGATCTGTGGCACGCGATGAACGTTTCGATCGTCCGCCATCTTGCTGGTAGTTAAGTCAAGCGATGGCAACGGCTGCCCTTTTTTCAGCATTGGGCAATCTATCCAGCTGTTCTCGCATTCTTCCATCTTCCAGCAGATGTCAGTGCTATTAAAAATAATCGTGGCATTTGTTTTACGGGAAGTGACATGCTAAAAAGTAAAGGATTCTCTTGGAGCTCTGTCACCCGCAACTATTTTTATAGAAATCAAATCTATTCTTCGTGAGTGGCAACAGTCAAAACGTCAGAGTTTGGTGTTCCCAGAGCGGGAACACTGCGCGTTAAAGGGTTAAGAGGGAAAAAACAGCAAGAGGAAATTCAATGCTTTTTAGTTTGGCTAATTCTATTCCTTTCACCGGTGACGACAGCAATTCAGAAATAGACAAGAAATGTAGTAATTGAGGATGGATTCTTAAAAAAATAAAATAAATAAATAAATAAAAGAAATCAAAGAACAAAATACTACATAACTAAAATATACCCGTAAGCGTAACAGTTTAATATTTATGCAAATTTTCATGCGTGTCTCGTTCAGTCTTTAGTAATTATGCAAGTTATTTTCTAACCCCTTATAACGCGCTGTGTTCTCTGCGCGATGACACAACTCAGACAGTTTTACATTTTTGATTCACGATGAACAAATTTTATTTCAATAAAATGCTGAAGGAGAACACAGGTACTGTACACGAGGATCCTTTTCTGTTTAGCAAACAATTTCCCGTAAAAATGATCGATTATTTGTAAAATGGATGTCTAAATTATTTTATCATTCGCATCAGGCGCTTCGGCACTATTCGCATCGGCTGAGAGCTGGGGAATGTGATGAAAATATACGTAGATATAAAGGAAAAACTAGATAGACTGTCCAATGCCAAAAAAGAACTGCCGCCGCCATCGCTCGATTTAATCGTGACCATTTTTTTACGGGAAATTATGGGCTAAAAAGTAAAGGATTCTTATGTCGCTGTGTCACACTCGAGTATTTTTTATAGAAATCAAATTTATTCTTCGTGGCTGCCAACAGTCAAATCGTCAGAGTTTTGTGTCCTCACGGCGAGGACACTGCTCGTAAAAGGGTTAACCCTTTAACGCGCAGTGTTCCCGCTCTGGGAACACCAAACTCTGACGTTTTGAGTGTTGCCAGTCAAGTAGAATAGATTTGATTTCTATAAAAATAGTTGCGTGTGACAGAGCTCCACGAGAATCCTTTACTTTTTAGCACGTCATTTCCCGTAAAAAAATGGTCACGATTATTTTTAACAGCACTGACATCTGCTGAAAAATGGAAGAATGCGAGAACAGCTGGATAGATTGACAAATGCTGAAAAAAGAGTCTCTAGATCTGTGGGGCACGCGATGAACATTTCGATCGTCCGTCACCTTGCTGGTAGTTATGTCGAGCGATGGCAACGGCTGCCCTTTTTTCAGCATTGGGAAAGGGTTGCACCTCAAAGGGTTAACTACCAGCAACATGGAGATCGGGTGCGGCGGTCGCACATCCAGCTGTGTCAAAAAACGTTCTTTAGCTCTGTGGCGCGCGATAGACGATTCGATCGACAGCCATGTCGTTGGTAGTTAAATTGAGCTATGGCAACGTCTGCACTTTTTCGTAATTGCGAAATGGTGGCGCTTCAAAACTTTAATATGTTCGTGTGAGATGCCGCAGCCCTATCTGTTTTGGTTAATATACTACATATCTTTTTGGTTTTTATAAGTCTCTGCTATCACTTCCAATTTCTTGCATGCAATGAGAAATATTTAAAATTTAAAAAATGCTTCTGTTTGAAAATCTGTTTTTTAGATACCTTGCAAGTTTAAAAAAATAATATTTTAGTTGAAGTTTTCGCGTCAACAGTTCAAATGTTCTTTTCCCTTTTCCCTTAAGAAATGTTCTCTGAATTCGGAGTACTATGGCTCATTATATACATTTAAGTTAAAGATAATTGAAAGTGGGAGAAATGTTTTCAGCTAACGCTAAATTTTGTGATGAATTTATTCACATTTTTAAAAGTTATAGAAATAATGCAGCAGTTTTCGCACTTTTCTGGAGTAAATGTTTATGAAGATATATTGCGGGTTTAAAAGTGAAAATATTGTGTTGCAGCAATATACGTTTTATTAAGAAACAGTCAAGGGATTATAGAATTCTTAGTTAAAATAATTTTTCTTTTATAACATTGAAATACAACTAAATATACAACATTGTTTCAATATTTTATGCTATGGGGTCATGATAGCCAGTGGTTAAGGCGTTAGACTCGTAACCGGAAGGTTGAGGGTTCGATACCGGCGTACCAATAAAGACCGCCGTATTTTCATGCGGTGTACGTGCACGTTAAATCCGTGGTTACGAAAGTCCTCTCGGTGGTCGCTAGCAGTTTCCGAGGAGTACCAATGTTCAAAAGTCCCGATCATCCGATGCGGATTAAAATTGTGGTGGGAAACTCCGGGAAGGACAGACGTAGCTCTAAACGACACGTTAAGTGACTAGAGCTGTCCTTTTCTGGCAAATAAACATTTTATTCTCCCCTCCCCGCGCTATGTCTTTCTTTTAAGTATTTTTCTCTGCAGGCCATAATGCATGATAAACATTTTTTGTAGCCCTGTAGAAAACTATAAGTCTTTTGCACACCAGAATCAACACCAATCGCACGACGGTGGTTTATAATATATATGCCAAATTTCATCTTAATCGAATGCACCGTTTAGGAGCTAGCATACTTTTAAGTATTTCTCCCCATAGGGTGTAATGCATAGAAATGGCTTTTTTTTTTTAGCCCTGTGAAAAAACTAAAAGTCCTACGCACATCAAAATCATTACCGATCGTACGACAGTCGTCTATAATACAAATACCAAATTTCAACTCAATCGAATGCGCCGTTAGCCTGTTGAATAATGCAACGCAAATGAGTCGACGCAAATCGGTCTGCAAAATTCTGTCTACAAATTATTCCAACAGAAAATATCGGAGTGAACGAAATAGCACTGTAGTTCGCGGATAAGCCTCAAATGGGACAATCTACTCGTGTATGATCGGAAGAGTACTCTATTTTACATATAGTAAAATGATCCATGATATCTGAAATTGTTTCTAACGAATTTATGATTGGCATTGTGTAAAATTAAATTGAAATATGAATAAATGAATGACAATAAATTTGTGTCAAAGTTTTGCTGTATTTTAAAACATCCTCATTCACATTTTAAGGTTATGTCTCACTGTATTTTAAAATCTTTTCTTTGAAAACGCACAAAACAAGTTATTCCTTTTAGTAGGCTATTACACTCTGCATCTCTTCCCATCATAAGAGATTTTATGAGACCTAGTCCTATGTTTCCAACACACACACCCACAATTTCTTCTTTTTTCTCTGCAAATGAATAAAACATTTGTTTCCCTAAAAAGTCTCAGACTTTTAAATATATTATGTATTCTCTAAACATCTCACTCCGAACATCTTTGCAAGTCAGAAAAGCGAACTTTCGAAGAACAAGATAAAAACTTCTTTCTGCAGGCTACTTTAACTCAATTTCATTCTGTAGACAAGAAGAGTAAGCAGAGAGTCGGAGCAAGTGATTTTGTTTTGAATAAAATCTGTCGTTATAGAAATGTAAATGCAAGTATTTTAAGGCATACCCAATATATACATCCGTGGGATTGTTAGATATCGAATATTTTGACACAGAAAAATATTTATGGCGTCTTAAAACCATTTGCAGTGTAATTTTCTTTAAAGTAGAAGGTATTTGTGTGAAAAAAGAACAAAAATATGTAAATAAAAGGCATGTCTAAAAATTTCTAATTTTTATTAAATCAGTGAAACGCTTTGAATATTAAAAAAAAATATTCATAAAACAATCATTTAAAAGAAAATTTTTCGTATTTTAGGTTTTCATCTAAATTATTCATTGCATCAATTTGATGAATTCATCAGGGACACAAAGTAAAAATCATTTAGGTATTTGCAAAGGTTCATTTTTAAATCCCGAGCCAGAGTGATATCATTTAAGTCAGAGCAATATCGAGCTAAAGTGCCTTTTTGATACAGCCGGCTGTGCGGCGAGCATAACAAGATGTGTCAAAAAAGGGCTTTAGATTTGTAGAACGCGATGGGAGATTCAATCAACCGCCATGCTGCTCGTAGTTAACCCAAGAGATGGCAACGGGTGTAACACTTCAGAGTTGTGCATTACATAAAGTTATTCTTCTATATGGATGGGAAAACTTTTGCGCGTTAACCCTTTAACGCGCAGTGTTCCCACTCTGGGAACACCAAACTCTGACGTTTTGACTGTTGCCAGTCACGAAGAATAGATTTGATTTCTATAAAAATAGTTGCGGGTGACATAGCTCCACGAGAATCCTTTACTTTTTAGCACGTCATTTCCGTAACAAATGGTCACGGTTATTTTTAACTGCACTGACATCTGCTGAGAAATGGAAGAATGCGAGAACAGCTGTATAGATTGCCCAATGCTGAAAAAGGGGCAGCCGTTGCCATCGCTCGACTTAACTACCAGCAAGATGGCAGACGATCGAAACGTTCATCGCGTGCCACAGATCTAGACCCTTTTTTGACGCAGCTGGCTATGCGCGCACAGCTTTCCCAGCTTTGGGAAAGGGTTGCGCCTGAAAGGGTTAAAGGGCTAACGGGGAAGTTTAATTATAATCATCCTCCATATTAAAATATAAAAGACAGAATTAAAAAGACGTTTTCAGTAAATTAAATTTTTGTACAAAAATTTATAAGTTGCTAATAGATTCAGAACTTTGAATAACCACATTCTGAGCGAGTAATTTTGTTGTTAACTGAAACGGCTTCGGCATGCGATTTTCCGCACCGTCCTAAAATAATTCTTCCACTCGAATTTTCTATAAATAGCAACACTTATTTTCAAATCTTTTCACCAGCGCGTTGATGGAAGTTGATTAGAACTTTATCGTGCTTCAATTAATTGCATTAAAAGCGCAAGAGAGAATTTGTCCGTCAGTGATGAATCTGGCAGCCATTTTGAGGTTCAGCTCTGCATGAAGCTGACACAATGGAGCATTGTTCCCGTTTACAGCACAGGAAAATACCTTTTAAAGATTATTTTTCCCATGGCATGAGTTTTTAAATAGTTTATTGACGTTAGATTATTTGTATCTTGTTAAATGAAGTTAATGAAAAGCTTTGATTGGAGGTTTTTGCAAAGCATTTATTAAAATTTCGGTGTTCATTTTTTAATTATTTTCTAAATATTTGCTCTCAATATATTTTAAAGAATTTCTCTGTTAAGAATTAATGAGAAGGCAGAAGGCTAATTAATTAATTGACAAAGCCTGGTACTTGTAATAAATAACTGAATACATTTGAAACGGTTTAATGTCGAAAACATAAGTTGCTATAACATCGCACATTTCTAGAACTACGCAGTTCTAATTCAGTTGGAACAAAGGAAACCGCGCTCAAAAATTTCAAATGCTACACAGTCCCTTGCTATTCTTTTGTAATTTTGTAGACGGTCCCCGCTTCCAGTCATGCAGACGTCTTAAAAGTCATAACAAATCTTGAAAAACCGCTGTTTAGATTTTGGGATCGGTCAATAATTGCAACGTGCATGGATCGTGAGGCACGACCTCAAAAGTTAATAAAAGGCGCTGATGCAGCCCAGCAGCGATTTTTTCGCGTGACCGCAACTGCCAATGAAAGATGTATAGAATCACCCAATAATGTAATCGCCCACTCCTTATTACACCGACGGCCATAACGGCCCAAGGATTTTCACAGCTCGCTCCACGGTTTGCCGGCCAGCGAAGACCGGTCAGGATCCCACAATAATGGCTCTAAGCCAGAGTCCCGAGCCGCCTCCCCAATACCCACCGTCGAGAGTGGGCCTCAACAGCCTCGCCTCCGCCGGCCCACGACTACAACGTTCCCGTAGCCGTTTAATGCTACACACACACACACACAAACTCATAGTCACACCTAATACAAACTCATAGGCTTTCGCTTTTATATACTTGTAATATTAGCTGGATTTTTTATTTATTTATTTATTTATTATTTATTTATTCATTTATTTATTTATTATTATTATTATTATTATTATTATTTTGCTAACATCATACAAGAAGCATTAAGTAGTTAACATGCTGCCCTGATATTCTGAACGACTTACGTTATGACTTTCAATAAGTTTTAGCAGGGGCGTAGCCAGGGGGGGGGGATATCGGGATATATACCCCACCCCGAAAAATTTCCCAGGTGCATATCTCCCCCCGAAAAATTTTCCTGGCTACGCACCTGAGTTTTCGTATTGCCTATTACTTTGACAGTTTACGTAGAATTACGTTTCTTGCGAGCTAGTGCTAGAGCAGGCTTGGGTGGGCAACCTTTGAAAAGTTGCGGTCCAAACTTTAGGATGTTAGCGAAATCGCGATCTGTATAATTGTGATTTTGAGTGGTTTATATGGGTTTTCTATGCGAATTTGAAACGTTCCGCGAGCCTGAATCGAAACCGTTGGCCGTTTGAATAGTGGTTATTTCTGTGATAACTAAGGGGTTATCAAAGTTTTTTTTTTTAATTTTTGACCAAAAATTATGAATTTTTGTATAGATATGCTTTGAAGTATGGCAAAATTAAATACTTAAAAAACTAAAAAGAAACCTTTTTTTTAAATTTAAATAAAAAAAAATTGAATTTCAAAATATGTCCCTTGAGCACCAATTTTTAAATTTTCCTTTGAATTTTCTCTTGTTATTATTCAAAAATGTATTCCGAACAAATTCTCTTATTAATTTAGAGATTCTTTGAAAAGTAAAATTTTAGGAAGTATTTTTATACATTAACACTGAATTTTCACAAAATTTTTATGCTTTTATAAACTTATATTGCATTTATATAATCTTAATGATCACCAAAATTAAAACGGATAAGAAAATTTATTCTTATATGTATCTTGAGTCTCTGTTATGAATTTTAAAGACACAGATCTGCGAAAAATATTCTTTTTTGACGCAGCTGGCTGTGCCCGGCACAGCCAGCTGTCGTGAAAAACGCGATAAACGTTTCGATCGTCCGCTATCTTGCTGGTAGTTAAGTCGAGCGATGGCAACGGCTGCCCCTTTTTCAGCATTGGGAAAGGGTTGCTCCTCAAAGGGTAAAGGCAGAAACTTGATGTTGTAAATTGAGAGATGGTCAAACTTGTTACTTCCATCAAAACATGTATAGTAGAACATTTTTCTAGTACAGCAATTCTTTTGCTTCATAGAAGAAAGTATAAACAGTTGACAAATACGATGAGCGAAGTACTGAAGTAAATTACCAGCTGACTTCGCAGTTAATCATCCGGAAAAAAAATGGGATCTGTAAAACACGTCCTTTGAAAATTATCGAATTAAAGGGAAAATTATTTTGCGGTGTCATTACTTTTTCATATTTAAATAATCCTTTCAAGATTTTTTTGGTGGGAATATCTGAAAAGTATTAGATTTAATTCTGGTGTAGAATGAATCATCGGAATAAAAATATTTAAGAAATATGGAGAAATTACTTTTCAAAAATAATTTCAGATAGAGAGCCTTCGGAAATAAAGTACAGAAAATATTGAAATCTTTTTAATAAAATCGTCATTATTTTTTAACACAAGAATGAGCCAAAATTAAAATAACGCTTCAAATATATATTGAAAAGGAAATGGTTAAGATATTTTCATAGAAAACTTCGTTAAAGTAACATTTTTTTTCTATTTCTTTCCCCTTCCTTTTTTTCCTTTCCATCTATTTTATTTTTTTTAACATTTGAAAGAAAAAAAATTCTTTGAAAAATACTAGATAATCTTGTAATTAAACTGATTTATTATTTTTATTACTTTTATTAAACTGGAGCAAGAAACGTACAATTTTGTTATGGGTCTAGGTTGCTCGAAAATCGATAGGTGTTTGTTTCACGTTGCTCAAACTTAATTGTTCATCATCCTTTCTATTCGAAAGCGTATATTTGCAATAAAGTCGCAAAAATATGAATAAAGATTAAGAAAACGTTAATAACAAACGATAATCTGTATGACTTATCGTTAAAAAAACAGTTACAGATGAAATTTTGTTCACAATATATATGTTCATGATAATACGCATTTCAAATGTTTATGCTTTGCAATAAATTTAATAAGATTTCTTTTTCTTTACGGATGACAAGTTTTACTTCAAACTTATCAAAAAGTTGTAAAGCTATAAATTTATTTAGAAATTTATACACACGTAATTATGTTTATTTAAAAACATTCCTTTGAGAAGATTTTAATAATGCTATTTTCAAGAAATTGTTTTTCTTAACTTTATTAAGAAAAAACTAAAACTAAAACTAATCTACAGTTTCACTTAATTTAATTTTTAGTCAAATTATATCAGGGAGATATGAGCCCATTTACAAAACTGCTGATTTTGCTTACGTCGTATAAGGCATTTTTTTCTTATTTTACGCATATATTAGAATTAGATACAGTGATTTAATAAATACATTTTAATATATATATATATATATATATATATATATATATATATTTCATGCTGGGGTATTATTTGTGAGCAATTTCTTTTCTCAAAAGGAATCAGAAGTCAAACATTGATAATAAAAACACCAAAAAAGAAAATGGCATTAAAAGAAAACAAAATCAAGAAATTTAGGACATAAGTAAACATGATTAAACTCTTGACGTATGTTTCAGGTAGTACAGCCTCTCAAAAATGCTTAAACATTGGTCCCCATCATTATAATTGCCATTTTTACATCAATAGTCATACCCAATCTTTTTGCGGTATTTCTCAAAATCTTTCCAGGTTTGACGACATCACGTTGTTAAATTCCGTGGTTATCGATATATGCAGGCTGCGATGCTGACATTTTGGTCACACCCTTTTGTACTCGAAGAGTCATGTGTCTTGGGGGGTGTGATCACGGGGGACGGACCTGTTATCTCCGACTAAGATGATCACACTCCATTGGTCACATGGCTCTTCGGGTGCAAACGTGTGTGTCCAAACTGTCAGCACACCAGCCTGTGTATCTCGTCAGCTCCGGTTGGAACCAAGAAAGAATTCAAGGCTAAGAATTCCGTCAGCAGCGAAAATCTGTGTGCATTCGTTTTTGAAAAGACCAGGTACGCGTAGATGAATCTCTTGAGAAACGAGGAATTTCGGAAAGTAATGTACCAGCACCTCCAGGGTCCAAAGCTCGCTGTATATTTTGCAGTCTACCTACTTACTCACGATGAAATACCGTGCAAACCACTTATTGGCTTATCAAAGACTGTTCGCCTACTGCTAGTAGGGATGAAATGGTAATTTTAATGATGGGGACCAGTGTTTACAGAATTATTTTGAGAGATTGTGTAAAGGGTTTACTCTTCTTCATCAGCAAAATCATCAAGGACTCCACCAAAGGAGAGCATACTAAAGCTTCCATTTTCATACGAATTTGAAATTAAAATGATTTATACTTTCTTTTCTACGCTTTTGCGTAAAATAAATGAAATGCTTGAACAAATTTTCAGGATATCTTTCAGCAGGATAAAACTGAAGTACTGTCTTCGTCGTATGAATGTATAGCCGCAATGTATTTTTCTTTTCAAAGTTTTAATGCACCCTTCTGAGAAAAACTCGAAAGTACCGTGCACACTGCATACATACATAAAAAGACGAAAAATTTATTTTATTTTTAATAAAGCTCTTCGTAGAAAAAAAAAAAATTGCCCCAAATCCTTTGAAAAGAATTTTCGGTTCCTCACAGAACTTTGTAATGCGTATTTTCTTTGAATAAAACTTGATAAGAGAGGTTTGTCAAAATAAAGGGAAAATTTGCACTGCTTGGATTTTCTTCAGCATTGAATTTGCTGTATAAAATATGTATTAAACAAAAACATAAATCACACAGATTGCAATATTGTTAAAACATTTCTTTTTATCTATGAAACTACTTAAAAAAGAATTATGCGAAATAAAAGATCGTCATGTATGTATTCCTTACAGTCACCGAACATACTATCTTAAAGCAATTTAGGGAGATTGTGTAGAAATAAAAATCCTGCTTCTAACACTTTTTGTAGAGAGCATGTTATCATAAAGCTAATTAAAGTATTTCAAATAATTAACATCTCTAACACTAAATTTTAATCAGTAACTACACTCTCAAGAAAACTCTTCTTTATACACTGATTTATCCCTCATTTTTCAACGAATTAATTTCCGTACTCTATGGAACTGTAATATTTCCGTGAATTCTTCCCGAAAGCCTGAAGAAGAGGAAGAAAAAATTCGTTGAATCTGAAGAAGTTTCTTCAATTGACAGGAGTAAAAGGAATAAACGGATATTCGTCAAATACCGGCAATATTCTGGCAGCAAATTTCCGTGAATTGAAGAAATAATTTTTCAACTAGCGTCTTTATACACTAATTTATTCCTCATTTTTTCAACAAGAAAAATATTCCGAAATTGAAGAAATAATTTTTGAGAGGGTATCCATTGCCAATGGTGGTTCACCTAGAATTATCTGAAAGCTTATTTCACTTGACTATTACAGTTTAAAAAAAAAAGTTTAATTTTTGATTTTCAGTAATAGAATAGTCACTGATAATTACAACCTTAATTCAAAGCCTGTTATTTTTTCATGTGATAACCCATTAGATGAATCTCTTTCACCGTCTCCCAATTTAAGAGCTATATCGGCATAATGTATTGAAATTATTTCGCGTGATCCTGTAATGAAACTACAATTCGATATACAACGTTCTGTCACTGTAACTTTGTAATACTCGTCAGTTTCGATTATTTGAAACTAATTAACGTTTATAAATTGCACTTTTATGCAATTATCGTACACTGACTGTAATAGCCAGGGCAATTCAAAATAGATGTTACAGCGGTTATCTCTTAAACCGCGGGTAATAGAGACATATTTTCAGTAACAAGAAATATTCAAATGAAGAGTAGATTTCGCATATGCTAAGATTTTCACAAGGGGTTAAATTTTCTCTCTATTCTAAAAAAAAGTAAGGACCGCTGTCGTCGCCGCTGTCAAAAACTTGTTCGCCTATCTTCTCCTAAACCGTGGGGATTTGAATTTCGACTAAGGTGACCACAGAAAAATTCAGAGGAACCTGCTAAGCTGACTTAAATTTCGAAAATCGAATTATTTTAGAAGATATTAATAAAAAAATAAAAAAATAAACATAATGGTTGCCAGATTTGGCATAAAATCATTCATTCCTTTGCAACAAACCGTTTCCAAGTATCTAGAATCGCGTGAAATTTACAGACATGAGTTAGAATTACGCCTATTTTACGCCAAAATAAAAAGTATATGAAATAAGTAACTCAAAATGTGTTACACACAGTTGACAATTTTCAAATAGTAAGTTCGCTTAGACAACGGTAGTTCAGAATTAGCGATTATTCGTTTTTCCAAAATAGAATAACTAATATCTTGAAAATGAAAAATAATTGAAATGCAGATTATTTTAAAGCAGGTTCGGTCCAGCTGGATTATTTGCTACCAGTAGAAATATTTGGCGGTGTTAACTATGCCATTATAGCAGTTATAGTACACTTTGGATATTTGCTAGCGCGACGAGATGGTACATTTCGTGGTGCTAAGTACGCCAATCTGCGAACGATTATGTAAATGAAAATATGGATAACGGTTTTCCGGTAACCTTAAATGAACGGTAATTATAGGTTGTGAGCATGTGTAAATCGCCAAATAATGAAAAATCGCCATTGGTGGCAAGCTATCCTATCTGTTCCGTAGCTTTTATTAACTTTACATGTACGCAAGTCGCCAAATAATGAAAAATCGCCATGGGTGGCAAATTCGCAAGGTGTCCAATAGGTTTTACATTATTAAAAATACAGCTGAAACAGATGTTCTGATTTTATTACGCTTTAGCTCCTAATTAATATAAATTTGAATGGCAACATTAAATATCATTGTGTTTTTGAGGAGTGCAAATAATTTTTCCAACGATTATAAGCGGAGTCTGCACTCCAGGTGGAGTATAGCTCAGGACGCGTACAACACGGGTTCCCATAACAAAATATCTTCCGTGTTATGAGGGGGAGGGGGTCTACTGTAGTGTGAAGTTTAAATTTTGATGTACCAATGAACGTGCAAGAACCAAGCAATGTGTAGCTCAGTAACATTCTATCTGATCCAATCTTCGGGTTTTGTCTGTTGAAATTATGTCTTTTTTTACGAATAAGCCTTATTAGGGGCCGAATGCCTCATACGAAAAGCGAGCGTAGCAAGTCTAAGGGCCTTGGCCCCTAATTATATAAAAAAGCAATTAAATTGTTATACTATACCTCTTTTCCTGTGGCTTTTATTTAGAAAAATATTTGTCCTGCGCCTACATAGGAAAAAAAAAATTGGTTACATACTCGGTAACCAATATAAGTTTGGTTACTGAGTGGAATAATTTCCGAGATGTTTTAAGCGACGACTTACACCACTTAAGAGCTGTGTTGGGGATCATTTTATAGCTAAATATCGGATTTTTGGAGACAAACTATGGAGTGATAAAAATTAAACATTCATTCTTATTATTGAAAGCGGAAAATGAAAGCATACAAACTTGGGAAATTAACAGGTTCAGTTTTACTTGGACTAATCGATTCTGCATTGCAGAAATATCGCTACTTTAGCCCAGATGTAGCCATAGCGTTTCTTGCGATCCATATGTGACTTTCGTAGACGGCATTTCGTTAGTGAGCTCCGGGGAGTCTTCCTTGTTAAATAAAGCTACAGACATACTTTTGTTTCTAGTGATACAGGAAGTCTACCCTTCCTCAGTTGCAAAAATGTTCGACACAGGCAGGATGATAAGAGATAAAAGTAAAACTTTGCAGTTCGAGCTACTTCTTCCGGTAAAGTTATTTTTTTTTAATCAAAACCTGTTAGTTCTACAAGAAAACAAATGAATTATTCTCATAAAGATAAGAATTGCTTTATTAGAAAATTTGGTATTCACTCTATGGAAGGATTTTAAAGGAAACTTTGTTATGATCACGCATGTAAAATAGAACTAGTTAAATTTTTATGATTTATTTCGTTTTTCACTTCCTTAATGAAATTTAAAATGTCTGGAAATTTAGCAAAAATTATCTAAATTGTATACAGTTATTCTTACAATACGCGATTGAATTTTATAATCTCAAACTGAACAGTTCACGAAATCCGAATTTCAATGAAAAGTATAATAATAATACTCAGGAAGTGTAATTGTTTATTTGTATTACTTAATCATTACCTCCTGATGGATACCCAATGGTATCACATCCTCTCAGATTGAATAAACATCAGATTAAACAATCAATCAAATGAAATTGCTCCCTACAAGGTGCATGACATCCTATTTTTATACACAAGGTCTTTTGCATACAGTGCCACCGTAAACAGCTATTTTTGCTACACTCATGTCCATAAATTAAGGATAATTCAGAATCACACAGAAATTGATCTCTAAAATAAAAATTTCACCTGTGGAATGATCACACACATCTTGAAGAAGAATATGCAAATTACAGGAAACCACCAGATGGCGTGGATGGTACGACGTCACAATGACGAAAGTGTAAGAGAGGGGTCTATAAGGAATGGTGGCAAAGAAGTAAAATTGTTCACAAGCGCTGTGAAAGCCTTTCAGTGCAAAAACCGCATAGTTATGGCACAAAGGAGGCATTTGGATGATGTTTTACGTGGCAGAATTATCGGACGACTGGAATGTGGACGTACCCAGCTGGAAGTATCCGAGGAACTTGGAATCGCCCAGAGTGTCATCTCCAAGTCGCCCCCGAGTTACAACGCGGAATGAGGACCGCTATTTGGCAGTTACTGCCAAAAGAAACAGACGGAGTACAGCATCAGACCTGTCTCGTCGGATCTCTTCAGCTACCGGTACGACAGTTTCAAGGCAGACCGTGTACAGACTCTTAGGGCACATTGGCATGCTCGTAGGCCTGTCAGATGTGTTCCACTTACCGCAACTCACTGTCGCCTGCGATTAACCTGGAGTAGAGAGCATGCATTGTGGACACCGCAACAGTGGCCTTGTGTGATGTTTTCCGACGAGTCCAGGTTTAGTTTGGAGTCTGATTCTCGCCGGACATTAATCTGGAGAGCGCCAGGTACCCGTTACCACCAAGAGAACACCATTGAAAGACACCGTTACGGTGGTGCAGGATGGCTCGTTTGGGGAGGAATTATTCTTGGTTCAAGAACTGACCTGCATGTTCAGAGTGTAACGATGAGAGGCCACATCTATCGGGATGTCATTCTGGAACAACATGTACGTTTGTTTCGGGGCGCCATGGGTGCTGAATTTGTGTTTATGGATGACAACGCCCGTCCTCACCGTGCAAACATTGTAGACGAATGCCTTCAATCGGAGGATATCACCCGTATGCATTGGCCAGCATACTCACCGGACTTGAATCCAATAGAGCATGTGTGGGATATGCTTGGCCGACGAATTGCAGCCCGTCAACCCTCTCCCACCTGTCTACCGGAACTTCGGAGTGCATTGTTTGATGAGTGGTGTAATATTCCCCAAGATCAGATTGATCATTTGATACTCAGCATGCCTAGGCGTTGTCAGGCCTGTATTGCATCGTCCGGGAGACATACTCCGTATTAACCATCCTACTAACCATGTTATACTGTTTTTTGTAAATAGGTTCTTTTTTGAAATTTGGTCAGGGGAGTAAAACTTGCAATTTTTATTAATTATGTCAAACATATAGCATCTTTTTTGCTCTTTACTTTTTGTTTAATAAATAGACTTTACAAATAAGTCAAATTTGTTTTGCTTCTTTCTCTTTCTTTGCCTGAACTTCATTATCCTTAATTTATGGACATGAGTGTATTTCTTAAACATACCGCACCCTATAAAATTTATGGCATAAAAAGGTATCTGCATCTCATAATAAAACTTCTTTATTTAATTATTTAAAAAGTTCTTCCCTGATCAGTTCGAACACCTTGAATTTATACACTGTAAAAAATTACAGTAAAAGCTTTAGGAAATTTTACGCAAATTCTTCATTTATATTTGACTGCAGGACAATTTCTGTATACCAAAGATCTACTCGAGTCTGAAAAGGACTTTTGGGATTTACAGGAATAAAAGTTGTGACACTTATGGAAACACTGCTGAAATCACGTTTGCTAGCGCATTTTCCGCATATTCACGGACTTCTTTTTCACAATGTACGTATGTATCCTAACATTTTGACTACATGTAAGAAAATGACGATTTCAATAATTATATTTACGATAGGCAGTCAGTAAAAATTTACTTTTGTTCTCCATAGCAGTGCCATTTATTTGAATGTCATTATGATAAGCAGCTTATAGATAGACTTATGAGTTCTTTCCGTCATTATAAGCCACAGATATCCTTTAAAAATTGTTTTCTGAACTGTCTAAGTGGGAATTTCTGTTTCAAACACCTGAGGAAAGGCGATTTAGCTAAGAAGATTATAGTAAGTATGTTTTCCAGATTCAGCTTTGAACGCGAGAAGAATAATAATCTTATTTTCTATTATGTTCGGTGCATTTAAATGTACTGTATAGTAAAAGTAATGGATTTCGATGTTTAAATAAAATGTTGCACTGACTGTCCTCAACAAATACCGCTTGCTAATGTCACAATTTTTCTTAACATCATATTGGGTTTCTGTACGCAATGCTAGCTGAAAAATATTACTTCATGTTACTTCAAATATATATATACTATATTACTTCAAATATTACTTCAATGTTAATTTTAAATTTAAAATTTAAATTTAACATCTGCTCTCTTTCTCCTATTAAAATCACAGGCTCAGTGTCTATTATTATTATTATTATTATTATTATTATTATTGGATTTTGTGATGCATCTGGGCTTTTTAAAAATTGATAAACTATTAAATATAGGACAACCATAAAAAAAAACTAATTCTTCTTCAATACGCAGTAAATTCAAAAGTATTACACTTAATGCGAGTGATGCATGAAAATAGGTTCAAACTCACTGAATTTGCATGGTGTTGGATTTAATTGTGTTATTGGGTTTGTCTGAGAACCTCCGTTATTGCCTTACGTGTCTGAGGTCACCTGATTTGACACCTTGTGACTTAAGGACCTTATTTTGGATCCCTAGGCTCATTAACGAAGCATATTTGAAAACCTCATGGTGGGTAAGGGTAACGCCGTATCTTCACATGGGCATTTTGGCATTTACCGAGGAAATTTGAAGGGCCCTCAAAATTCTCTTTTAAGATGGCTTTACTCTACAAATAGTTTGAATTTAAAAAATATTCATAGAAGATTAGGTCGAATTTTTAAATTATTTTAGCAGTAATGAAGTTTTTTCAGTATTTAGTATGCTGTAGTTTTCTTGCTCTTCACCCTCTGCACTTAATATTTGTGCAAACTGTCATATCATTTGAGTATGTTTCGCTGTTTCCCATTTCGTGATTGGAAAATGACGTCATATCAACATCTGGATACGATACAGTACCGCGAGTGTTTGAGAATTTCAAAACTTTTTTAGATCTTGGGTGATTCAACTGAAGTATGAGATTAAATCAATATAATTAATGAATTTGCTTGTGTAAAATCAAGGGGCAAAGCTTACGTTAGGTTTTTTATGTAATTCTACGTATTGGTGATTTATTGAAAAATTAGGTTGAGCATACACATGAATTACCTGTTGTTGGAAGGTTATGCGTATTAGATCATGGAAAACAACGGATTTTTTCAGACTTCACAAACAGGCTTAGTGTGTGCGTGAAAAAGCTTGGAGGATATAAGCGGTATATGATTTTAGAAAATTTGTTTATCTATGCATTTTCTAGAGAGGTGCAGCGGGGTCCCGAGGAAACGAGATGTCATAATCAGGGCATGGATGAGGGCTTTTCTTTAAAAAAAAAAAAAAGTTGTTGCAATATCCCGTTCAATGTGTTTTGAAAAAGTGTTCTTTTTTCAACTTTTACCTACTATTATGCAGAAAACTACTTCTTCTAATAAAATGTATCAAAATTCCAATACTTTTATCACTCTGAAACAATTTTTTTTTTGCTCTTTCCCACATTAAATTAAAAAAAGTAAAGTGAACATTCTAGTTCTTATACGAATAATTTGGAAGGTAACAAGTATCATAAATGTCCTATAAGATTTAAATAAACACATTTCGTAAAATCATTGATATTTGCCCACTCTGTTACGTTCAATGTAGACAGTGCATTTTTATTGGTGAAAAAAAAATATTATTACTTTAAAAATGTAACTTTTGTTCCTTATTACTAGATTTTAACAATATATGTAAGTTTTAAGTACCTCAATTTAAAAGTTAAAACATAATTTAAGTTAAACTCTTGTTAACAGAGTGGACTAAAAACACTTCTGTCAGTATCCTCAGAAATAATTTTAAATAAATTTTTACTTCACACAAGAGAGTCGAAATAAAAGTTCTCCAACTCAGGGCTAGCAGCGCATTCTATGGGCCTTATTAAAGTGAAATTTGGTGAATAAAATCTTAAGATCATGTTCTCACGATTTAGTAAATTAAAAGATACGTTGTTTAGTAAATACAGCCTATACTAACATGCCAATGGGTCTCGTAGGTTCATCGACTAGCATTCATGCAATATTTTTTGAACATCATTAATAATTTGAATTTCAGCTTGTCGCATAAATGATGAAAATGATGAACTTTATAAGGAAAACAATCCGGTATTCATCGCGCCATTTTCCAAACGGTCTAATAAAAAACAATATAATAGCACGATACAGATACAAAATCGTGTGACAATTGGCTAGTTACTTTCACGACGATGTTAAGCAAGTACAGAACCTTGTGTGAATGGCGCATATATTGCTGTTTGTTCGTAGAACATTCACTGGGCGGAGGAGTTTCATTTTTAAAGAAATACTTAAGAAAATACCATTGGAATGTTTTCTCAATATGAAGCACATTCTGTAGGCGACATTTCTACTACAGTGAAACCCCTTCTCGTCCGTCACTCCTGTTGATCTAACTGTGCTCGAGCCGAGCTTTATCCCGACTCTTCCGACTCACCACCCACATTACATGCATCCCTACTACGAATTTTGCTCGGGCCACCATCGGCCGACTAGTAGGTGGTAACCCAAGCAAAATTGCTAGTAGAGATATGTACTGTAAACAGATACAGTTTTGGTCTTTTCCAATAGCAATAACAGCTTTTATGCAGTTTAATGTTTTTACTTTAGAGAACAATACATACAGTCCTTTTTGAAAATGTCTATTTTACTGCAAATCTGTATTTTTCTGTATTTTCTGATAATCAACTCTTTCTTGCGTTCCGACCATACCCTCTGTCTCAAAGGTGACGTATTATACGGGGTCTTACAACATTTATTTTATATGATAAATCATGAGCTCTGAAGTGTCTGTTGTTCTAAGTTCATGTCAGTAATATAAAAATTTAGCAAAATTAAATTTCCCTCCAAAAACTCTCAGGAAATTTAATTTTCGAAACCCTGTGCTTAAACACAATGAATATTTTAGTTTTCATGCATAATTTGACGCGCAATTTTTGTATATGTCAGAAAACCCCAGTACCTTTAATTTTCGCATTTACTTGGGCAAACGCTTCTTATCAAATTTTATTCAAAATGCAATACTTACCGAGAAAACTTTATCTAAGGAATCTAAAACTCTTTTGAAAGACCTCAATGCAACTCTTCCCTTAGAGAAACAATATTAAGCGAGAATAAACTTAATTTTTTTTCTTCTTTTATGAATGCGAGAGGTTTTCGAGCCTCGTTCGGGTATCTCTGCAAAGGAAGAAAATTGATTTGAAAAGGGATGATATATCACTGCAATACATTTATATATGGAGAGTGGTTTTTCAATTTTATCTGCCAAAAAGATATCCGCGAAATTTATTCTTACATGGGACTTACTTTCCCGCAAAAGTCAAGACTAATTTTTTTTTTCAAGGAGGGCTTTTCTTATGAAAATTGGAGATTTATATGAAGTATTCAAATGCCGGCAGAAAACTTAACTGAAATAATTCAGTTTGTATATGTGAGTTGGAAAAACCCCGACAGTATGAAAAAAAAAAAAAAAAAAAAAAAAACAAAATACTAATGTACGTACGAAAACAACATTAATCGAGTATGACGTACTTTCAGGAATATTTTGGGTAGTTCATATCGATTTCATTGGTCTGGTTCCGCCATAAAAAGGGAACGTTCACTGCTTGATTTTTATTGACAGATTTTCAAATTGGGTGGAAACAATTTAGATAACGTTTAATCCATTTATGCCTCGTGTAAAAAGTTAATTAGTTAGGCTGTTTTAAATTATTAAGTTGCGTTGTGACACATGAAAATCCAGGTTCGATGCACTTTTTTGCAATATAATAAAAAGACGTTAAATACTTAAAACTATTTTATTGAAAAGAATACTATTTAAACATAAAATTATTACAACGGATGGTGGTAGCCTAGCGAAATAAAAATACGTCCTATATAGACAGTGAAATTAAGATGGAATGACTTAAAAATTACGCCAGCACAGAATTACACATTGGCGAGAACAAACACCTGGCTGAGATTAATAACGCCAATTCCAGAGCAACCCTAACAGTTAATCCAATAAAATTAAAAATGACGTAATCGCGAGCAAATAATTTTAAAGACGTCGCAGGGCAACAAATAATAAAAACGCCAACACCAAGCCAAAGGAGGGGAATCAAAAAGTACGTTGCAGTAGCAAACGGACTCAATGTAATCTATTTTTAGCTCATAATGCCGCCACCGAGTCTCAATTCGAGAAACAAACAAATAAGAATAATGCATGCAGGAAAAGCGAAAATACAGATTTAAAAGCCGAAATGCCAGAAAAATGAAAACAGAAGTGATTTAGAATTCTTGAATTTGGATAGATTACATTAAAGAAAGCCAAATTAAGTGATTATTAAAATTAAATATGTGATCTGCAACATACCTCGCTCCACAGTTCTTGACTTCGGGGCACCGTTGAGTGACCTCTACTATTAGAGATTTTGATCTGATGTCTTCCAGATATCCTGGTGCACGTATTACTGTCCATCAAATACTGACTGTATCCTTTGAATTATCATCTCCAAAGCAGAAATTAATGAAAAGTTATTTTGAAAGCAGCATCGAACGGCAAAGTTTAGTTCGCAATTGAGGATAATTAAACTCACGAAATTTACTTTGACAGAATAGTTAATGTAGTCTTAAAAGTTAGAAAGGAAATTTTTGAATTCCAGGAGTTCAATAAAACGTACAAACTACATTAATACTCGTAAATATAAAAGATTTTATGTGTTGTATATTGTGCTCAATATAGCATGAGATAGTTACGGATATCCTGTTATTTTTGACTTAACGGGATTAAAAGAGTATCAAAATGAACTTATAGTAGCTCTTATCAATTACACATTTATTAAAAAAATTAATTAAAGCGCTTATAACTATTATAATTTTTAGAAAAATATTCGAACAACAAGAAAAATTTTTGTTAAGGATGAAAAAAATTTCGAATTCTATTATCACCTGTTGACCCTCGGTACAGAATTACATACACATTGTCTCGTATATATAAAATTTTGCACGAATTCAATTCCTTCTTAAATCTAATCATTAAAACTAAACAAATAATGATATAGTTACCAGCATCAACCTGTGATCAAATTAAATATTTTTGATAGTTACTATCGAAATATTCTAAATATCCAGCTCCTCATTAATTCAAAATCAGAAAGTATACACGGTAAAACGTAACTATTTTATTCATGCTGAGAAGAATATATTTTGTCTCGTCGGAATTCCAGAAGCTAATAAATTGCAATTTCGCAATTTTATATTTTCATGTAGTTTGATTCAGCAACTGGAATAGCTTAGAAAATTCTTTACAAAGAATAGTTCGAATTCTTAGGTTTCCAACACTGAATAAGTCTTGCGTTTTCAGCAATGTCTTCATCTGAATGAATGGATGAGGAATTTAAAATATTTTCATCTTAATAAGTCTGTCGTGAAATATTTAAATAAATATAAATGCTATTACCTAATATACTTTGAAACTATCTTCCATTCCTGAACAATTATTTTATTTGCGTAGCTGGGCATCGTTAATTAACAAATTCACTGTATATTTTATTTACACAAAAGATTTAACATAGTATTACGGAATTTATCTCATTTTTTAATCTAATTATAATGGTATTCTCAAAGTCACATATATTAACAGAAAATTCTGCTTAGTTTTCCGGTTCGTCGTTTAAAAGTCCATTTAAGTGGAAAGTTCTGGTAAACAGTCCACTTGTCGGGATGGAACATAAATTTTATTGCTTCTATAACTCCGTCGAACAATATGCTACACACAATTCACAGAAATAATGAGCAATAACACATTTTATAACAGTCAGCTTAACACACAAACTTTCTCGTACAGCCAGAACACTATTTATAACGTTCTGAATCTTTGCACATGTGATTATCTCACAGAATAGAGTTCACGTAATGATTTTTAACGTACAATATTGCACAGACAGCCGTCTAGGTTATGTAGTGGTTATAGAACTACTCTATGATGCTTTGCGCCCGGATTTGAATGTGGTTTGGTGTGTGACTTGTTTGCTCCTTCACAGGTGTAACGTTGGCGCCAACTAGGTACCCCATAATAAAATAGCCAACAGTTTGTTCGTCGTAGTGGCGAATGCCTCATTGGCAGGTGCTCGCCCGTTATTAAAGAAAATATTGCACAAACAACACCTGTAAAATTACTTACACGTCATATTTAACTTGCAAGAGTTATTAAATGTAGATTGCGTTGTGTAACATTAACTACATGATTGTTATTTAACCGGATAAATTTTTCAAAGAGTGAAGTTCGGAAAAATCACTAGGTTTTTGATACATAAATACTTCTATACGACAGCTTTGACGACAGCTGGCTGTGCCGGCACAGCCAGCTGTCGTCAAAAAAGGGTCTCTAGATCTGGGGCACGCGATGAACGTTTCGATCGTCCGCCATCTTGCTGGTAGTTAAGTCGAGCGATGGCAACGAATGCCCTTTTTTCAGCATTGGGAAAGGGTTGCGCCTCAAAGGGTTAAGTGTCCAATTCATTACTAAAATGCGCTCTAGTGACGTTATATGGAATGTTTTTCGAAATTCCACTAAAACGAATGCTTATATCTTTATGAAGTATACGTGCATAAAATTACATAATTTCTGGTGACTGGTTTCGACAAAAGTCTGCTTTGAAAGTCCATTTATATGGAAACAATGTACAGTGGAACTTATCGAATGTGACCCCTCTCCGATATCAGGTCACCTTATAAGGGTAGGCGTGTTAAAAGGGTGGCACAAAGCATGGTGGTTGCATTGTGAAATTTTACAAACGTAATCACTATAAACAGGTGGTCGATTTACCAGGTTCCACTGTATATTCATTGCTAGATAGATCTCCGATCAAATGACTAACTGGATCGGTTCCTTGACGTACGATTAAATATAGCTTAGTAACGAATGAAAATTAAAGTAATCATTTGTCCAAAAAGATATAAAAACGTAATGAAACTTGATGCGTTTTAAAATTTGAACACTTTCAAATGAACATTGGAGTTCTTTTAAACATTTAGTGAACTTATTTTTCACAATAAATAAAAAAAATAATTTTTAAAAAGGGGAAAAAAACATCAAAAGGAATACAATTTCACAAGTATGACCGGATTGGATAATTATGGAACTGAATTATATTATTTACTTTTGTTATAGAATGTTTCCTATTGACAATAGTGCTCATTTCGTTTATAGATTTATTTCTTGGAGCTGACAAAAGAATATGAAAACATTATAGTCTTTGGATGATAATCAAATGAAATTCTTTTCCATCATTGTTTCGTTTGTTCTAAGTATTCATTGTGAAGAAGTACAAATAAGACGTGTTTGAAAGTTTATTATAATGCATTTGCTTAACATGATTAATTAGTTTGTGTCTCAGATTTTATTAGATCAAAGTCGTTCGGTTCGTGAAAATTTCAAAATGTTATGCATTATTTGCCGTAAGATTACATGCAGTTGAAATCGAAACTTTCTTGAGTTAAAAAAAAAAATGCATTTTCCCTTTTGAAAATTTAGGGTTTAAAGTTTTTTTGAGACATTTTTAAGGATGCAGAATTTTGTACTATAGAACTTGAATAGTAAACTGTTAGATGCAGGGGCGTAGCCAAGGGGGGGGTAGGGGGGGGGTCATAACCCCCCCCCCTATGAGGAATTTTTTGCCATACAAAATGTATATTCTTCACTACATTATCACACCCACGTATACATATATATGAATTGTAGTAGTCGTAACCCCCCCCCCGATGAAAAATTTCTGGCTACGCCCCTGGTTAGATGTAGAAATCGTAGAGAATGCAGTAGATGCATCGTGAATTTACGACTTAAAATTTCAACAAGTGGAAAATAAAAATTTTGAATATTGGAACACAATCTACAGAATATTAAGAATAGGTTACCGAGAAAAATGTTAGAACGTTCCTATTTAATAGTCAAATTCATTTTACATCCACATAATGCTCACAAAATGCTTTTCCATGAATTCCTAATTTTATGTTCATAAAATTGCATCACACCCTTGTTTTTTTGATAATATATATCTCGGGAATCTCTCTCTGTGTAAATAAATCTCTTGTACATATTTAGTAAAAGATTAAGATGTTTTATTAATCCTAACTATTTTTATGTATTTAAAAAAACCATCTACTAAATTAATCGTATTTTGTTTTTTTATTTCAGGTAAGGAGCACATTTTAATTTAGACAGAGAGAACAGTCAGAAAAGTAAGACACATTTTTACTATCTACTACTACTACTACTACTACTACTACTAGAGGTACTATCTTGAATCATAAGAGAACATGTTCAACTCGGGGAAGTGTTACGAACATGTGAAATGCTGCCTTTAAAATCAGGCAAAGTTCTTATATTATTCCGACTTAACAAATGTTTCAAACTTCCCCAAATCCAAAAGTCGCATGGATTGAGGTCTGGGGACCGCGAGGACATAGAACGCCCGCCAATGTGGCGAATATTTGAACTATTTTTTAATTCCATACGAAATAAAAAAGCAACCAACAATTTTTCCAACAATAGTAAATTTCCATACTGTCATTATGTCCTACACAAAATTGCGTAACTTTCTTGAAGCATTTTCTTCTGTAGACAACTTTAAAATAGGGTCGTTTAATTTCGGACATCTTGCTTATTAGGGTGGAGCGAAAAAAAAATTTATTTCAAAATTCACACTGCCTGAGTCATTAAATAGTGCCAAACTGATAAGAACAAATTGTTTCCAAATTTCAGCTCAAAATAATGTCATCTTCAGGTTCCACAACTCAAGCAAATATATTTCTAGCTTATTTTTATTAAAATAATAATGTTTAATTAATTAATTGAATAATTAGTTATGTTTTCATTATTAAATTGCTTTATTAATACGTTATTATCACATGTCAGTGCTGTAAATCGTAGATTAAAAAGCAAACGTCGACTTAGTATCGGATTCAGAAATGGAATATACCTCAGAAAAGGATGACAATTTCGTTAGACTGTTAGACTGACGTTGAGATTCCCTAAATCTCCAAGACAGACCAAATGCCCGAACTAGCCGTTGTACTTGATAGAGCAGGTGTATCGGAGTATTAATATTTCAATTAATTAATTAAACGGAATTATTTCAATAGAAATTTATAATAGACTAAAAAAAGACACTGGAAATATATTCGCTTGAGGTGTGGAACCTGAAGATGCCAATATTTTGAGCTGAAATTTGGAGACAATTTGTTCTTATCATTTTCGCACCATTTAATGGCTCAGGCAATGTTAATTTCGAGAAAAATTGTTTTTCGCTCCACCCTACTGCTTATATGTCCCACAATTCTAGACTTTTATGAAATCGTTAAAAATTAATAGTCTTTCAGTACCGTTTCTAACATTTTGAATTAATAATATGTAGTATCTTGTACTGCATTAAACGCTTATTATTTATTCAAATAAGAAAATTTCTTTTTCAAGTGGAATTTACTGCTCTACCGTAAACTCTGAATTCTCTAGAGTGCTGATTCACGGATGTGTACTTATTCAAAATGCTCCACGTAGATCTGTGATAGTTAACGGCCCACGTAGAGGTAGAGCCTGACTTTTATGAAGGAAAGTTTCAAATACATTCATAAAGACGACTACAATCCATTAAAACAAAAAATCTGATGTGTCCAACACATGACTTCCTTGCACGTATATTAGATCAAAAATATTTTCGATTCACTTCCTCTAAATTTATTTGTTTGAAAGAGATAAACTATCAATAATAGTAAGGTTTAGCGATTTGCAGCCAAATATTTCGATATCGCCAAGCTGAGTTCAATTTGAAAGATTTCCTTCTGACACTTTATTTGGCGATATTTCACCAAAAGCCGACAAACTTGAGATAGTCAGCGAGATTTTGGGGATAGCCAAAGTGTCTGTTAGACATTGACCACAGACTTTCAATGAATTGAATGCATCCATACACCTCAATGTATTTAAAGTCATTTGGCTCACCCTGTAAATAAATTCTCAGTCGATTGCTGTCAAAAAACATATTGAAAACAGTTAGATATTACAATAGTTCTAAATACAAAAGTTAAAAAATCTACGGGTTAGTTTTAGAGTTATACAAAATACGAAATAACTTTTGGCGCCAAATTTGGCGATATTTCGGCGAAACTCGTCAATGTCGACGACATTTGGCGATATTTCGGCGAAACTCGTCAATGTCGACGACATTTGGCGAGATTTTAAGCATGAACCAACCAATGACAGATTATCGCCAAATTTGGCGATATTTCGCCAAAACTCGCCAAGAACGATGACAAATGGCGATACTTTGGGCATGGACGAAATGACTGACTATCGCCAAATTTGGCGACATTTCGGCAAAACTCGCCAAAGTCCAGGACAGTCTGCGAGATTTTGGGCATGTACCAAACAATCACTGTCTGCAATTGTATTATATTGAAGATGTCCATAGACATTAAAGTACTGAAATTCTTTTCGGTGGTCCTGTAAATAAACTCTCCAGTAGATTGGAACCAAAAATCGAGATGCACAACTAGATGTTACAACAATCTTATATATAAAATTTCATAATGGTTTTTGAGGTTTGAGAGTTAAATATACACACATGTCACTAAAAGTCGCCAAGCTTGGCGACTTTTGGCACAGTTCTTGAGGGAGGCACGTGACCGTGGTCGGACCATTACCTAACTTATGTGGTAAGACGGTATTGTGCTTGAAATGGATGAATGCCCCTAAAATTGCCATTGACCGTAATGTATTGGAAATCTTTTGAGTGTTCCTGTAGCAGAACTGTAAATGATAAAGACACCTTTTTTAATGGAGAAATTCATTTTCTAACTCTTTTCAGCATATATCACTTCTGAGTCGTTTGAAATAGCCCAATACCTCTAAAAAACGCTTTGATGAATTTCGGCCCATAGAGCGTAATGTATTTCGAATCTTTTAGGCGGTTCTGTAGATAAACTATCCAGTCGAATGGAACCGAAAGGGGAAGTGAACAACTAGATGTTACAACAATCCTAAATATAAAGTTTCAACATTCTACGCCTAATAGTTTTTGAGATATGCGAGTTTAATGAATTTCGGCCCATTGAGCGTAATGTATTTCGAATGTTTTGGGCGGTCCTATATATAAACTATCCAGTCGAATGGAACCAAAAGGGGAAGTGCACAACTAGATGTTACAACTATCCAAAATATGAAGTTTCGAAATTCTACGCCTAATAGTTTTTGAGTTAGGCGAGTTTAATGAATTTCGGCCCATAGAGCGTAATGTATTTCGAATCTTTTGGGCGGTCCTGTACATAGACTATACATTCGATTGCAACCAAAAGGGGAGGTGCACAACTAGATCATAGAACAATCCTAAATATCAAATCTCAACATTCTACGACCAATAGTTTTTGAGATATGCGAGTTACATACATACGAACGTACGTACGTACGTACGTACGTACAGACGGCATGGAAAAACTGACCACAATAGACCGGCCGCTGGTCAAAATGAGTTGCAGACGCGTTTATATGATCGTGCATGCTAGCCTACGATGAGATGCATCGAAAAAATTCTTAAAATTAAATTTAGAGGTAGTCAAAATCGGTTTTTTAGTCGAAATTTGGCCCCCAAAATTTTTCGGGATCACATTACTTCCTTATACTACGTACAAGGAAGTAAAAATGCATCCAGAGGTCAAAAGATACAACTCTAAAGCGATTTATTTAAAAAATACTCTTGAGATCGCTTATTTTTTTGTCTTTTTACATTTAAAAACTAGCATTTTTGAGAAACGAATTCAGAAAATATTATTAAATCATAGAAATAAAAATTTGAAATTCTTCCAGATTTTATATTGAATTACTGAATATACATTAAACAGCAAAGCCAGGCAGAGATGTAAAATGCTTTTCAGTGAATTCCAGCTTTCACTGTAACATCCTTGCATTTTATATTAAATTAAATAAAATAGTTATAAAATAAACCTTAAAGTAATATTATTACTTATTTTTTCTTGTTCAGCTTACTTTAATTAGTCATGCTTTTTTTATTAAAAGGCATTTGCCTGCTTGCAATTCTGTACAACTCAGGGTTATGTATTTCATGCGGAATCAGGAATACTTGAACCAGGATAAAGGCACTGTCAAGTTATGAAACTTTTTATTCAGTTTAGTAAGTAAACAAGAGAAACTTCTATCAAATATAATCAATATTAACTAAAAAAAAAACATGTGTATGTATTTTATGTATTAAAAATCACGGGTTTTTTTTTCTCTGAAAAATAAAAAGTTACAGTCTTTAGCTATAAATTTATTTAAAAAATACTAAGTAGTTATAAAAATATAATTTAACAAAACTTCATTCTTAAACAGGTATTTATGTTTATAAAACTAATAATATCAGTATATGTGTTTATAGTGTTGCGGAATTACTCTGCCATTCCTGGGGTTCGTCGTTCTAAAGTCCAGTTGGTGTAAAAAATTCAAGTAAAAAGTCACTTGTCAGGATGGAACACAAACTTTATTTCTTCTAGAACTTCGTAGAACAATCAGCTGCACACAATTCACAAGCACAATCTAGCAGTAACGTGCTTTTAACAATCCGCTTGGATCAGAAGCTCTCACAAATGCTGTATTTCTCACACAAAATAAGTCACTTTTACAGGCAAAAATTCCGTGGAAGTATTCAAGGGATATAGTACACTATCCCTTAAGACACAGCAATGAAGAATTTACACACAGCACTTTAAAAACAGCTTCACAAAGCAAGCTAAAACACAGCTTCTATAGCACTATCAGTTCACACAAAACAAGCGTACTCAGAGCTCTTCACACATTGAATGTTCAACTCGCAACTGACTGACTTCGGGGCGATGCCCGCTTCTATAAATAGCCGACGCAGGAGGTACAAGAGGTTTCCAGAAAAGTCAATTTCTCGAGGGTTCTACATAAAGCGTGAATTTTGATTACGTCATAGAAGAGAAATGTTAGGTTATTATGCGTTTTCAATGCAGGAAAAACAACTTCCAGGCCCCATTGGGAAAATCGCGCCAAATGACCAAAAAGTCGCCAAGCTTGGCGACTTTTGGCGAAATATCGCCAAATTTGGCGCCAAAAATAAGTCCTCAAAAGTGAAGAGATCTAAGCTCTAGGACTAATATTTCTCGAGTTTTCTAGAAATCCCATATATTTGAATGGGAAACCGAAACCTCCGTATCTCCGGTTCTAATTGGCCGATTTTGATGCAACAAAAAGCAAAATTTATCTATTTGAAGCGTAGAATACGAATTTTAAACCATTTTAAGCCCCAGAGCAGCGGGTTGCCCCGAAAATTCGTAACATTGCCCCCTTCCCAAGGACTGCACGTCCCGGGCAGTACAATCCCTAGTTAGGAGGTCACACAAGTACCTACACTGTGTAACACTTCACAAGATCTTAACAACATAATTCAAGCAAGTAATCAATAGCACAATAAGCAGATACACATTAATAAATAAATAATCAAACTAATAAATAATTACACTAATAAGTAATCAATGTAATAAACAAATACACGTTAATAAAAACCAATATATTACAAATATGTACACTAAACATGGCGTAAGTAGTAAGTGAAAGAAAGTTGACGAAAGAGGAAGAGAAGAGAAAGACAGGAAAGAAATGAGAGTTGAAAGAAAATAGGAATTACGCCATAGTGACCATGGTCTGAGCTAATTACAACCGCGGTAGATGGCTAGCCGATCGTAATGTACAACTCTTGGCTTCGAGTTTGGTGACTTACGAATCCGTACGATGACGTCATTCAGCCGGTTTAGGACTGTGTAAGGACCGTCCCACGGCGATTGCAGCTTGGGAGACAGGCCTTTCCGTCGAGTAGGATTCCATAGCCAAACTTTGTCACCTACGTTGAACTCGTGTCCCGTAGCTTTCGTGTCGTAGCGAGTCTTCATCTTTTCCGTGTTCAGGTTGATCCGCTCCCGAGCAAAATGATGCACATCTTCAAACCGTGCCCGAAGGTTTTCCACGTACTCCTCTGGCGATGAAGGCGCATCTGGAGGGCGGCCGAACACTAGATCGGCGGGAAGACGAAGATCTCTGCCGAACAGCATCTGGGAAGGTGTGAAGCCGGTAGTCTCATGGACGGCACTCCTATAGGCCAGCAGGAACAGGGGGAGTTTCTTGTCCCAGTCCTCTTGATTCCTAGATACCAGGAGCGAGAGGTTGTTCAAAATTGTACGATTGAACCTCTCCACCATGCCGTGGGATTGTGGGTGTAAAGGCGTAGTCTGGGTTTTGTCCATTCCGAGAAGTTGGCATAGTCCTTTAAAGACTGCAGAGGTAAAGTTCGTTCCTTGGTCGGAATGAAGTTGCAGAGGGGTTCCATATCTAGAAATCCATTCTTGCACCAAGTAAAAAGTCACTTGTCAGGATGGAACACAAACTTTATTTCTTCTAGAACTTCGTAGAACAATCAGCTGCACATAATTCACAAGCACAATCTAGCAGTAACGTGCTTTTAACAATCCGCTTGCATCAGAAGCTCTCACAAATGCTGTATTTCTCACACAAAATAAGTCACTTTTACAGGCAAAAATTCCGTGGAAGTATTCAAGGGATATAGTACACTATCCCTTAAGACACAGCAATGAAGAATTTACACACAGCACTTTAAAAACAGCTTCACAAAGCAAGCTAAAACACAGCTTCTATAGCACTATCAGTTCACACAAAACAAGCGTACTCAGAGCTCTTCACACATTGAATGTTCAACTCGCAACTGACTGACTTCGGGGCGATGCCCGCTTCTATAAATAGCCGACGCAGGAGGTACAAGAGGTTTCCAGAAAAGTCAACTTCTCGAGGGTTCTACATAAAGCGTGAATTTTGATTACGTCATAGAAGAGAAATGCCAGGTTATTATGCGTTTCCAATGCAGGAAAAACAACCTCCAGGTCCCACCGGGAAAATCGCGCCAAATGACCAAAAAGTCGCCAAGCTTGGCGACCCCTGGCGAAATATCGCCAAATTTGGCGCCAAAAATAAGTCCTCAAAAGTGAAGAGATCCAAGCTCTAGGACCAATATTTCTCGAGTTTTCTAGAAATCCCATATATTTGAATGGGAAAACGAAACCTCCGTATCTCCGGTTCTAATTGGCCGATTTTGATGCAACAAAAAGCAAAATTTATCTATTTGAAGCGTAGAATACGAATTTTAAACCATTTTAAGCCCCAGAGCAGCGGGTTGCCCCGAAAATTCGTAACAATAGTGATTCTACTTGGTTTTATTCCAGACAGGAAAATAATAACTAATAACAGAGTACAAAAGCGATATTTACCACAAACTTTACTTTACACTGATACAATATTTAAGAATAATAAAGTACTTTGTGAAACTTGCATTTACAATTAGTTAAGTTTTAAATACGCTTTTCTTGCTCTACTTTTTTCTCAACTGTACAAATATTCATAATATATAATCTGAACTAAAATTTACATTTGCAATTAAATAAATACTATGTCATTAAGCGTAATAAATAAATAAATAAATAAATGTATTAATTTTAGTCTTTGTAATGAAAAATTTCTTATGGGATGTTAAATAGAAATGTTAATTCAATAATTTTAATTCGTACAATTCTGTAGATTTGGAATTGATACGATTCGAAATCTATGGTACACCAGGAAACTATCCTATAGGTTGAATAAAATAACCCACGCATGCAAATACTTTCCATAATCAGAAGATGTTATGTTTTTCATATTAAGCACTTTTACGCTTAACATGAAATTTTCGAATTTCAGAAAGATATTATACTAAGCAGCACTTAATGAAATGTAAATAGATGACATTTTTAACCAATATTTTTTCTTTACCAAAAAAAAAAAAAGAAAGAACTACTGAGTCGAGCATCCCTAGTCATCCATATGTAAAAAGGGAATAGATGGTTATAACATTCCCTTCTATCCATGCTAAGACACAACGGTAAGAAGTCCCTTCTGTTGTCACACAAACGCTGCTTTCAAACTAGGGCCTTTGCAGCCATTACGCAACCATGTGCAAGTGCAAAATCACAGCCGTTTAGTTGACTAATTAACAACAAGTAAGAGTGAACATAGTTCGAGAATTGTTACTTCTCAAAAATATAAAATAACTCATATTTGTAAAAAATATTTCATCATTTTAAGGCATCTTCCTGTGTAGATCCCTGTTCAGCTGCCCCGTTTGCCTTAGACTTAAATTCTGTGCAACAGTCTCACAATGCAGTATTATCGGGAATTAAATATTCTCTAGAACTTTCTTAAAAATAATCTTTAAAAGCAGGACTCATTACTAAATTAATGCATAAAAAAAGTCTAATCAACTTGAAAGGCAGAATGAATAACAACAAACTCCGCTATAATCAAATTATACGAAAGTAAAGCGAAACTAAATCGAATTATTGTTGTCTCGAAGAAAGTCGAAAGATAAATTATTTGTTTTCCTTTTTTTTGTGTGTGCAGCGATACTTTTGCATGTTGGAAGCAGTATAATATACTGAAACAAGATTGCTCTTGTTTAGTTTCTTAAAGTATAAAGTTCTGAAAGATTTTCATCTGCTTATGATATCGTAAATATTGAAATATATTTTTCATGTAGTGAAAAGTATTCAATTTTCGTTCTGTTGCGTCTGTCTATATCTAATATATGAAATTCTCCTGTCCCAGTGTTAGTCACCTAACTCCTCCAAAACCACTCGACCAATTTAAATGAAATTTTCTATGTATATTCGTTAGGTCATAGAATAGGTTTTTAACTATGTCTCATACCCCTAAGTCATAAGAGCGGTCCACCCCAAAATGTTTAGCCCCGAGTGCTATTCATTTCAATCAGGATTTCTGTGTAGACATTAGCGTGTCGAATCACTTTTCAAATGTGTTTGCCAGATAATGTGGAGAGGGGGGGGGGGAAGTTAATAAAATGTTGAAAGTCGCACAAGGTTTGCAATTTTTGATAATTGATCGCTAAATGTGGTGCCAAAACGCGACAATTTATTATAAATATATTTCGCGTATAGTTAGAAAACGCCTGGCGTATATTGTAAAAGAGTTTTATTAGGCGATTTTAATATAGATTTCTATTCCGAAGAAGTTCTCTGTGGAACAAGAAAGGAAAACACGGTACACTCGTGGATTATGATGCCCATTCCAAACAGCATTTAAAATGTCTTTGCGGTATAGTTGGAATATGCCTACAGGAAGAATATGCCTGGCGAAGATTGTAAAACAATTTCAGTAGGCGATTTTAAGATAGATTTCGATTCCAAAGATGCGTTTTATGGTACAAGAAAGAGTTGATTCCTATTTTAACATCCCCACTCTCGCCAACCTAAAAAATCCCCGTACTTTGGCGAGCTTTGCAGTCATGGGTCTCTGGGAGTTATGCACAAGTTTTAACGGTACTTACGTATTATCCCGGCGGTCCGGCAAGACAAGCAATTTTTCACCAAGATAAATGCCGGGCACATGAAATTGTTGATGGTTTGGAATACGATTGTACGATACGGTAAGTACCGTTTCAACGCTCCCAAAAGAACCAGATGAAAACTAAAGTAAACAAACTAGCGATAAACGCACCAGTTAAGGAATCTGAAGACACTTAATTATTAAAACTACATTAATTGGCAATTCAAAATAAATAAAAATGTAACGGCATGCTTTACTTACATGTTGTTCCAAATCGCCATTTTATTTCTAAATTACGATTGCCACATTAATGCAAAAAATCGTCATGGTAACTGCATATGTTTAATGATCGCCACCTTGGCGAGAGTCGAGGCGTTAAAGTAGGAATCAACCCAAGAAAGACAAACCGGTACATTCATGGATTATGATGCACATTCGAAACAAGATATAAAACGATGAAGTATAGTTGTAATATACTTGGCGAAGATTGTAAAATAGTTTTAGTATGCGATTTTAAGATAGATTTCGATTCCAAAGATGGGTTTTACGAAACAAGCAAGAAAAATACAGCACAGTCATGAATAATGATACACTTTTGAAACTTAATGGAATAAGTAAGAAAAATAGGGACAACGTATAACTAATGATACGATTTTAATATATAGCACTATAGTGTGTATTTAAAACCTGAAAATGTTTCAGCTTTTCATCCTTTTTTCTTTCCGAACATGTACCCTGTAAGGAAAGTATTGTAATCATGAAAAAATTCGACTTCGAGATTTTGATGTATTAACACGTTTTGAGGTCTTCTGAATTCATTTATGCTATTTTTACGAGATGTATGTTTGTATGTGTGTGTGTGTGTGTGTCTGTGTGTGTGTGTGTGTTGTGTGTATGTGAGTGAACACGATAGCTCCTAAACGGGGCATTGGATTGAGCTCAAATTGGGTATATATGTTATAAACCACCATCGTAAGACCGACATTGATTTTGATGTGTATAGAACTTATAGTTTTTCTACTGGGCTACTACAAAGATTTCTTTTACATTATGGCTTATGGGGGGGGGGGGGGGAAATTCTTGAAAGTGCTCTAGCGTTTAAACGGTACATTCGATTGAACTCATATTGGGTATATCTCTAATATATAAAATTCTCCTGTCACAGTGTTAGTCACCTAACTTCTCCGAAACCACTCGACCAATTTTAATGAAATTTTCTATGTATATTCGTTAGGTCATAGAATAGGTTTTTAACTTTGTCTCATACCCCTAAATCATAAGGGCGGTCCACCCCAAAATGTTTAGCCCCCGAGTGCTATTCATTTCAATCAGGATTTCTGTGTAGAAATTAGCGTGTCGAATCACTTTTCAAATGTGTTTGCCAGATAATGTGGAGAGGGGGGGGGGAAGTTAATAAAATGTTGAAAGTCGCACAAGGTTTGCAATTTTTGATAATGGATCGCTAAATGTGGTGCCAAAACGCGACAATTTATTATAAATATATTTCGCGTATAGTTAGAAAACGCCTAGCGTATATTGTAAAAGAGTTTTTATAGATTTTTTATAGAGTTTTTTATAGATTTCTATTCCGAAGAAGTGTTCTGTGGAACAAGAAAGGAAAACACGGTACACTCATGGATTATGATGCCCATTCCAAACAGCATTTAAAATGTCTTTGCGGTATAGTTGGAATATGCCTACAGGAAGAATATGCCTGGCGAAGATTGTAAAACAGTTTCAGTAGGCGATTTTAAGATAGATTTCGATTCCAAAGATGTGTTTTATGGTACAAGAAAGAGTTGATTCCTATTTTAACGCCCGCACTCTCGCCAACCTAAAAAATCCCCGTACTTTGGCGAGCTTTGCAGTCATGGGTCTCTGGGAGTTATGCACAAGTTTCAACTGTACTTACGTATTATACCGGCGGTCCGCGAAGACAAGCAATTTTTCACCAAGATAAATGCCGGGCACATGAAATTGTTGATGGTTTGGAATACGATTGGCAACGTATTTAAAATCTACGAAAAAGTAGTTTGGCGGAAGTGACTGCCGGGATAATACGTAAGTACCGTTTCAACGCACCCAAAAGAACTAGGTGATAACTAAAGTAAACAAACTAGCGATAAACGCGCCAGTTAAGGAATTTGAAGACACTTAATTATTAAAACTACATTAATTGGTTATCCAAAATAAATAAAAATGTAACGGCATGCTGTACTTACATGTTGTTCCAAATCGCCATTTTAATTCTAAATTACGATTTCTACATAAATGCAAAAAATCGTCATGGTAACTGCATATGTTTAATCATCGCCTCCTTGGCGAGAGTCGAGGCGTTAAAATAGGAAACAATATATAAAACGGTAAAGTATAGTTGTGATATACTTGGCGAAGATTGTAAAATAGTTTTAGTAGGCGATTTTAAGATAGATTTCGATTCCAGAGATGGGTTTTATGAAATAAGAAAGAAAAATACAGCATAGTCATGAATAATGAAAACACTTTCCAACTTAATGGAATAAGGACGAAAAATAGGGACGACGCATAAATTATGATACGATTTTAATATATAGCACTATAGTGCGTATTTAAAATCTGAAAGTGTTTCAGATTTTCATCCTTTTTTTTTGGGGGGGGGGGAGCAAAATCTTTTATGGAATGACTATCAGTAAGTCTCAAGGCCAAACTATGTCTGTTTGTGGATTAGATTTGAGCACACCATGTTTTTCACACGGACAGTTATACGTGGCATGCATTCGAGTGGGCAAACCATCCAGTGGGCATCCAGTTTGTTTGTGTTATCTAAAGATGGGATAACAAAAAATATTTTATACTCTATTGCGTTAAGGGATTGATAATATTTTTTAGTAAAATTATTGTAATTAGCGATATATATAAAGTTAAAGAATAAATTACAATCAATTAAAAATATAAATGTTTGGTATTGTGTTATTTTTATATTCCAGCATCGTTCACAGCGCTCCATGCCTCTTCCACTCATATCAAACATCCTCACAAACTTACAATAAGTTAGTCATTTCTTTCTACTAAAATAATCCTAGGAATAATTTATATGGCAAAACAACGTTTGCCGGGTCAGCTAGTATATATATATATATATATATATATATATATATATATATATACATATACTATATACATAAATAAATTTAGGTAATCTCTTCAATCGAAACTAATGGAGAATATATTAACGGAAGATTACTTATCTTTTAGTTAGTTGTAAAGCGTCCCTTGAAAAATCGTGAATATAACAAACGACACTTTCAATTTAAAGTTTATGAAATACAGTGAAACTCTTCTATGAGCGACCAACTCTATTAACCCTTTAACGCGCAGTGTTCGCGCTCTGAGAACACCAAACGCTGACGTTTTGACTGTTGCCAATCACGAAGAATAGATTTGATTTCTAGAAAAATAGTTGCGGGTGACATCGCTCCACGAGAATCCTTTACTTTTTAGCACGTCATTTCCCGTAAAAAAAAATGGTCACGATTATTTTTAAACAGCACTGACATCTGCTGAAAAATGGAAGAATGGGAGAACAGCTGGATAGATTGCCCAATGCTGAAAAAAGGGCAGCCGTTGCCATCGCTCGACTTAGATCTGTGGCACGCGATGAACGTTTCGATCGTCCGCCATCTTGCTGGTAGTTAAGTCGAGCGATGGCAACGGCTTCCCTTTTTGCAGCATTGGGAAAGGGTTGCGCCTCAAAGGGTTAAGCGACCCCACCTCCAACGACCCATTATTTAAGGCCCCGATTTTTTACCTGATCTGCTAAGAGACCGCATAACCCTCTATAAATGACCGGTCTCGGTTCCCTGTCCGATAGTTTTCTGGCACTTTCCGGAAATAAAGTAAAGAAATACCATACTCCAAACCATTCGCTCTATTGCAAATAGACAGCTGGTCCAAGTACACGTACACATCAGGTACAAATCTTGTAGGTTAGAGAAGAGAGGTGTCTAAGAAATGAGTGATTTTACCATTAGAGCAGCGTCAAATGTAAGAAATAAAGTAGAGAGAGAAGTAGCGAGGGGAAAAAATGAAATTGCCCCAAAGTTTTAAATATTTTATTAAATCTCAAAAATATGTTTGTATAGTAAGTTATTGTTTTAGTATACCGTTCCATAAATAAAAAAACAAACAATTTTTTTTTGTTTTTTTCGGAGGGGGGGGGGGTGCTATCAAATGTTTACACTTCTTTGAGCGACCATCTTTAATAACGACCGATTTTTCTCGGAACGGAGGTATGGTATCTTACGCTTTACCATTTTGTGCTATCGCAGGCCTACACAAGCGCATCTGCGTACGGGGGCATACATTTGTCGGAGGAATTTTTAAGAGGATCTAACGCGTATTCACGCTAAATATGGAGAAAACCAAGTAAAACTACAGACCCATGTGCTATGCAGATCGCATATTATTTTTGCGTATTAATGTATAACCCTTGACCTACACTTTTAATAGTTCAAATGATGTACCGCTCCCGCCCTACCAGGGCAACCATATGGCACAGTGCTTATGTCGCTTCGGGTCCCATCACGAAGCTCTCGATCTAACAGTCTGAAGTTTTGGTAGGTTTTCTCCAGATGTAACATGAGTACGCCTTAGAACCCCTTAAAATGTCCTTCTATCAAGGCACCCCCCTTCCATGGTAGATCATCCTAGTGTAACGTTGCCTTTCAGACAAATCACAAAAATCACAAACCTGCCCCATCAGTGGTCGAGCGCATTTGCGCTAACAAATGGGAGACGGGAAGTACCTGGTTCAAATCCATGTCACGTCCGCCAACCAAGCCGTTCGGAGTTTCCCGAGGTTTTCTCCGAAACTTCGAGTAAATAAGGGTTAGGACCAGTGGCGCACCCAGGATTTTAGTTTAGGGGGGGCTGAGCTGAAAATACTGCTGAATTCGGTTATAGTGAGATCGATAATAGTTACCACCCTCTTATAACGTCAAAATATTCTGTACCACTTGATTTGCCCATACAACAAAAGGCCACAAACAAAACTCATTATATACATAAGTCATATCATAGTAATATCATAGTCATACATAATTATCTGATCTTTTCAGTGATATTGTAACCCACTTTAACAGTGTTTCATAACCTCTCTGTAAGTATTTATTTAAAAACCAACATCTTTTTAGGCAAAAAATACTTTAGAAATAATTTGAAGACAGTAAATAATAATAATAGTAATAATTCATTAGTGACAATTTTCATTTTTTTAAGTTTTCCACTTCTAACCGTTCACCTTTAGGGGGGGCTTGAGCCCCCATAGCCCCCCCGTGGGTGCGCCTATGGTTAGGACTCGTTAGAAAGTTCCCCCATGGAGTTAGTTTCTAATTATTTAATACTCAATTTTCTAAGTTCGTTTTACGCTACGCATGCAATCTCAAAGAAAGAAGTCAAAAGCAGATGAAGCAAGGGATACAGGCGTGACCTTCGAGACGAAATGGGTCATGGTACGGTAATCTGAGGCAATAGTAGGATCAAAATGAAAATTGGTATGGAAAAATTTAAAAATTATGGCTGCTTATTTTTCATTTCATCAAATTTATCATTGCTTAAATTTATCTTTGGAACAACATTTCAAATTATACTTCAAAACTAAGTTGCCATCATAATTTGTAGACAAATTTTTAGTTTAATATTTAATCAATAATGAGCTTGATAAAATGATGATGATCACACAGAGCCTTTTACACTCAATTTAAGTCAAACGAGCTTTATTCATATAAATAAGCCCCTCCCAAAACAAAATACATTGCTTTAAACGTTACATTTTGCTTTATTCTAAAAATTTGGTTAGGTTAGACAAGATTTTTTTTTTTTATAAGACCCCCCCCCCCAATTTTTTTTTTGTATATGCCACTGAACTAAAGTGAAAGAAGTCAGATCCAGATCTAGATGAACGAAATGGGATCCAGATGTATAACTAATTCTGCTTAGAGATATCTATGGGAAAGAATTAAATTAACTATCAATTTCAAACATTTTATAGACAACTTTTTATTTTTATTCACACTTACTCATTGATTTAGTTATAGTTCTAACCAGTAGTTATATCAGTTATTCAATGCCTGACTTTTAAAATTTACTCTACATTGCGGAAGTAAAATTGAAGTTGATATTTCAAATTTCTCATTTCTTTATTTTACAGCCTTTTAGCGGTCGAAATCAAATAAATAAATAATATAATAATTTCGTAGCTTTAATTACGCTTGATTAATTTTTTTCACGTTGATACTTTTAGTACTACGAAGAAATAATAAAAATTTTGTACTAGAATTTAAACTTTTTAGAAAGCTATTACATGATTCTTCAGGGGATACGACACCAACTACGAAGAAATTATTTATTTAATACTCAATTTTTAAAATGTGCACTTTCCTGGAAATAAAATTCAAAAGGATATCTTAAGCTTTCACTTATTTATTTTCTGTTTTTAATCTTTTGAAATTCGTAAACACGGATAGGCAAATCTGCATGTTTCCAAATAAACAAATACGTTCTACTAGGTATTGATACAAAATCACCTTAGAATTCGATTAAATATAAATATTGAAAGGAAGCTTCAGTATTGCCATCTATCGGCGAATTTCGGAAATTATTTCAGTAAAAGTTTAAATGTACGTGCAGGACCTACTGAACGGCAAGTTCTGTGAACTGTTACAAATACAAATTAAAACACTGATATGCATTTTCTTACATTTTGCACCCAAAACTTGTTTTTATAAAAGTGCACAAAATGCATTATGGAAAGTTTTTAGAAACGACGTGTCGATTTACAATTTGTATATCGTCAGTGAAGGTCCCCAACTTGGCCACAAAATCTTGATTTAAAGAATTTGTTTTGAATTTATCAATTTCTGCTCTTAAACTCTATGTGCCCGGCCCCCACACTCACACTAACAGCAACAAAAAAAAAATCTGGTCATATTACACTTTTGATCGTACTTGTACCAAACACTACTAAGGAATAAACAAACGAATTACGAACTAAGATCAACGATCGAATAAACTTTTTATTTACTTTTACTCAATATTATTTTTAACCTCTTTAGTTCTTGGGCATCGCATATGCTACAATCTCGTTGATTTTATTTAATGCAGTGTGCATGAAAAAGTTTTAGCAAAATTGCGTCAACTCATGTGAAAATATTGGACCTGGACGTGGAAAAAACGTTTTTGATCCCACATTGCTATGTAACTCTGAATTCTTTTATACGCTCTACCTCCTATAAAAGTGAGTATAAAATATGGTAATTTTGGTACATTTGAGTTAATATGTCAATCCCTCAAAAAGATTTTTTTCGAATTTACTTTTCTGCTGTCAAATTTACAATTTCTGTAGTTATTTGGGCCGGGGAGATCCATAGTAACAACAAAAAGAAATTACTCATTCATTTTAATTAAGACGAATATGTAGGATAGAAAAAGAGCTACAACGAACGCCATCTAATGCAAAAACTGAACTTTCGTGTTCGAGAAATCATATGTGATCAAAAACTTACATCATGATTTGTGGCTCACATGATCGTTAGAATAAGAATAATAAGGTGTTTTTCCACATTTTCTCTGAATTTTCAAATTTTATTGTGATTTTTCGTTAAAGTTCTCAGAAAACATGGCAAATAACCAAACATCAAGTGCCCGAAGTAAAATTTTTTAGAAATAAATGTCTGAAATGCATGGATGTATATAAGGGGGAGGTTTAAGGGGTATGGACCCCTCCCCGTTCCTTAGTCTATGCAAAGGCTCCACCAGTAGCACAGCGCATTTGCACTCTCAACTGGAAGACGGAAGGTGCTGGGTTCAAACCCAGGTAGTGTCCGTCATCCTAGCCGTACATGATTTTCCGTGGTTTTTCCCGAAACTTTGCGTAAGTACAGGTTAGGACTACTTAGAAAGTCCCCATCCCCTCCCGTCCTATGAAGAAGAATTTATTTTAGGGTTGTCATTTAAATTATTTCTTAAGGTTCACTTTTGGAAGTGATATAGTATAGTGACAGAGCGTTGTGTTGTACATCAATAATCCAGGAAATGTAACTTTGCGAAACTGTTATAAGAGAGACAATTGTAGGAGAACAAAACTTTTATTTAACTTCTAATAAATGATGCATAATTACAGGATGGTGGATGTTGGGAGATATTTAGCTATATAGATCGGAAGAAGAGTCTCTCAAAAGAGAAATGCATCCGACTTCGACATATTATTGACATAGAGAAACGGATAAAAGAATAATTTAAGCATAAAATTCGGATTTATAAGCAGCTAATTGAAACAGAACACGCGGGAAAAATCATAATGCAAAAGTTTGAAAGTCGAAGTAAATAAAATGGAGAAGAGAAGTTAAATCGCTTGATTTTGAAAACAAATAACAATTAATATTAAGTATGTGATCAACATCACAGGCCTAGATCCATCTCGTAAATAGTCGGACGTAATCCCACATTTCATTTATGTAAATATGCTAATTTTAGCCGAAGATCCACCTACTAGCTGCTACCCGCGACTTCGTCCGCGTCGGCTTTAGAATTAGGTCCCGAGAGAAATGAAGCATGTGTGAATAACAAATATGTTTGCGGCAAAAGAAACTGCATTTAAATATTATTTGCTTTTTACTTGTTTTAAATGAAGTATACTGCATGGCAGTATACTTCATTTAAAACAATAGAGTATGCAGAAATACTAAATTTAGATTTTATTCGGGCATTTGGCGAAGAGAGACAGTTACGACAGTATTTGCGAACTGTTTTGTAAAAGAAATATTTATGCTATACGCATGAATTTTAGCCTGTGTTAATCGGGAATAGAGCAGCTTTCTATTAGTGAAAAAGTTTTAGAATCGGTTCTGTAGTTACAGAGATACCCAGAGAGCGTAATATATTAGTTATTTTGAGTGTTCCTGAAAAGGAACTATTTACGCTATATGCATGAATTTTAGCCTATAATACTCAAGAATAGTGTAGCTTTATTTACGCTACATGCATGAATTTTAGCCTATAATACTCAAGAATAGTGTAGCTTACTATCAGTAAAAGAAGTTTAGGAATCGGTTCAGTACTTACAGAGATACGCATAGAGCGTAATGTAATACAGAGACACACATAGAGCATCCCTGTAAAAGAACTGTCTGCGATATATACATTAGAGGTAGCCTATAACACTTAGGGTGCCACCAGTGTCTAAGAAGTTCTGCTCTCAAAACTGCAAGGCGGGAGTGTCCAGGTTCAAACCCCGGTCGCGCCTGTCGACCCAGCCGCTCGCAGTTTTCCGTGGTTTTCTAAAAAAACCTCGCGCAAATACGGGCTAGGATCCCTTAGAAAGTTCCCCACAGAGTAATTCTCCTTATAGACCTAGGACCCTAGTGCAGTCAATCGGTCTTAACCCTTTAATGCGCAGTGTTCCCGCTCTGAGAACACCAAACTCTGACGTTTTGACTGTTGCATGTCACGATGAATAGATTTGATTTCTATAAAAATTGGTACGGTTGACATAGCTCCACGAGAATCCTTTACTTTTTAGCACGTCATTTCCCGTAAAAAATGGTCACGATTATTTTTAAATGCATTGGCATCTGCTAAAAAATGGAAGAATGCGAGAACGGCTGGATAGATTGCCCAAATGCTGAATAAAGGGCAGCTATTGCCATCGCTCGACTTAATTACCAGCAAGATGGCGGACTATCGAAACGTTCATCGCGTGCCACAGATCTAGAGACGCTTTTTTGACAACAGCTGGCTGTGCGGCACTGCCAGCTGCGTCAAAAAAGGGCCTCTAGATCTGTGGCACGCGATGAACGTTTCGACCGTCCGCCATCTTGCTGGTAGTTAACTCGAGCGATGGCAATGGCTGCCCTTTTTTCAGCAAAATCGGAAAGGGTTGCGCCTCAAAGGGTTAATCCAAAAACAAACAAACAATAATACTCGGGAATTAGAGATGAGTTCGGGCTCATTTTTTGAAGCCCGAGCCCGAGGACCTTTAATCCGAGCCCGCCCGAGCCCGAGCAATATTATTAAATTTGGAGCCCGAGCCCGAAATTTCAGCTAAAGACAAATAAATTTAACTACTTCATTAATAGGATACAATAAATTTTGGAGCTTCACACACCTTCTAGTCCCCCGTGCCGCTATTTTTTAAAATAAGTACGTCTATTTATCCCATGAATCACTTTTTAAAATCTGTTTCAAGGAGTATGTTCAACAAAGGAGAAATTTTTCACGAGCCCGAGCCCGAACGCAATCGTGAATTACAGAGTCCGAGCCCGAGTCGTCTCATCTCTATCGGGAATAATGTAACTTTCAATCAGTGAAAAAAGTTTTAGAATTGGTTTAGTAACTACAAAATTTCCATAGAGCGTAATGCATTAGAATTATTTTGAGTGTCTTTGTAAAAGAATTATTTATGCTATATGCTTGAAAGGTTGCCTGTATGTTAATCCAGGGCATAAGATATCTTCATTACAATTTTTTCCAAATCCGTTCAACCATTTTTGTGTGATTCAGTCAAAAACATCCAAACACGCAAACGTACACATTTATATTATTGGAAGGATTTAGAAATTTATGAACTTTAAGAAACTCATGTGGACTTTTCTTTGTACTTATGTATTATCCTGGCGGTCATTCCCGCCAAACTGTTTTTCCGTCAAATGAGCTGCCAAACTGTTGTTAATCGTCTTCAAAACCATTAATAATTTCATGTGCCCGGCATTTATCTAGGCAAAAAATCGCTCGTCTTGGCGGACCGCCGGGATAATACGTAAGTACCCTTTTCTTTACTTATGCTTTTTAATTTGGCGTAAAATCAACATAATTTTCATACAAATTTATGGTTTTCAAATGCATGTGATTTTGCAAATAGAATTTCTGCTTTATTTCAAAAGCATAAATCATTTTGTGCGGCGATAAAACAGTTTTAAATTAATAATTAGAAAAGTAATTAAAATTTCAAAATTTTGAGCCTCAGGTGCACTTTATCGAAGTCATGGGCTCAGTCATGTTCAAATTTTCAAAGCTCTGGTTTCTGTAGATTTGTCTGGAGAACATTCATTTTTATTATTATGAATAGATATATTTAGCATAAAACTGGCATAATTTCCGTGGTATTTAATGTTTTTCAAACGCGCTTCTTCATTGAAGTAATAGCACTCGTGTTAGCTCAAAACATGAATCATTTGATACGGGCGAAACTCGCCAAGCATTGCAACGTAAAAACGGTTTTTAATTAATAATTAAAAAAGTAATTAAAAATCTGAAATTCTAAGTAGCCTATAACCAACTCCAGGGTCCCATCTATATCTAACCTAAAATACACCCTAATCGATTCAGCGGTTTAGGCGTGAAAGCGTCATAAACAAACAAACAAACAAACTCACTTTCGCATTTATAATATTAGTTAGGATTAACTCTATATTTTAATGGATAGCAAAATAATAATTATGAAGATTAAAAATGTGTAATGTAACTGAAATTTTTTCTAAGTTATTTATAATAAAAGTTACCATTAATCATTTTTTATTGTAAGAATGGAACCCCTCCTCCTCCCCCCCCCACACATAGATGACCCCCTCCCATGTGAGAGTTATAGCCACGTCCGTGCTGAAATGTAAAAATTTTAATGATGTAAACTTCTGGAAACACACTATTTAATGTTTACTCCAACTATACACATTTTATTTTGTAATAGCTGATCATTTCGATAACTCCGTATTACTTCGCCATGACTAATGGCTCAGCAAGGGGGAAGGAGGGGAGGGTCAAGGATGGCATCTGTTCGCGGTTACAGCACACCCTAAGGGGCATAAAATTGTATATAAAATCTCCCCGCTGATTTTCTCAAATAAGGGGTAGCGTAAAATCTTCAGTTGTCCTCGAGAGCTGAAAACCTTAACTACGCCTGTGACCATAAGGTTGTCATGGTAGCTCAAATATCCCTATACTCTAAGATTTGTCCGAGTATGATTTTTGTGCTCATAAGAAAAGGTACAAAATTTTGTAATTAATTATTTCATCCCAACTTCTACAAATTAATATGGGACCACCTTTAAAAATAGCCATTTCCAGTAAAAAGGGAATTATCAAAATCGGTCTCCATGTTAAAAAATTATCGCTAAGCATTTACAAAAAACCAGTGAAAAAAACACAAATTAATAATCCAGTTGAATAAAAGTAAGGTTTGGTCATTTCTTGCCAAACATAGACGCTATCGCCAAGTTTGTTAAGTTTTCGCGATTTATATTTTGGCGTCAGACATGGCGATAGATTACGTAAAAAATACTCAAAATACTGGTGTTAAACGATAAAATAAATAAAAACTTTGTGAAAAAAACACACATAAAATGTTACCTATAAGTAACATTTTATGTGTGTTTATTTCACAAAGTTTTTATTTATTTTATGGCGATAGATTGTTTACCCAACCTTGCGAGCTTTTGATATGCAACCTCTAAAGCAATTTCTCAAAAACGTAGTGTACGCATTGTCTGCAAGATATCATTAGAACTTGAACACATTATTAGGGAAACACAATCAAGCATTCCCTTTCTAATAGGGTGGGGCGAATTTTTAATTTATTATTATTATTATTAGTAGTAGTAGTAATAGTAGTAGTAATAGTAGTCGTAGTATTTTTGATGATGGGTAGTGCGGAAAAAGTTTCATTGGTGGCACAAAAGGCACACAAAAAATTTGAATTTTGTTGGACAATTCTTGATCTGTCACAAATTCCTGGAAACTGTAACCAAATGTTGTTTTTTGATGTTTTGCTTGTTCGTTTGTTTCATTTGATTAAAAAGAGAAACACTTTGTTTTAGGGTCGAGAGAAATGTGCCATTGGTGACACTAAGTTTACATAAAATTTGGAAGTGTGCGGGAGATAGTATCTTCATTCTGGGGACCTTTCTGGATATCTGGCGCGTATTCACGTTACATCTGGAGAAAAATCGCCCAAAACTCCAGACCACGAGTCCCGCGAGAGGACAGAACCCTATTCCTCCACTTGAGCCATCTACGAATGTCAGAGGCTTTGACCACTGTGCTAAACATTGGTGTTTGGCCATTATCATAGCTGCCAACTCTTCCGATTTTATTGAAAGATTTTCTGCCACAAGCGTTACATAGTTTTATTTTACACTAAAAATTTGGACTTATTTTAAGTTAAATTGCTTAGCAAAAATTAGTGGTGGAAAATCTTCCCATAAAATAAGAAGAGTTTATCCTACATAGTTTTTGCTCCAATTTTGGAAATAAATGGCATTCTATTCTACGGTAACTTTGGCAATGTCTTTCGAATTCCCTTTAACGGTTTAACGGAAACCATCTTATTTATCAAAATTTCTGTAAGGTGTTACGTCTTTTGATTAGTATTTGTTGATTTCTTTTGTTGCTTAAATAAAGAAAAAAAAGAGGGAGGATTAAAAAATTCTAAAAAAACAAAAACAAGAATCTATTTTTAAAACAGGTCAACCTCTATCTACGTCCCTCCCTCTCAGGACGCTAATAGCAACTGAAATTCAATTAAATCGAAGTTTAAATGTACCTATAAAATTATACATAGTACTTTTCAAAAAAATTACTGCAAGAAAAAAAAAGTATGTAAAAGCTATTAAAATTTTCAGAAACAATGTTTACCTGCTATTTCTGATCGTTAAAACTAAATTTGCATTCAAATATGTAAAAATGTGTTTGTTTAATCTTTTATTTAACGCATATTTATGCAGTTCCATGATTTCTGACAGTCAAACACGTTAGAAACCACTTTTTGTCCCCAAAAAATTGCCAAAGTAGAACCTATTCAGCAGTTACGTCTTGAAAATAACTTTAAAAAATAATTTCGTTTTAATTCGTAAATTTAATAGATTCAAATTAATATTTTTATTATCTTCTTCCGAAAAGAAACGATGTTTTTCAAGCCTTACTTTTATTTTATTTTGTTAATTTAGAAGAAGAAATGGCGAAAAAAACTAATTCCTAAAGAAAGGCTTAAATTACCGCAAAATAAGATTAGAAGAAAAGTGCTATACCGGCAATGAATAAAAATGGAACGCCGTGAAAGAAAGGAGAAAAAGAATTCCTTCGCATTTGATTAAGAAGATTCTGATTTTTTTTTTTTTTTTCTTTCTGTACCTCAAGCGGTGATAAAATATTTTCAGTCATCTGAGTAGAACTAAATTAATGAAAATTTTTACACATGAAAATTAAATGTCTTTAATTTTGTTTGGAGTTAGATTTATTTGGGAATTAAATTTTTCTATCTTAGAAATAGCCACAATCACAGCCGCTTTCATTTACCATTTCTTACAAGAGAAATGGGAAAAATGCACGAAAGAGGTACGATTATAAAATTTAAAAGAAATATGTGCTTCGCATTTCCAGAAGATAATTGGCACAAGTATATATCTCTCTATTCTAAAAAAAAGTAAAGGCCGCTGTCGCCGCTGCTGGCGCTGTCAATAGTTTGTTTGCCTATCTTTTCCTAAACTGTGGGGATTTGAATTTCGAGAAACATGTCCAAGGATTTGGAAAATTCCGAGGAACCTGATAAGATGACTTAAATTTCGAAAATCGAATTATTTTAGAAGATATTAATAAAAAACTGAAAAAATAAAACATATTGGTTGCCAGATTTGGCATAAAGTCATTCATTACTTTGCAACAAAGCAATTCCAAGTATGTAGAATCGTATGAAATTGACAAATATGAAATAGAATTACACCCTTTTTACGCCAAATTAAAAAGTATATGAAATAAATAACTAAAAGTGTGTTACACAAAGTTGACAAATTTCAAATAGTAAGTTCGTTTAGACAACAGGAGTTTAGAATGAGCGATTATTCTTTTTTCCAAAACAGAATAACTAATTGTAACTGATTTTAAAAGTGCCATCTTGACATTAGGTGCGATCTGACAAAATGGTATCTTTCCAAGCAGGATGAATCTAAACCTCGAATTCAAAAATGTTAGAACTCAATATCTTGAAAATGAAAAATAATTAAAATGCAGATTATTTCAAAACCGGCTCGGTCCAGCTGGAGTATTTGCTACCAGTAGAAATGTTTGGTGGCGTTAACTGTGCCATTATAGCAGTTATAACTTTGGATGTTTGCCAGCGCGGCAAGATGATATAATTCGTGGTGCTAAATATGCCAACCTGCAAAGGATTATGTAATATATGGATAACGGTTTTCCGGGAACCTTACATGAGCAGTAATTATAGGTTGTGGGTATGTGTAAATCGCCAAATAATGAAAAGCCGCCAATAGTGGCAAGCTATCCTAGCTGTTCCGTAGTTTTTATCAAAGAAAATATACGAAGTGTTGTTTTTTACAGTTAAATATTAACTATATATTTACGCAAGTCACCAAATTATGAAAATTCGCCAATAATTGGCTAATACGCAAGGTGTTCCATGGGTTCCACATAATTAAAAATAGTGCGAAGTTTAAATTTTTATGTGCCAAGCAACATGCAAGAAAGAACCAAGCAATGTGTAGCTCGGTAACATTCAATCTGATCCAATCTCTGTGTTTTGTTTGTTGAAATTATGCCTTATTTACGAATAAGCCTTATTAGGGGCCGAATGCCTCATACGGAAAACGAGCGTAGCCAGTCTAGGGACCTTGGCTCCTAGTTTAAAAAAAAATGACTTCTCTTTAACGAAAAATTATTCCCATTCTAAATTAGTAGGGTTTGTAGAATTCTCGCCAAATATGGCAGATATCGCCAAGAGAAGTTCAATTTGGGAATTTATTTTTTGTCGTGAAATTTGGCAATAAATGTCCAAAAGTGCCCAACGTTGTCGACTTTTGGCCCGTGCCGTTACTGACAACCCTTTATAAACAATGGTTTAAAAGCACGGTTTTATCTGATTTTCGAAATCATAATATCACCAGGACGTGACCAAATCAATATGGGACTACCCCTGAGTTATTCACTGAGTGTGTATGGGATTGTCCTTTATAGTGAATGGAGAAAAAACAGCACGAATTTTCAATACAATGTCATTTGCCTATTAGACGTACTCGAAGTGAGGTCAGACAGTCATGAGCACGTTCGACATCACATATGAAAGCAAGGAAAGAGCAACAGCCACGTGCATAACCGTTTTTTGACTACAAAAGGATTGTGAGGAAATGAAATTCATGCCCGACTGTGTGTCGTGCATGGCGAGTGTAACATGTCGCGTGCATATGTGTTTGAGTGGACGGCATCATACAACTGTACGATTTTGCCCGCCCGCACGTTAAAAGATTGTTTCAAATACGCTGCAGAAGTTTCGGTGGGAAGCCCTTACACATCTTCCGTACAGTCCAGATCTCTCCCCATTCGTTTTTCGATTTTTTGGAGCCCTGGAGTAAGGCTTTCGTATCCGTCGTGTGCTTCGGCCGAATCGTCAATGACTGGAAACAATCATGTCTTCTTAGGCTATTGCATACATCCGCATTCTATCACACTCAACTCACTGCGAGCGTTGAGAGTCCGGTATTTACAGATTTCAGAGCAGGTCTTGACGTCATATGGGTCGTGACGTCATATTCATCGATCTTTCTCGTAACTTCTTTCGTAAGTGGGGAGTAGCCGAAATTCCATTACTTTCGAACACGTTCTAGTGTTCGCCAAAGTCATCAAATTTGTTACCAAGTCGTCAAAACAGTCATCAAGTTTTTCGCCAAGGTCAAGGGGGTCACGTACTCATTTACCTCACGCACTTATTACGAGGTCAGCAGCCGGTCTCCTGAAAAATTCCAAACTGTTTAATCTCGAGGAACTATTAAACATCGTACAAACGGCTTATTTACTTTAAAATGACGAAAATTGTGTCGCGAAATTTATGTCTCCCAGATTTTTTAAATTAGCGTCACGTTTTTGACTGATGTAAAATGAATCCCAGACAATTTTGTTTGCTCACTTAGGTAGTTCACCTAGTTAGTTTTCTAACGGAATAATATTAGAACTTACGATGATGTTGAATTTTTTTTCTCCTGCACATAAGACTGATATGCAAGAACGTAATCCTACGTTAAAAGCTTTGCACACAGTGAAACACATTTAACACGAAAACATTTAACAGGGAAAATCGGTTAACAGGAAATGATATAACGGTCCGGACAATGTACTATGCAATTTATTACGAATCCTATAACACGAAATTCTTTTGACACGAAAAAATGCTCGTCCTTTCTGTTTCATGTTGTTACAAAATTGTAATGTTGTTTTCACGCATTAATGTGTGCTGCAGGAAAAAGAGTTGTAGAGGCATTCATGCATGTATGTGACCCCCTTGGCCTCGGCGATAAATTTGGCGACTTTGGCGACAAAAAGAAAGTTCGCGAAAGCAGTGGAATTTTGGCTAAGTTAAAAAAGTTACGAGAAAGATCGAGAAATATGATGCCGCGATCTGCTTGACATCTATAAATACCAGACTCTCTCTCGCTATGAGCTCAGTGTGATAGACTGAGAATATAGAGAGCAGAGCTATACTATCAACAATGCGATTTGAATAGTGTTACTGGTGCTATAATTAACCCTTTAACGCGCAGTGTTCCCGCTCTGGGTACACCAAACTCTGACGTTTAAACTGTTGCTAGTCACGAAGAATAGATTTGATTTCTATAAAAATAGTGGCGGGTGACATAGCTCCACGAGAATCCTTTACTTTTTAGCACGTCATTTCCCGTAAAAAAATGGTCACGATTGTTTTTAACAGCACTGACATCTGCTGAAAAATGGAAGAATACGAGACCAGCTGGATACATTGCCCAATGCTGAAAAAAGAGCAGTCGTTGCCATCGCTTGACTTAACTACCAGCAAGATGGCGCTGTCGTCAAAAAAGGGGTCTCTAGATCTGTGGCACGCGATGAACGTTTCGATCGTCCGCCATCTTGCTGGTATTTAAGTCGAGCGATGGCAACGGCTGCCCTTTTTTCAGGATTGGGAAAGGGTTGCGCCTCAAAGGGTTAATGATTAGCTGTTGCATGTGTTACTAAATTCCATTTCTATTTGAGAGATATTAGTCTGATTCGTGGAATAACGTGTTATATTCGCTTTTAGAGCTTGTGTGTCAACTTTAACACTCACCCACTGCATGTGATTTTCGTAGCAATATTGAATGTTTTTTACTGGACTTGTAAGCCAGATCACCATAATAAACCTAAGCAATTCCTTCAAAATAATCCGCGTATTTGTACCTTGTGCAGGTTTTATTGATTTCGGAAAATTGTGACTGAAACGGTTTTTGAAACAACTGATTCAAATAAACAAGGTGAAAACTAGGAATATCGAGAGTTAATCCAATACACTATTATTTCCAATAAACTATTATTTCGAATAAACTTTAAGCGAGGTAAAAAAGACCGTGACATGACTGCAATGAGGGGAAGTAGAGTAGATCAATAGGGACCTTGAGCGTGAAATCAAATAATTGGAATGAGAATAGTTAATGGGATTTATTACTATATGAAGTAAAATATGGTACAGGTTTGAAATAAAATTAATTAATTAAAACAAAATTATAAGTGCGAATAGAAATATTTCGGATAAGTCTTCATGATCATATATATAATGTCGTTGTAAGTTTCAATACTGCTCCGTTTGAAAACTGCGGGAAATAACCGGATGTACTGACTCTTCAATCATCCGTTTCTTTTATTTTCTTTAACGGCAGTCACAAACACACAAATAACTGTCAGAAATTACAAATTTCGTGAGATTCATAAACTCTGGCACAAACGTTACGTCATATTCGCAATTCGTATGATTTTAAATAGCTCTTTGGGATGGCATAATTGATATTGAACATACGAAAAAAAAAGTTGCTTGTAAATAATAAATTAGTTCTTGTAAATAATAAATTTAAATTCTTGTAAATAATAAATTAAAAAATTGTAGTCAAAGATAAACTCTCCAAAGTGAATTCTTGCTGGTGAAATGTATCATGGTATTATAAATTTGTATAGGTCAAATGTTTCAAAATCTCAAATTATTGATTCAAGCGGGAACTTTTGTTTCTCAAATTTTTATGATGGCTGAGTGAGTAAATTTTTTCCCATTCTTAAATAAAAAATATTAATACACTTTCTGAATAGATAAAAGCCTTTAATAAAAATCGCAAATTAAGAAGAAAGATTTTTCATGCGATATACTGTGCAATGATATACCACGAAAAGAAATTATAAAAACGTAGTTCACGAATGACCGTTTTCTTCACATGTAACGTGAACATGCGTTTGAACCTCTGAAAATGTCCTCCCCCAAGACAATCCTCCCTTCGGCAGACAGCCCTAGTGTGCTTTGAAAAGGAAAACAATAAAAGATTCCGATTTCGAAACATATTAAAACACACTTGTACATTTATGAAACATCTGATTTCTTTTTATGTACGAATGACAGAAAAGATAACGGGAAATTCCTTCATTCTATATATGTAAGGAAATTGTCGGAAACGACATCTGCGAACGTACATAATTGTTAAGCAAAATTAAATAAAATAAAGCTTGATGTTCGTATTCTCTGCTTTTGTTTCGTAGGAAAATTTAATGTTTTCCAATAGCATGTATTTGCCAAGGAAATGTAAATATGAAGCGTATTTTGCAGAGACGAATATATTAGAAATTCGGAAGTTGCAACTGCAAACTCCAACGCTAGTAAAATATATTAGTTTATAAAAAAAAGTTTTCGAAATTTCTCCTTTTTTTATTAGAAAAAATCGTTCGAATATTAAAATATTTTTTTTTACCTAAACTGTCATTCGGAGCTAGTAAAATTGCATTATTGAAAGTAGTTTTTATGTGTTAATATATGTCACATTGACTCATTGTTTTGAAAAATACCCACTGGCGGACCCACAGTGGGCAGATGGAATCGACGGTATCCCTCCTTGAGAGAACGTAAGCTTATTTTTAAACCCTTGTTTAACCTATTTGTTCTCATCATTAAAATGCGCAATAGAGAAGAATTTTCCTTCTTTCACCAATGCTGCTTCCCATAATGGTTGCAATTGGATGCAATTGTTGTTGTTGTGTAGGAACATGTATTCGGATTTGTGTGCTTGGTCATAAGGAACCGCTTATAAATCCACGTCAGAGAAAGGACAAAATCAAGGGGGGGGGGCAACTGCCTTGGGGGAGGACATTTCTGGGTATCTAGCGCGTATTCACGTTACATCTGGAGAAAGCCGCCCAAAACTCCAGACCGCTAGACCGACGTGCTAGCGTGCTTCGTGCCATGGCGTGCTAGCGTGCCATGGATCACTCAAATGCTAAAATTTGGACCGCGAGTGACTCATTGCCTGTTAAGACTGGTGTTAATAATTTAAAACAGTAAAGTAATACATATGTAAGTATAAAATGTTGCAGCACAGACCGTTCACGGATTGTACAAAGGGTCCACTTTTCTTTAGCACAAAAGAAGGCCGTAGGCGGTTAAAATAAAATGAAAAGAAAAGAAAAATCGGGAGAGGATATGTAGAGCTACAATTAAATTTCGGGGGGGAGGGAGATGCTGAGCTAGATTTTTTTTTCAACTTTAAAGGATCTCTAAAATTAGCACAAATAGAAAACTACCAATGCATTGACTAAAATTTTGGAAGGGGATAAAACCCCATCGGTTACGGCCTTTCCTACAAGATGGGCATTTACCAAGGCACATCCTACTAAGATGTGCCTTGGTCGGAGGACTAACTTCCTTTAGAAGAAATATAGACCCTTTGTACCAGTCGGTTCTCTTTGTTACATTTTACATTTATACATATTATTTACGAAGTTTTTTATTAGTTTTAACTCATAGGCTGATGCTGATAAACAATAACGAACACAGAAGGGAAATCTGCATTATCAGCATCTTCCTGCTGATGGCAAAGAAATGCTTAAACTTGGGTTCAAGATTAAAAGTGATAAAGAAATAAATTAATATTAAAGAACATTGACGTTTATAGCATCAGATTTCAAAGACAAACTTGTGATTTAAATGCAATTTTTCAGTGACAAAAGAAATAAATAAGCAAAGCAAAACCTTAGTGTCCCTTTTGCAGCGCACTGCCTTAACGGATGACCGTGAAATTCGGCACAGTTAAAGTTCGTATGGAATTGTTTGTGCGAATGTTAAAAATTTTGTGTAGTATGCTAATGCACGGTAAAATATTAGTGCAGTATTTCGCGCCAAGTCGGACGATGGTTCCATTGTTGTGTCAATTTTGAAATAACAACACTTAGTTTCAGCAGTATTATAGGGTTATAGTATCACAACAAAATTTGCCAAAAGTGGAATTATTCACCAGTTTGGTGACACGCCACTGACTAAAACGTGCTTGAGCAATGTGCTTGGCGACTTTTTTTAGACGGCGATAAGTGCCCGAAGTGTAGTAAATTCCATGTTTAAAAGCTGTAGAAAAACCTTGGAGGAGAGAATAATATTTACTATTCGTTCCGGGCAGGACGAAATCCAAGAGATGCTGCGCAGAAACGTGCCAATTCGACAATTTCTTCATAACCTCCCGCCAGGCACTATGCTAAATCAATTTTTTCCCAAAAATATTATTGAAGAAATACCTCAACAATTAAGAGGGAGTGAAAATAATATTATTAATGAAGTGTATGGAAATATTTCCGAAAACATACTCCCAGATAACACATTGAAGCAGTTATAATAGAACCTAAAAATGATGATTGAACTTTTATTAATGTTAATAATCGAATATCAGGCGCGGATCGAAGGAGAGGGTGGTGGGGAGGATCGCCTCCTTCTCATAGATTTAGGAATACCTAGATTGTTCATCCAATGTTCCTAATCGTGTGCTTGTTGTTGCCAAAAATGCACCCGATTTCTGCCACTATCATAGCTGCCGTCGATGTAAAATAGAACATTCGTTGCAATACTTCAGAAAAATAAATAAGTTCGAGGGAAAATATTTCGATACGAGTACTTTTTAAAATACAGATCGTTCTAAAATAATTGAAAATACCATTATAATTTAATTTATTGCCATTCTGCGCATGCGCATGCCACTATCATGGCTACCATTTGGAGGCAACAAGTTTTCTCTCGTTATGCTCAATCTAGAGATTCCTATATCTATGCTCCTTCTGGGTGAAGTCCAAAAATCTGTTATAATCCGTTAAAATATAATATGAAAGTATAATGAAAATTATGTAGCCTTTTTCTAAGAGGTATATTGCGGGTACTACTCCCTGCCCTTTTTAATCATCGCACATATATAGATTTCATCTGCAAAATAATTAATTACATGAATTGGTATAATTGATTGTATTAATTAATTATAAAATGATTTTGCGTATTCTTCCCCCCCCCTGTATCAGGTACAAAATCGCCCCCTCCTTGAGTAATCTCTAGATCCGCCCCTGTCGAATATCTGATGAATAGAGAGCATATCACTGTACCTACGATAAAATAATTTGCTATGACAGTAAAATCAATAACTATCCAGTAGAGTTTTTAAATTCTTTGACTGTGAGTGGTTTGGTTTTTCTTTTCTTTCTTTTCGGTTTGCCGGGAGTAAGTGAAAAATTGCCAAATAATTGTAATCTGAGCGAAATTCAAGTTTAATTTAATTTCGTATTTTTATTCAATTCCACACGTTTTCAGAAATTCCCCATTATGTAACCAATAAGCATACAAATTTCTTTTTAGAATATTGATATTTTTGTATTTATTTAATTCTGTATCTAAATACTATTTTGTATACGGATTAAAATTTCCGCCATTTTTGGGGGGAAAATACAGTGTTTCAGAAGTAGTCTTTAAACATTTCCCAGAAAAAAACAGTTGGCGGGATTTGCACCTGGCTAAAAACTATAACAGAGTTTGCCACCACATAAGTTAGTAAATTGTATCATTATACTAATAAGAAACTTAAATACAAAGGAATCATTAGTCCATGGAACAGGAATGCGCATCATCATCAAGTTTATACATCGTAATGCTATTGATAGCGAAGTTTGAACTGGAACCGCAGGCAATAAAAGCATTGTCATTCCACTTAGAAAATATTCTGGTACTGTTTTACCATATCCTTTCAAAAAACTCAATTTCCAAATATGCCTGCATTTGCGATGATAGTAAATAAATCTCAAGGACAATCATTCGGAAAAAGGGCAAATTTATTGAGGCAGCAAGGTTTCATACATGGCCAGTGGTACGCCTTAGCAAGTAGACTTTTGAATCAGTCGACTTTTTAAGATTTTATAACTCCCAACATAATGGGTCTTTAGCCTTAGTTCCAGGTTCAATTTTCGGAGGGGGCCACTAGACTTTTTACATTAGCTTAAATTGTTCAAAATGCAAACTGAATGTGTGAAATCCAAGGTCCGTAGAGGGAGATTACTCTATGACCCATTCGCTGGACTTGCCTTTGTATTTAGCAAAATATGATAGAGTTTTTACAAAAACACCGTCTTCACAGAAAGGTGTGGTGGTTGTTAAGTGAAATTGTACAAAAGTGGTCAATAAAGATAGATAGTATCTTAGCCAAGGAGGTCACTTTAGTAGGTTCCAGTGTATATGGAATGGTGAGACATATTCTTTGACAGAAGAACTTTATTCACACTCAAATAAAAAAAATAATGCTTTATGGTCGAATTTCGACCACTGGCACACAACTAGTTCATTATAATTGTGCCTTTATTATTAACTGCAATCGGTGTATGAATGAAACGTAAATTTATTAAGAAAATTCATCAAAATGAAATAATAATGACGAATAATTTTAATTATTTTTTTTTTCTCTCCATGCCTTCGCGCACTGAAAAAATGTTTTGTCGAACCAGTAAAAATTTTTGTTAAATCATGAAAATTATCCGGTTGAAATAGCGTCAACAACATTTTTGTAAAATTAACAAAATAATTGTGTTAAAATTATTTATTATTTCAACAAAACGTATTATTAGTTTAAAGAAAGAATTTTGTTAAAGTACACAAATGTTTTGTTAATTTAACTAAACTATTTCTTTAAATGGTTTATTTGGTTAAAATCAATCAAGTTATTTGTTTGAATTATCAAAATTTCTTTGTTACTGGTATATTCATGGCTCTTTTAACAAAATTATTTTGTTGATTTTATTATGATATTTTTTTTAACTCACAAACAGTTGGTTGAAATTTTCAGTGGTAAAAAAAATTGTGTCTGGCAATATTCTAAATACAATCGATAAATAGCCACCCAAATAAGTTTTCTATCCTTTAAAATACTAAAGCTAAAATTTTAAGGTTTAATACACGTTGCAAAAAAAAAAAAAATTCCACGAACATAATTACTGTAGTGTTGAATTTTCAAACATGCTTCGATTGTATATGCTTATAATTATGATAATAATGAAACCAGGTACAAAAATATTTTAGATAGGCTCTGGAAGGAGTTTTGTCCAAGGCCCCTTGATGGTTAGGGATGACATCCTTTAGTTAAAAAAAGGGGGGGGAGAAACGAAAAAAAAAATAAGAAAGAAAAGAAAAGGGTTGATCGAACAAAAATGACTGCTTACTTGTGTACGTGTACAGAAATAAATTAGCAGATTAAGTGGGAAATGCGATTTTATCCGTGGTTGCCGTTCCATCAGATTTTTCAGTATTGTATTTCGAGCTTAACATATTTATTTTCAATAGCATATTTAGAATAGTAAAAGCTTTAATTTGTTGCACGTGATGAATAAAGTATTACTTCCCTTTTTACAACGTTTTACATTTATCATGATTGTTTCAGTACTTTCATTGTAATATAGAGATTTGTGTTATTTTACTTAAAAAGTTTAAAAATAAAATGAGTTAACTGAGCTCTAAAATTATTCCTCCAATACCTGAAAACTATACTTTACTTGTGGAGTGTCGCCATCTGTTGAAGATACTTTTAAGCAGATTTTTCCGTTCAACATTCAATATTTATTTATGGACATGAAAATACAACAGAATTACAGAGCATGGACCCTTGCCATGAAAAAGATTTTTTAATGATTTTTAATGATATGGATACCATTCCTCATAACAGAAAAACGTCATGATGAATACTGAAAACTTTCAATAATTTTTTAATTTGAAAAATTAAATAAAAGTGAAGCTTTTCGTATGTTACTTTTATTGATACTTACGTATTATCCCGGAGGCCCGCCAAGACGAGCGATTTTTCACCAATATAAAGGCCGGATACATGAAATTATTGATGGTTAGGATTACGAGTGGCAACAGTTTGCCAACACATTTTACGAAAAAAAAATCTGGAGTGACTCCACTCGACTTTCCGAAAACTTATGATTAAAATCACTACTAAGCATTTAAATAAACACTACCGCACTTTCAAGAATTTCTACCAATATTCCATAACGTAAAAGGAAGCTTTGTCGTAGCCCTTCAGAAATACTGTAGGGCTACTATAGTACTATACACATCAAAATATTATACACATCAAAATCAATACCGGTCTTACGATGGTGGTTTATAACATATATATATCCAATTTGAGCTCCATCGAATGTACCGTTTAAACGATAGCGCACTTTCAAGAATTTCTCCCCATAGGCCATAATCTAAAAGATATCTTTGTCGGATCCCTGTAGAAACACTATCAGTCCTATACACACCAAAATCAACACCGGTCTTGCGACGGTGGTTTATAACATATATACGCAATTTGAGTTCAATCGAATGCCCCGTTTTGGAGCTATCGTGTGCACTCACATACACACACACATACATACATACATCTCGTAAAAATAGCATAAATGAATTCAGAAGACCTCAATAGTCTAAATACACCAAAATCTCGAAGTCGAATTTTTTCATGATTACAATAGAACTTTCCTTGCATGGTACATGTTCAGAAAGTAATAATTTGTCGGAATGGCCGCCGGGATAATTACGTAAGTACTCTTTTATTTTATATCTGTGAACGCAGGGTTGGCTGTCTGTTTGAAGTGGCCTAATTGCAAACATTTTTGGGGCTCCCAAAACTCACAAACGCTAAAATTTCACGAATGAATAGGCGTAAGCTTATAAAGCAAGCATTAAGAGTGAACTAAAATTCCAATTTAATTGTCGTTCTAATCTGAGGTTCAGGACTAAGTCGTATTGAATGTGCACATTAAATTTGTAGGGTCATATCGTCCTGGCAACCCTTTCCCAATGCTGAAAAAAGAGCAGCCGTTACCATCGCTCGACTTAACTACCAGCAAGATGGCCTCTAGATCTGTGGCACGCGATGAAAGTTTCGATCGTCCGCCATCTTGCTGGTAGTTAAGTCGAGCGATGGCAACGGCTTCCCTTTTTCTCAGCATTGGGCAATCTATCCGGCTGATCTCGCATTCTTCCATTTTTCAGCAGATGTCAGTGCTGTTAAAAATAATCGTGGCAATTCTTTTTGACGTGCTAAAAAGTAAAGGATTCTCATGGAGCCATGTCATCCGCAACTATTTTTATAGAAATCCAATCTATTCTTCTATTATTCCATTCTATTATTCTATTATTCTATAATTCCCAGAGCGGGAACACTGCGCGTTAAAGGGTTAAGTTAGCCGGCATTACTAATACTGCATGTGAAAATTTTTGAATATCTTCACTCTGTGGAATGATGTTAATTGGTTTAGAGTAGTTTAGTTAGTTACGAAGACAGTAACATAAATATTTTGTTGACAAACCGGATATTTAAAATTCAAAGAAGAGACCCAAATTGGAAGGGTAAAATCGAAAAATGAAAGCAAGCCATAGAGCTTATGTCAAAATTATTCTTAGCAACTTAATCAGTAATTTTATCCTTTAAATCACATTAACTAAAATGCATATCTGAATATTGTTCTTCACTTTAAGACTATTAATGTATTTTAACTATTAAATGAAGACAATTAACTAGTCAGTGCTGCCTATTTAAGGGTTTTGTCCCTAAATTTAGCAACTTTTTACTGTATTTAGTTAATAAATTTTCTACTTTGAGAAGTGACAATTTTGGTGATTTTGCTTTTTAACGTAGTTTGTGTGTAGTGTTATGGCAAATCTACACAAAGGCTATATGTCAGGGATGAGGTGTGCTTTGGTCGAAGGACTTTTTAAGGGATTCTAACGCGCTCTCTAAGTTAGAGATTCAGAAGAACTGTGAGTGCGGCATGTTAGATACTCGGGCAGTGCCGGATTAACAATATAGCAGATGTAGCAAATGCTACGGGCCCCGCGCTTTTGGGGGCCCCGCGCCTTTACCTTGAAAGTTTTCGTCTTTCTCCCCTCAAGATCTAGCTTTTTTGACACTTTTCAACAAGGTAGAAAAGTGTTTAAGATTTCGGTTTGTCTGTCTGTCCGTCCTTGAGATAAGTCGCGTCAATAGGCATCGATTTCTACGAAATTTATATGTGCTATTCTTATCTGCAGTACCATGTACCCTATTGTATAGGATCTATGTAGCATTTATAGAATTTTTTCTATAGGAGCACTCAAAATAGTCCCAATATATTGCGCTCTATGGGAAGTTATTCTTTAAAGCGTATCATCCTACTAACTACAAGGGGTGATCAAATGAAAAGGTACGAAACGACACGGTGGGTACAAATGTAGACTTTATTCGAAATATACACCATAGGCCTGAGCACAACGGTCCCACTGACGAACAAAGCCGCTGGATTCCTTGTTCCCAGAATTCCTGTGGCCGTGACGTGACCCAGTCCGTCACAGCGTCCTTGAGTACGTCGTCCGAGTTGAAGCGCTTCCCTTTCAGGTGGTTTCTTCAGTGGTCCCAACACATGGAAATCGTAGGGCGACATGTCCGAACTGTAGGGCGGATAGTCCAACGTCTCCCACTTGGCCAGTTCCTTGGCGAAAACGGACATTCCATTTTCTCATTGACTTGTGGGACACACAGCCTTCCCAGAATACGGTCATCATCCTGCGATGAATAGTGGCCGGTTTAAGACCTTCCGCTGTCACAAATCGGATAACGCCTCGCTGCCCCTAAATCGTCGAATTTTGTAATGTGAACGCCATCCTGTCCTCACACGCACTGCCGCGTCAGTTGGACGTAGGAGGGTGCTTTTTACAAGAGCTTCTGCTCTCTCCTGCGGGCCCCCGTATGTTCCTATCCACACAAAAGGCTCCAATCGCATTCCTAGATCTCTCGCTATGTGCTCTCATAGCTGCATGGACAAATATGATAACGGTTAGGTTGTTGCGACGTTTCGTACCTTTTCATTTGATCACCCCTTGTAGTTGCGCTGAACCCTGACTTCAAGATAAAACTTTTTCCTCCATGACTTCAAAAAGATTACAAAGTCAATGATAAAAAGCCTAACAACTTCTACATCGTTTGTACGATCCGCTTGAAATTTTTCACTGTAAAAAAAATATAGAAAACAATCTGTCAATTTTAAAAATCTGAAAATCCACCCGTTCCCTCATTTTAAACGATTTTTCGCTATTTTCAGCACCATTTCGTTTCAGATAGTCAAAAAAAGTGAATCATTTGCGTGACAAAATGACCTATTTTAAGTGAAAATGACGTCATACAATTGGGGGATTCCAATACGTTTAAAATAATTTCTCCCGATTACACAGTTTATTATTATTTTTTCCCCACAAATAAATCTTCTGCTGGATATTCGAATGTTTACGTATACAAAACGAAAGCTTTCGACTGCGAAAAGATTCCGCGCGTTTTCAGATGAGCATGAAATTCGATTTGAGTCCGGAATAAAAATTGAATATGAACTTATTTATTTTAGGTGGATGAAAATTAAATATATTGAAAGACAAATTTCCTTAAAATGTTTTTTCTCGCGACCGTTGTAATTGCCTCCACAAAGGGCTTCTAGTTTTAGAGATATTCTGCTCTTTGAAATGAAACAAAATTGGATGTTATTAAGGATTACAAAATGAAGCTTTGCATCGAAAATAGTGTCTGTATAGTTAAAAGTTTTTCTATATGGGAGCACTCAAAATAATTTCAATACAATACGGTCAATGGCAGTTTAGAGACAGGCATCTATATAGATGCCTGCTTATCATATAGATGCCTGCTTATAATAGACAGGCATCTATTATAAGCAGGCATTTTAAGCATATAATACTATCCTACAATATGATTAGCTAATAATCCGACGACGATCGTGTGCCTCCTTCAAAATTTGCGCCAAAAGTCGGCAATGTTGACGACTTTTGCGATAAATTGCCAAATAGGGTGCGAAAAAAATGCTTTGAAAGATGAACCGAACTTGACGATATTTTTATTATTTTACGATAAATCGAAAAAGGTATTTACGTATTATCCCGGCGGTCATTAACGCCAAACTATTTTTTCCTCAAATTTGCTGGCAAACTGTTGGCAATCGTATTCCGAACCATCAATAATTTCATGTGACCGGCATTTATCTTGGCGAAAAAGTTGCTCGTCTTGGCGGATCGCCGGGATAATATGTAAGTACCTCGAAAAATGTCTAATGTGATTATATTAAGCTATGACGATTTCTTTGGGAATTTTGAAAATTCGTTACTCGCACTGTAATTAACTGATTTATTTTGTTTTGTTAAGGGCTATCTGCCTAGGAGTAGGAGGGGGTCTCCGACCGACGAAAATCTGTTAATGCATTAGAACCCAAAACGGGTTAAAGGATTTACACGGAACAAAATTGCAAACTTTGATTCTTTAGCGCGTGGAAAATTAATTTGAGAATGTTAACCCTTAAAAGAATAAATTTATCGCTCTCTGTGTTCGTCCGATACCATTATATGTTGTATAAAAGGATTGTTTATACATTTTTAATTTACCAGCAAGTTTAAGAGGTCCTTATGATTTCGGTTATTTGTCTGTTTTGATGTCCACCCATCCAGTGTTCTAACTGCTGTGGATATACATCGATTTGTGCGAAATTTATGTTTTTTCTATGTACAGTAACATGCACCATATTGAAATTGGTGTATGTAGCATTTATAGTTATTTTACAGAAGAAAAAAATCCAATGTATAGCACAGTCTAAAAAACAGAACTAAAAAATTAGGGGAGTTCAGGGGGGGGGGTCTCCCCTGAATCTGTTGATACAGGAATGACTGAATCAACAGTCATTCTTGAAAACATATTTTAGAGATATTCGACTTTTGAAAGAAAACAAAGTTGGCATATATATTACTAAGGCTCTCAAAATGATGCTCTCCATTGAGAATAATGTCCGTATTATTAATAGTTCTACTGGAGCACTCAAAAAAATTCCCATACATTGCAGTCTGTGGCATTTGAGAGACACTAATACATTTCTAGCACAAGACAATGAGTATAAAATTTTTATATTCTTCAGTTAAACGCTAAAAAAAAATTGAAGGTCTTTTACAGGGTCTCATAAAATTGCATTTTTAGTGATAATACAACATTTTTTTAATCTACAAAATCTCGCCAGTTTCAACTAAAATACATCGCAGATTTGTCGCAAAAATATTTTTGTATTGGAAAGTGTTTTATAATCTATGAGCTTGGCATGATTTATCTTTCTTGATTTTTTTAAGGCAACAGATAAATCTTGTAATACTTTTTTTCTTTCGTTCTTTCTTACTTTCGTTTTTTTTTTTTTTTTTTTTTTTTATAAAACAATTTCTGAAGTTCTATATAGTGGAACTGTAAATCAGTTGTAGACAACTCATTGAAAGAATATAACTCGGCTGTTCGAGCCTCGTCAATGGAAGACACCCCCCCCCTGAACCCCCCTAATTTTTTAGTTTCATGATTGCCATAGTAAAACGATATTAATGGACTATGATATTTTATCTCTCATCTATCGTATATTTCACCTGGTAACCCTGGGCTACACTAGGAATTTAGCGTTAGGCTGACCACCAATTTGAGGCATATGTTTCCATGGCCCAGAGCCTATGGTCGCGTAGTTATGGTTGGACAACGGAGGCCTTGCACCCGCGTAGGCTGTTCCGCCAATGTTTAATTTAGTTATTGGACTGTATATACGCTGAGGAACCAAAGCATTATGATCACCCCAACATCTTTCAATGAACTCGTCTGGATGACATGGAGAACACGTAATTAAGGGGGAATGGTATTTAACTGTTGCTGGAGAAGGTAAGAGATCATTCTTGCACTTACGTTTGTGAGTGATGGGAAAGGCTGTTGGCACACTCTACTGTGAAGTCCATGATTAAGGGTTCGAACCTGAAGCGGGGCAAGTACTTAATGGTTGGTTTTAAAAAAAATTAGGTACGAATATTTTTACAAAATTTGTTATTAAGATTTAACGGGGAATTTAAATTAATCATTACATAAAATTAGCTAAAAATTATTAAATGGTTTTTGTTGATGCCCAGGATAAATAGACAAACACGTCCATTATTACGTCCATATGCATGTGTATAAGACGTCATATGGGCGTCCTATAGTGCCATATTGACGTAAAATGGACGAGAATTGGACGAATACTGGATGTTTAATGGACATGTGTCAACTTGTCTATATGACGTCTTCTAGGAGTGTGTTCTGGACAAGTTTCTGCTATCTGGGTAACAATGTTCGCCTTTATAGAGGCCCCCGAAGGTAGTAATCAATTAGGCTTTGGTTCTGACAAGAAAAGAGATTATCCTTATAGTAGGGGAGCCCATGGTGTTTTTGGGGATTTACTCGAGCGCGTCAGATGAACATAGGGGGGTACCTTGCATCATGTTGAGTACCTCCACCATATATAAGTCCTGTATGTAGGGACGTGCGTCTAGGGCAGCTCATCAGATTAGTAAAAAAAAATTGATCGTCAGAAATACTGAAGCGCGTCAGATTAAGATAAGGTAGGTTAATTACTAGCTAAAAAGTGTACATTCAGAAAATCTGACGATTTGAATGTAACGTAAGGGAGTGGGAGGGTTACAAAATTGCAAAAAAAAAAAAAAAAAAAAAAAAAAAAACGTTGTCGTGACATTCTCGAGCGCGGTTGAATTTTTTGTTATTTTGAAGGAAATGATGCAAGAATTACGAAAAAAATATAATCTGCCGATTTCCACGAGCCGAAGTAATAAAAATACGATCCAAAGCAAATCAACAAGATCATCAATGAAGATTAGAGCGTGCAACAATAGCTCGATCAAAGATAACGAGCACGTTCTTCGAGTTAGTGTAGATGACAAGGAGTTTTTCATCTTTGGTCCTCAATAAACAAGAACAACAAATTTTCAGAAAGAATTAAGAAATATCAAATTCAAAGGCGCTTTCGTCAAGTTTTTAATTCATCATTGAGCTGATCAGGAGATGGCTACTATTATTAGTAACGAAACAATTCATCTTAATCATGATATGTGTTATGTATATTCAGTTACCGATAATAAGGTTACCTGAACAATCGACCATGAACTCTCATGTCCTGATCATGAAGAAGCAGATACAAAAATTGTATTTTTGGCAAGTCAAATAAAAGAAGATTCTACAGTTACAATCAGAACTTCAGACACAGATATTGTTTTCATCATGTTGGTCAATATGGGACATCTCCAAGCATCGGTTAAAATATGGATGGATCTTGGAGTTCACAATACACGCCGTTATATTGGCGTATCTGCTCTTTATCCTAAGCTCGGCCCAATAATTTCGCTAGCGCTACCAGCTCTTCACGCGCTAACAGGATGCAATTACAATCCGGCACTTTACAGACGAGGCAAAAAAAAAAAAAAAACCTCTGCAAAGTTTTCTGGGTTCAAATGTTTTCCAGAAGACATTTGCAGATGTAGGGTCAAAAGATCATAATATAGAAGATTCTTTTGGCATTTTACAATCTTTTATCTGCCACTTGTATGGTTTGAAAAAATTAGCTGATGTCAACCTTGCAAGAATAGAAATCTTTAATAAGACCTACAAAGTGTCAGATACGTCGCAGCCTTTCTCACTGAACGTCCGTAAATACGATGCTTGTTGCTTGCCTCCTTGCCAATCTGAGCTACAGCTGCACTTATTGCGAACGAAGCATATTGCGTGCTTGTGGAGAAATGCACACAATAAAACTATGATTGACATGTCACCAACAGATTACGGGTGGTCAAATGTTGATGGAAAATTTCAAATGACTTGGGAAATGTTCACAAGCAGTTACCTGATGCATACGAAGATGTCATAACACGAGTTATTGACGAAACTTCAGATTTAGGTATATTTCTTTTTAATACTTTGATAACATGTTATTCATGAAATCAATAAAATTGTGTTAACGGTTATAACGATTTCCTGTTACAGATACGAAAACTGCAGACAATATTGGAGGTCCAATTGAATTATTAGATTTGGAGTATGATAATTCTCCGGATGACGAAGATTGAAAATATTTTTTTCAACAGATGTATTTATTTTTATATTATTTTCTAAATAACTTAAAGTTTAAATATTTAAATAATTTCACGTGCTTTTATTCGTCACATTTTATGGACATGAAAAAAAAATTCATAATTTTTTTCTAGCCGTCAGATTAATGATACCCCTCAAAATAATCGTCAGATTTTAGGCTACAATGAATGGAACATCAAGCTAAACCTTCTGTATCAAAATCTGACACCCTCTAGTATTTCAATATGGCGATTTTTTTTTTTTTTTTTTTTTGGCATTTTCAAAAAACCCTACGAGCATGCGTCACTTCCGAAACGTCAGTCTTTTCAATGGGAGCATTTTTAGGGTTCACTTAACATCCCCTCTGAATATCTGACGCGCTCGACAAAATACATTTTTTTTTCTATTTTCTGCCCTTCCGGATGTCCACCCTCACCACGCAATTCGGCAGATGAACATACCTTTGGTATCAAAGACACGCTGGAGCATCTAAACTATCAATATCTGACGCGCTCGAGTATCTCCATGTAACTGGTTGCTTTTTTTTTTTATACATCTTTGAATGTCTGTATATACGCTTCCCCCACCACTGAAAGAAAACATTATGTAACTTTCTATTCTTCTTATTATCTAAACTACAAAATCTAATAGGTCCTTGACGACGCTCGAGTAACTACCCAATTAGCATCACGGGCTCCCCTACTATTAGCTCCTCTTCAGCACTAGTTTTTCCAGGTGTTTTTCCTAAGAATTCCATAATGGCATCAGCGGTCGTATGTCCAGTGGCCCAGATCGAATAATTTCGAGAAAATATGTTAGTAACAAACAAAAGTGGCAAGGACTGTGGTATTGAAGAAGGCTGTGTATCTTTATCTAGCCAATGTTTTCTCTCCTCCTACAATGAAAGATGAAAGAAATAAGTGACATTTGAATTGAATAGAATTGGGGTATACTTTCAAAGAATGTTGTAAGTAGAAAAAGACACTTTCATAAATGGTGTTTTAGATCTTAAAGATGGAGAGAGAGATGACACTAGCAGTCAACTTAAATAATTCAATCTCTGAAATTTTCCACTTTTTGAGATTTTATAAAAATATAATTTTATTTGGAGCCCTTTGAAGCTGGGACTCGAGTGTATTGCAAACGATAGTATGTTATGAATATGATGGCTACATGCTACATTGATAATAAAAGGTAGGAGCAAAAACTAAATAATTCATTGCGTTTCGTTCCTATTTATTTACTTTTACAACGCAAAAGAGAAATTGCTTTTTGATGTCTTACAAAGAGTGCTAAAAAATGAGAAATTTCTTTGTCTGATATTCAACTGTTATTTCCTTCTATGGCTACCGTTGCTCTTAAGAAGTCAGACTTTTATTCTATGTTTGGTGTTGCCATCTATCGGACTTCTTTTAAGCTAAATGTCATGGAAGCGACGTATGATTTCGTTCTAATTTTTAGAATTTTCTGTACAAAATTTCTCTCTGTATTTTAAAACATTTATTTGGTTTAAATGTATTTTTCCTGTTATTTCCAGGCACAAACTGTCTTTTCAAGACGAAAACTTAAATAATTCAATCTCTGAAATTTTCCACTTTTTGAGATTTCATAAAAATATAATTTTATTTGGAGCCCTTTGAAGCTGGGACTATAGGTAATGAACTGCTACAATTTTTTATAAATTACTGTACGCATTCTCAAAAAAAGTATTCGAAAGTGAAATTTCTTATTTTAGATCTGTCAATAATTAATTAGTTTATGAAAAACGCACAATTCAGGGGAAATATGTAAAATTATGATTATATATAACCTAATTCATATTTTATGTAAAATAATTTTTAATGTTCGTAACCAACGTAGGGAGTGTCACAATTTTACTCGAATACTTTTGTGAGAGGGAGTACTGTTCTCGGGAGAGAAACGATTATAATTTAAGTATTATATCATATTTTATGGTAGTACACAAGTAAATAATAATAATAATAAATAATATAGGCCAAATGGACATACGTTCTGAGTACAGTTATATCCTTTAAATAGAGGATATTTTTAGAATGTGAAATACGAAGATAAAATTTTATGCTGCAAAGTTCAGCATTTATCTATAATTTTTATCCCCTCAAAAAAGTGACAGTAAATTCGAGCTTTTGTACTGGCGAACATAGGCGTAATCTGGGGGGGCGAGGGGGGCAATTGCCCCTGCAGTTGTAAAAATTGCCCCCCTAGTCTAAAAAGTCAGGGGGCAAAGTTATGATTTTGAACCCAAATCATGCATTTATAACCCAAATATACTATCAGATTCAAAAAAAAGAAAAAAAATTCCCCTGCAAAAATCAACAAAAGAATAGAGTCACAGAAGCTTTTCAACCCAACAGGAACGATGGCAGATTCTACCAAATGGCCAAGCTAGACAATTTCTCAGGAAAGCAAAAATCAAGGGGCAGCGATTTTAAACTTGTCTGAAATCAATTGTTCAGCGTTAGAAAAAAAGACCTGTTGCTGTAAATAGTGAGCAAAAAGAGGTCATTTTCACAGGCAATGTCGCAATTAGAGTTTATGTCATCCGGGGCAAACCATAATTAGTGTCGTGTGTTTAGGCGCCCATAGTAATTTTCATAGGGGGGGCAAACTTAAAAAAAATTTCTAGAGGGGGGGCAAATTTCAAACTTTTAACAAATTTAGTTCTGTTTTTGCCATTTGTTAAAATAATGAGACATTAACTTAAAACTTTAGGGGGGGCAAGTTCCCTACGTTGCACCCCCCTTATGGGCGCCCATGGTCGTGTGCCCCCTCGCATGGAGCCGCGCGCCATCCCAAGAAACTATAACTGATTTCAGCGTTCCATTTAGAATGTCTTCCGGTGCTTGTCCCCGCTTGCCCCCCCCCCTTTAGTTGCCGCCCTGTCACAGGTTGGGGCCAGTTTCTCTTTTATATTTTAATGAACCTAATTTTGGTGTTTGAAGGTCAATAGCAGAGAGACAACACACTTTTATGATCGTGCACAACTTACTTGACTTGACAGACGACTAATTGCGAATTCAAATGCGACGCAGTTTAAGAGAACAAGAAACGGTCTGCGATTTTATGATTTATATCTGCTGCCAGGGGCAACTAGGGACACGTGCCCCAGACTTGGTAGGGGGCTCCAAAATAAGTTATGGTTCCATGGGAGGGGGCCGTTCTAGTTTGTTCGTCGTGAGAGATAAACTCTAGTTGCAGTACTATCTAAGTCAGTATTTCGATACCTTTAACCCTTTTAGATTTTCATGCATTAGAAAAATATAGCAACAAATCACCTCATTACTTCCTACTAACTAACAGCGTTGCTCCCAGCAATACGGAGAAGCAACGTTCGACACAGAAGAAGAACCTTCACTGCTATTGTTTATAACGATCTGCTGATGTGCATACATGGGCGCCCATAGTAATTTTCTTAGGGGGGGGGCAAATTAAAAAAAAAAAATTCTAGAGAGGGGCAAATTTCAAACTTTTAACAAATTTAGTTCTGTTTTTGCCATTGTTAACATCATGAGACATAAACCTAAAACTTTAGTGGGGGCAAGTTCCATACCTTGCCCCCCCTTATGGGCGCCCATGTGTGCATATAATTCTATTTTCCAGCATTTCAAAAAAATCGTTTAAAAGTCTAGCTAAGATATTATCTCAGAATATCAGTTTTCTTTAGAGTATATGCACATTCGCCTAATTTATATACCTCCCCCCCCCTTTTTTTTTTCGTGAATGCGTTTTCAACTCAATAACATACATAATTTATCAGGGGTCAATCCAGGAATATTTTCCAGGGCCCCATTTTTGTAAAAACTGCCTATTTTTGTGAATTTTAATGCTTAATTTTGTGAATTTCAGAACTTTTTGTTAATTTTCAAACCAAATTTTAATAAAAGTCACTTTTTTTGTTAATTGATGAAACACATTAAAATGTAGGGTAAAATGCCAATGAAGGGCAGTTTTAATCGACTGTATTTTGTGAAGGGGTTCCGTTAAAATCGATTGTAATTTTGTTAAAGGGCCACAAAACGAACCCAATGTTTGTTTGTATCGACGCCTGTTCCCCGCTTATGCCGAACTTTTGATTAATGAAGTCACGCTAAAAGTCGTTCCAGCTCTTCAAATTATTAAATATCTTTTTTCCACATTATTTTTCTAAAAATATTTACAATATTAACCCCCCCCCCCAGAAAATAAATAAATAAATAAAATAAAAATAACGCACTGGACTCTCTTAAAAATTTAAAATTTTCTGTCCAAGTCAAGGAAAAACATGAAATTTGAGCTTAGAATGCTGTAAATTTAGCAGGTCGCTAACATTAAAGAAAGTGCCGCGAGGAACAGAGGTTACAGAAAATAGAAAATGTGCAGTGCAATGAGTTTCATTGTAATGTATTTCAAACCCCGCAAGAAAAGCGGCTTTTTAACAAGGCATAAAATGATCGTTTTTCTGGACCTACAAACAAAACATAAGAGCATGTCATCACTAAATGACCATTAAGATTCTGTGAAAAATTGGAGTGATTTAAATGTCGAACGCGGCCCTTTTATCTCCTGTTAGCGCAAAAATCAGTCACATCTGTGTTCACTTAAATAGAATAGGACCAGTTTTTCCCGCAAGCATATTGACTTGATGTTTTATATTTCAAGTCTGTTGTTAATCTTTCGCTACCTGGTTGGCGCATGGGGGGAGATATCCGAAGAAGAACACGGGAGATGTACAAGAGGGTTGAATGAGCTGCAAAGAATGGATTACAAAGAGCTAAGCTAAATAAATGATGTCTGTGTGTCAAGTTTGGTTAAGTTAAATGAATTTTACCAGCCGAATATCTGTATCCTGCAGTGAAATATTAACTTGCTTTGTGCATGAGTACAGGTAAGTAGTTTTCGTAATTTTCTTGTCAAATCGGTAAATTTTAAAGAAAGATAAACTATTAGTCTGGAGAAAAGACTCCAATGTACTGATGAACATCATCTGGGTTTGTTTGTCAGGAATTCCTTAAACAGAAGACGTCCATTATAGTTTCGCTTTGAGGGGGAAAATGTAGTTTTGTTTAAATTAAAAATGATGCCTCTCATTACTTATTGGAAAGAGCCTTTGAAAATCAAAGTCGGCCGCTTCAGTTTTTGACCGTCAAATGTTTCTTGGCAGTCAAGCCCTGCTCATGTCCAGTGGCTGTGGAGATTTTTTTTTTAAATTTTTTTTTATAGTGAACACATATTGCAATTTTCAATCCTTCCAATGAACTTTGTTTTGGACGTACACACAGACTCTACCGCTTAAAGCTGATTCGGTCCTCAGTGATACCAGTGGCTGTGGAGTTGTTTTGATAAAAGGGGGGGAAAGTAAGCCCTTTTATCTATTTTATTAATGATACTTATTGCACTATTTACTTTTTGTTTTCAAGAGTTAAAAATAACTGTTCTCAAATTTCATCCGTTTTAGTACAGTATTTTTTCCATTGTTATAGAAGAAATATTTTATGTTTACTTATAGTTTGTATATATATATATACTAGCTGCGTGCCCGTTCTTCTCACGGTAAGAAACGAAAATTTTCCTTACATGTGTAATTCGAATTTATTCGCGGTGTGGAATCTTAGCAAGAAAAAAAAAATGCAAAATTATTTGACTCTTGACGTAAAGTTTGCGTCATGAGTACTAACCTGGCATCATTGCAGTATAATGACTCAAAAACTACGTCAGTGTCATTCACTATCAAAAAAGTGAAAAGCTTAACGGTTTGCAGAGAACTCTTGGCTTTCAAAATGCCTTATTTCTACATCATACTGTTTTTTATGTTCAAATTGTAACATTAAATACCTAAGACACAACATGAAATGGACAACCGTTTATTTGTTTCCGAACATGTACCATGTAAGGAAAGTATTGTAATCATGAAAAAATTCGACTTCGAGATTTTGGTGTATTTACACGTTTTGGGGTCTTCTGAATTCATTTATGGTATTTTCAAGAGATGTTTTTAAAATAGCTGCTCACCCGCTCTTAATACGCGAAGAAGCGAATATTTTACTAAAATCATACCTGCATGTGACAAAACAGAAGTTTATTTTTTAAAAAGTTCAAGTAATCTCCTCTGTTGAATTTACGGCAGGATATATTAACGTAAGTTAGAATTATTTTTCGTTTAGTTGGTTGTAAGGCAACCGTTGAAAAAGGTTAAACACTTTTAATTTCATAAAATATTTTTTTAATGTGGTATATTGGTATTTATTCATATTATCCTTACAAATCTAATAATACTACCCAGGGGCGTAGCCAGAAAATTTTCATGGGGGGGGGGTTACGACTACTGCAACTCACATATATGCATACATGTGTGTGATAAAGGAGTGAAGAATATACATTTTGTATGGCAAAAAATTCCTCATGGGGGGGTTATGACCCCCTAACCCCCCCCTTGGCTACGTCCCTGATACTACCTATTACGTACATTAATACTATCTATCTTCGCTTCTCCCTCTTCAAAGCTCACTTAAAAGAAGCAGCTTAGATTATTTGGCCCCGATGGGATCTTTTAATTCTATGGCGATTCTTTGCAATTTACGCATTAACATAAATAATAATCATTTCGCATAATCGTTGCCATTAAGGAAAATCTCCATATATATTTAATTTATGCAGAGTTTTATAAGATTGGCGTATTTAGCACCACAAACCATTTCATCTTACCGTGGGGAGAAAATATCCAATTCGTGCCATTTTAAATATCCATGTATCCAATATAGCGATATCTTATATATCCTCCATGGTCCTGTCTCCTGAAAAACATCAAACTGTGTAATCTCGAGGAGCTATTTATTCCCACTTTAATTGTGACAGGGCGTTAGAATTGCAGAGCTTACAAATGTCACGCATTTTTTAAAAATTTATGATGTCACTGTTTAACTGTCGTAAAGGATACCCCGGTTGTCTGAGGGAGTTAATTTCGATATTTTGCATAGTAGTTTTCAACGGTATCATTAAAACTTTGCTTTATGTAGGATCACTATGGAGGAACGTAATTCAGCGTTAAAATAAAGCTATACTCGCAGCATGTATGATATGTTAGGCAACGCCCGCCCCATAATTAAATGCAAAAAATTTTAATATATTGAGCTTTAAAACGAACTTTGTAATTTTTAAAATGAACATTTTCAGCTGTGTTAAGACATTTCAATTTTTAAATAAGCAACGAATTAAAATACCACTTCTAATAATAATAATAGTGAATTTCTTAGTTTATTTCTACAGTAAATTTTAATCAAAATATCGTCTCCCTGTGTTGAAAAAAGAGCTGGAATAAATGAGTTAAAATTGTGGCGTAATTTTTACGTATATTAAAGCAACTGACGCCATCAATCCTCACTTGCGAATTGAAAATACGGACGGTTCCCCGTTAAAAATTTATATGTGGATAGGTGGAAAAACCTTTTTTCTAATCCTTTTTGAGGCAACAACCTAACATAAATTCTCGTGCCATAATTGCAATGCAATGGCGTAAGCTCCTCCGCGTTGATGCTATTAAATTCTAAATATTAGGTTGCATTCAAATTCGTAAAAAATCATCTAATTTACATAATTTTTTCGTTTTCATTTTCCAAGAGGGAGAAAAGAATTTTTCACGATTTGTCAAAGTATCAAAAAGTTATGACGGATAGAATTCAAGATGCGACAGTTTTAAAATTATTTTACGAAAAAATTTGCTGAAATACATCCTTAGTAAAAAAATTCCTAAAAATCGGTAAAACATGTTAAGTATTCAGATCAAACTGTTTTTAAAAGAAAATTTTCTCCTCTATCCGATGATACAAATGCCGTTTTGCTGCGAGCGTAATTTCCGCCGTTATTACGAATTAGGTGAGAAAAAATGTCGAAAATCGCATAAAACATAAAATAAAAAAAAATTCTAGGTGGAATTTTGAAAAAATCGCTTCGAGGTGCACAACTTCATGTACCAAAACTTCCTGAGTACCAAATTTGGTGTTCTAGGTGTAGCCCTTTGTCGGCGGCTTTTTGAAGCCGCCGACACACACACAGACATCTTCTTTTATAATAAGTAATATATATATATATCAGGGGCGAGGCGTGAATATATGCCATGGTCATCGCTGCTTACAGATTTATCCCCCTCTTCCCCGCCAGCGCAAGCACACATCCACACACTGTGTTATAAGTTCTAATGAAACGACCGACGAAAAGAAAATTTTGATCATGGTGTGATGCAAATAGTCAAAAATATTATGTTCATATATTTTATCAAAATTTAAGTTAAATATTTAGTACAAAAATATTTTTAAAAAAATTCCTATTCTAGTCTAAGCTGAATTTCTTATTTGATTCGGTTGATTACTGATTCATTTTTCAAAAAACACATAACTCAAAAGAAATACTAGACGTTGTCATTGGACTATAATTTATTTTTTATGTAACATATATATATTATATATACATATTACATATAAACATTATATATGTGTGTGTGTGTGTGTGTACGGGCACGCATATATAGACTTTCATTAGAATGACATTTGCCCCCCCAGTTTCGAAGCCCAAGTTACGCCCATGCTGGCGAAGACCGGTACGACTAGTGGTTGCCCTTGGAAAAAGTGAAATTATTTTCTTGTGGAAGAACTAAAAAGAAAATTGAGCAATTCTTGTATACTTGCGTTGTTTATTACTGATTTGGAAACTGATATGTCAGTTTGGGTACAGATTCAAGAGGATTTTTTTTCCAAATCAGAACGCGCAAGAAAATTCACTAATTTTTCGGTACTTAGTGCCCAGCCGTCAGACGAAAAGATTTTTTTTATCCACACAGCGTGGACACCGCACGTCAGCCCTTTATGACCCAAAGAGAGTTTAAAACCCCGTCAGTATGATTACTTCAAGTTCGAAGGGAAAAAAAAAAACCTGATTTTGATCTTGGTATACAAAATGGAATAAACTAATAGCACCAGGGTCTCGAAAAAGGATTCTTCATAATCTGCATTACATCCTGTAAGAAGCAAATAAACTGTGCCTTTTGTGAAACTAACATGCAACTTCACGGCAAACGTTTTTTAAAATTGACACGTTTTGCATAATTTTCGATTTCTAAGAATTTTTTTCTAAAAGTATTGTAACTGATACAGGTTTATCGTTATTTCAGTATGTAGTACAGCTTGTAAAGAGACAGTCTCTGTTAAGTCTCTGAAAGTTTTAAAGTTCCTCTGATAATTAGTTTTTTTGTACTTATGCACCAAAATCGCGACATAAATAGGGATGGACGCGAGACGAAAAATAGGCGTCTCGCGTCTCGCAAAACAGCTGAAAAGTTTTGTCTCGTCTCGCAAAAAAGCTGTAAATCTTCGTCTCGTCTCGCAAAAAGTCGTTTCGCGTCCCCATCCCTAGACATAAATCTGCAATAAATGACATACGAAGTCTTTAATTTTGCGTTGTTTAATACTTCATTTATAATGAGATGTAAAAAATGTTACTTAATATGAGATGTTTCTCATGTTACATAAAAAGTTTAAAATTTATTTTTCACAACCTAAATTAATTTGGGATATAAAGAGTTAACCCTCTGAAGCACGACCATTTCCCAATGTCCAAAAAGTGCAGCCGTTGCCACCGCTCAATTTAACTACCAGAAAGATGACGATCGATCGAATCGCTCAGTGTTTGCCACAGAGCTCAAGAGCATCTTTGACACGCCTCACCATGGCACAGTGGTAATGTCACTGAAAATGATAGACGGTCGAAGTGTGAATGTCCCGGGTTCAGATCCCATCGCGCGGCCGTCGATCTAACGGTCTGGAGTTTTGGTAGGTTTTCTACAGATGTAACGTGATTATACGTTAGAACCCCTGAGAAAGTCCTTCTACCAAGGCACCCCCCCCTACTTTTGGCAGATCATCCTAGTATAGCGTTGCCATAATCACACACAATCACAATCACATTTTTGACACAGCTGGCTGTGCGGCGTCGCATTGTGAATAGATTTGTTTGCAAAACGTTTTTTACTTTCCTTTTGATCGAAGAAGCACAAAGTCCTTATGTCATCTTTTTGCAGTTGCACTGCATATTATCGCAAGTTAGTATATGCAAGGCAAAATCAATGTCACGAAACAAATGCTGCTTTATTTTTTGGGTGTACTCAACAATAATTTCATTTATGTTTGTAAAAAAAAAAAAGAAAGGTAATTCCTTTCGTAAGAAGAAGGAGTATAAATAATAGCAAAATAAAACTAATAGAAAACAGTGGAAAAAAAAAACTAATGCTGAAAACAATCAATAAACTAAACATTAGATGCAACAGTAATTCAATTTACGCAGTCTAGTACTTCTTAATATTTCTAAGGTGATAGAATGATGCGTATTTTTTAAAGTATTTTGCTGACACTTTTAATAAATTTTAATGCTTGAGTGTTGGTAATCTGTATTCATAACTAACACAGGCTATCATTTTCTTACATCCAGATGAACAATTTGTTGTTATACTGTCTACTATACATCACAAAAAATAATATGTATTCACAAAAATGTGGTGCCCACGGGAAATTAACTGAGGAACAGTAAACTCCATCTTCATTATTTATATATACGCCATTTCCAGTTTCTTCAGGTGATTGTGTCTTCTTTAAGATAAGATGATGTGTTTTCAGGTATGAAATGTGTAGCATTCCCACGACGCTATGTGTTAAGCTCTGTTTTGACATTCTGAGAATAGCCCTGTCTGTAATATTTTGGCAGATTCACTGGTACATATAACATGATTGTTTTTTGTAAATAGTTTTATACTTGCCTGTATACGTATTGTATGCATCATAAGAGTGATAAAAAAATTGATGCGATTCTACTGGACTTTCTGAACACATGATCTTTACCAAGCGTTTAAATAAATTTGATTCAACTCAATCGTATGTAGTGTTGGGGCACTAGTGCACTTCAAATATTTTGAGTGTACTAGCCGCAACGTATAAGAATACTTTTTAGTAGCCCTTGCAAAAATCTGTAAGCCTTACATATACCAAAATATATACTGTTCATAAGACAATGACCTATAATATGCTTACCGAAAAATTTTGGCATTCAGATTTTCACAGAAAAATAAATTTTCGTTCATCGCGTGCCACAGATCCAGAGACCCCTTTTTTGACGACAGCTGGCTGTTCGCGGGCACAGCCAGCTGCCGTCAAAAAAAGGGTCTCTAGATCTGTGGCACGCGATGAACGTTTCGATCGTCCGCCATCTTGCTGGTAGTTATAAGTCGAGCGATGGCAACGGCTGCCCTTTTTTTCAGCAACGGGGAAGGGTTGCGCCTGAAAGGGTTAAAAAGAAATCATCCATGTTTGTTTCTGACTCAGTGCATGTCAACTAAAAGTTCGAAACAATTTTACATTTCAGTTTTGATATTTCATGAGTTGAAAAACAATTTGTCCTTTTGGTCAAAGACAAATAAATCGAGTGGTTTTGAACAGACTTCAATTGTGAGCGGCAATTTTGATTGGTTGAAGTTCATGCAACGGTGCCACATTCTCTTTCGACAGTATTCCTTAATCACGTGCTTTTTTGACACATCCAAAGCAGCAGAATTTTTGAAAAAACCTTTTAACCCTTTAACGCGCAGTGTTCCCGCTCTGGGAACACCAAACTCTGGCGTTTTGACTGTTGCCAGTCACGAAGAATAGATTTGATATCTATAAGAATAGTTGCGTGTGACAGAGCTCCACGAGAATCCTTTACTTTTTAGCACATCATTTTCCGTAAAAAAGATTGTCGCGATTATTTTTAACAGCACTGACATCTGCTGAAAAATGGAAGAGTGCGAGAACAGCTGGATAGATTGCCCCATGCTGAAAAAAGGGCAGCCGTTGCCATTGCTCGACCCAACTCCCAGCGTCAAAAAAGGGTCTCTAGATCTGTGGCACGCGATGAACGTTTCGATCGTCCGCCATCTTGCTGGTAGTTAAGTCGAGCGATGGCAACGGCTGCCCTTTTTTCAGCATTGGGAAAGGGTTGCGCCTCAAAGGGTTAAGCCTTTTGCCACTTTTTCTGTTTACACGGACTTTACTTGTGTCATCAACGATACTAGCTGCTTCATTATCCATTAGTGGAGCATTTTCGCCACAAAATGGCAGTGCCTGCAATTCATCCGCATATGTTATTGCTAGTAATTTAGGAAAAGTTTGTTTGATAGCAGTTTATGCTGAAGTCATAGCACCATCACAAAAATCTTCCTCAACTGTCTTTTCAATTAATAGTGCTATCACACTGAGAAAAATCCGACCAACTTTCCTTGCAAATCAAGTTTCCGGCCGATTTCCTCCGCCGTTACCTTGACGACCACGAACTCCAACTTTTTCCTTTCCGAAGGAAAAAATTCGAGTCTGACGAAATTTCGGCGAATCAGAGTACTTCTTCCTGCTACGTCATAAGCAATTTCGAGCAATGGCGACTATGTTCGAAGCTTGGCTCGATGTCAGAATCACGTGTAAATAAAATTATGGCCGCGTTCAAGTGGACTTTGGAATTAGAGATTGCTGCCCATCCGATGTAAATATACCAACGCACGATAAGTAAAATAAGAACCTGCACCCCAAATCAGCGATGCGATGACTACTTGGCGTCGGAGAGAGTTTGTTTACTTTTGCAACCCTTAAAGATAACCACGCCTTCAAGTCCGTCGGAAAAGTTGGTCCAGCGCGCAGTGGCTCGGATTTTCCCTTTAGTGTGATAAGGCCATAAAGGAGTTTTGCTTATTTCAAGGAACAATTCTTTATCACAGCTATCCACATTTATTTTTTCAGGTAGGATTCTTTCAACTGGAAGTGCAACTTGCTCCATTTCTGAAAATTTATAAGGAACATAATTGTAGAAATCATTTAGATCATTTATGAAAGTTGAATAACTACGACTGAGATGAAAACAGTTGTCTGTACATGCGTATGTTGAAAATAAACAGAGTTTCTTTAACCCATTTGTGCCTGGATATTTTTGCGACTTTCTTCGATTTTTACTGATAACAGAAATAATAGATAAATTTCTGACGTCAACTTCTTGTACAAGGGATGATTTCTTTTAAAATCATTATGCATAAAAATCGAAATATCAACATCCTACTTGGTCATGTTAAAATTTCTTGTAGAGTTGAGGCTCGATGCTCATGAATAAAGGCTAGAAAAAATAAATAACGTTTTCGACTAATAGCGAAAATGCCGTCCCAAAAAAGGGACGCTAGGCATAAATGGGTTAACAGCACGAATAAGCCATAAGTAGTTGCGGCGGCGAGGCCCCAGAATATTAAGTTATTCTTAAAGACTGTCGACATTTTAGCAATCTTACATCAGTTGCATACTTAAATTAGTATTTTCAAAGAATGTTTTATTTATTTGTTACAAAATGAGTTCAACAATAATGTTTACAAACAATGAGTGCGAGAATGCGAGTCAAAAACATTGTTTACCCTACAAGCAACAATTCCTAGTTTTTGCTCGGCCAACCAGCGGCATTCATCGCAACTCATCGCTCACCGAAATTCGGTACTCGGCCCAGACACGGAATTCCATCTAAAAACGATGATCGGTATGTGCGCGGCAGACACTGATCGGTCCGGTACCCATAAAACAATGCTCGGAACGATGTCCGACCTGCGTCATCGGGCCGTATACCTAAATTTGATCAAAATACACTGAACTGAAAAGAAATGTTGGCCCGCATAACGGCCGAGCGGCATTCAGCCGATGAAAATTGGCGCATGCGCTCTGTTCATGCAACAGTCGAGCGATGGCAACACCCAAGTATCTACCGGCAGACGCCATGTTTGTTTTCATAAGAATAAGAGACGAAAAAAACTGAAGAAGATTTTTGGTGCTGATTAGTCCATATTGGTACGTATAACTATCATTTTTAACAAATTTTTGACATTTTTAATATAGTGTTAGTCTAATATAAGTAAAGTATAAGTTCAAATCTCTGTATTTATTTTTTTCTCTCTTGATACTGTTATATAACACTACTTTTTATTAGTATCCATCGTATTTCCTATCTTTACACGGCGTACAGTGTGTAATTATACTAGTCATACAGTTAATTGTTTTTTAGTTTTAAAATACACGGGTAAACTCTTCATTGAAACTAATAAAAAAATCATACTTCCGACCAAAACAAGCTTATTTGGTACTTATGTATTTTACAGTTAGTCAGCCAAAAAAAGCGATTTCGTGTGCGTGTGGAATACGTCAGATACATTGTTACAATGTAGTGCATTGCAATCCTTAGGCAAAAAAAGTTGTTAGCGTGAATTATCGACGGTAAAATAAGTACCGATTATTTGCATCCGTTGACCATTAAAAAAAAAAAAAAGCCAAACGATGCGAGTACTCGCCAAGATAGTTTCACAAGGCATAAAGCGCAGATTCTTAGGGTTATAGAAATGAGAAGCTGTACAGCATTGATTTGATATTCAACCGACTTTTTTATTTCGCTTTATAATCTTCGAAACCCGCGTTGATGATTTTAGATTAGCTTAGAAATAGTATACGTAAATACAGTGATTTTTTTTCTTTTTTAAAGCAGACCACTTTTTTTTTTTAAGCAGAACACTGGTTAATGATGATTTCAGAACCTGTGGATACTGATAGAGGGGAACTGATAGAGAAACCAGACTGATACAGGGTGTCCCAAAAAGGTGGTAACGGGCTTTAATTCTTTATCTATTAAAGATAAGTAGGCAGTGTAAATTGAAAAAAAATGTTTAAAATGAGGTCGGAAGTAAGACTTCGTTAAAAAAATCCTCTCGTTAATTTTCAAAAAGTTACACGTTCTACATTTTTATATGACCCCCGTAGAAAAACATTCCCATACACTAATGAGGTGATGTACAAAATTGGAGAATTATATTTTTAAAACTGACATTTTAAGATAACCCGAAACGAAAATGGGCAGCTTCCTTTTTATTGATCCCCAGTGAGAGGAATACCGACTTATCCCGGGTCTCCGTCCTAAATTTTGAACCAATTTCAGATGAGAGCTGGATGACCTGAGCTGGATTGGTACCCCAAAGAGATATGGATTGAACATGGAAAACACTGAAGTCATAACACATTTTTTCGTGCATTAATTCCCTACAGCGTACACAGTTTACATCAGCCTCACTCGAGAAAGGAATTTATCCTTCTAGACACTGGCCAAGCAGGTGCTGCTTCCCTTTCGGTGTTCCAATGGGAACCGAGTTTAACCAACTGTTCTACAGCCGGACACATGAAAAATTTCTTTCACCTAATTTTTTGCTGTCTTTGCGAGTGCATTTGGAAAATCTTTCGAGATACCGATGTGTTGGGGAAAAAAGTAAGGGTATATTCAGAAATAACGTTTTCTAGGGAGTTGAAGTAATAAAAAGGTTGGAAATCCCTGATTTAGAAATCTCTCTATTCTAAAAAAAAGTACAGGCCGCTGTCGCCGCCGCTGTCAAAAGCTTGTCAGCGTATCTCCTCCTAAACCGTGGGGATTTGAGTTTCGACTAAGGTGACCACAGACTCGAAAAATTCCGAGGAACCTGCTAAGCTGATTTAAATTTCGAAAATCGAATTATTTTAGAAGATATTAATAAAAACTGAAAAAATAAACCGAATGGTTGCCAGATTTGGCATAAAATCATTCATTCCTTTGCAACAAAGCGTTTCGAAGTATCTAGAATCGCGTGAAATTTACAAACATGAGTTAGAATTACGCCCATTTTACGCCAAAATAAAAACTATATGAAATAAGTAACTCAAAATGTGTTACACAAAGTTGGCAATTTTCAAATAGTAAGTTTGCTTAGACAACAGGAGTTTAGAATTAGCGATTATTCGTTTTTCCAAAACAGAATAACCAATATCTTGAAAATGAAAAATAATTAAAATGCAGATTATTTTAAAGCCGGTTCTCGTCCAGCTGGATTATTTGCTACCAGTAGAAATATTTGGCGGCGTTAACTATGCCATTATAGCAGTTACAGTACACTTTGGATATTTGCTAGCGCGACGAGATGGTATAATTCGTGGTGCTAAGTACGCCAATCTGCAAACGATTATGTAAATGAAAATATGGATAACGGTTTTCCGGTAACCTTACATGGTCAGTAATTATAGGTTGTGAGCATGTGTAAATCGCCAAATAATGAAAAGTTGCCATTGGTGGCAAGCTATCCTATCTGTTCCGTAGCTTTTATTAACTTTACATGTACGCAAGCCGCCAAATAATGAAAAATCGCAATGGGTGGAAAATTCGAAGGGTGTCCAATAGGTTTTACATTATTAAAAATACAGCTGAAACACATGTTCTGATTTTATTATGCTTTAGCTCCTAATTAATATAGCTTTTGAATGGCAACATTGAAAATCATTGTGTTTCTGAAGAGTGCAAATAATTTTTCCAGCGATTATAAGCGAAGTCCGCACACCAGGTGTAGTATAGCTCAGGACCCGTACAACACGGATTCCCATAACAAAATATCTTCCGTGTTATGAGGGGGAGGGGGTCTACTGTAGTGTGAAGTTTAAATTTTTATGTATCAATGAACATGCAAGAACCAAGCAATGCGTAGCTCAGTAACATTCAATCTGATCCAATCTTCGGGTTTTGTCTGTTGAAATTATGTCTTTTTTACGAATAAGCCTGATTAGGGGCCGAATGCCTCATTCGAAAAGCGAGCGTAGCGAGTCTGGGGGCCTTGGCCCCTAATTATGTAAAAGAACATATCAAGCAGACTTACTGTGCATTTCCTATTCTTTGTGTAAATTAAGTTCTAAAAATTTTCTTTTTTTCTCCTAGAAGCTGCTCGTAAAATGAGATATTTGAAGATGCTGCTGCAAAACTCAAAGAAAATACTTCTTTTGTAAACTATGTGTATGATATATTTTGTGTAGAATAATTTCAATAAAAATTTTTGGAATTTACATTATTTTAAAAATTATTATAGCGATCTTATGTCTTATGGTCTATATGCTTTTTAAAAAAATCTATTTTTCAAAACTGTAAGCTAGTCCATAGGTTCCAGTGGTCAAAAATATTTTTTAAATTGTAAGCTAATTCAAGAAAGTTCGGAAAGTCGATTTCCTATCACACAAAAAAGTCCTGATGTGAAAAGCACAATTTTCTAGTATGGCTGTTAAACTTTACGCATTCTTGATGCACTCTATTTAAATGTTTGGAAACTGAAATGCGATACTTCAAAAGCTCGTTAAGCGTAAGGGATATCACCAAGATGAGATTTCAGCATTGAAAACTTATTCCTGGCTGAAAAATTGGCATTTTTCTTTTCTTCGTCAGCTTTGCGACAAACGGTGAGATTTTAAGCATGACCCTACACGCTTAAACCGAACGAGCAAAATTCGATCAGTCGGAGCGATTTTTGGGCCAGTTTTCAAAAGTGCGCTTCTCCTTTAGGAGCATTTTTCGATCACAAGAGCGGAGCGAAGTACAACAATAAGCGAGGAGGGGAGTTCTCAGAAAAAAGAGGAAGCGAGGACGGGAATTCTCTGAAAAAAGACCACTCAAAGAGCACTCTCGCGGAAATATCGGTAGGTTTCCATGGAAACGGATCACTCCTCAATGTATCGTTTTTTTCGCTCTTTGGGTTTAAGCGTGTAGCCTGTGGATTGTAATCAGAAATAAAAGTGCAGAACCAAATGTTACGACAGTCTTAAATACAAAATTTCAATATTCTATGTCTAATAGTTTTTATTTTTATTCGAGATACCTACTTATTTTTAGTTCCAAAATTTGTAATATTGCCCCTAAATGTACCAAGCTTGGGGACAGTTGGCAATATTTTGGGCATGAGCTAAACAGAGATAGTTCAGGCATTTTTAATGTGAAAGGCATGTCCATAGACTTTAATGCATCGAAAGTCTTTCATATAACTCTGTAAATAAACTACTCGGCCAGTTGGAATCAAAAAAGGAATTGCACAACTATGTTTTAAGGCAGTCCTAAATTTGAAATTTCTTCGGCAATTCCTCTTTGAGTTAATCGAATTACACAAGAACATACGTACATAAATACATGCATACGAGCAGACGTCCCTCAAATTTAATCAAACTAGATCGAAAATGCAACATGCGTACGTACAGACATTAGCAAATACACAGAGTGCATTCTTGAACTTTCGTTGGAAAAGTAATTATTTATTTCAGACCTAGTCGAAGAAAAATAACAGCCTGGTGTAAAGTGAATAGAACAATAAATAAAAAACTGTACGCTCTTTTCATAAGGTACATGAAAGCTTTATTTTAATCAAGTATAGCGTATCGCGTATCACATTATTAAATAGATGGAACATCAGATTTAGAAAAGATCTTATAGAACTCTTAAGTAATAAAATCATTCAACTTTGTGTTTTCTTGAAACGCATTGAAGGAAAATTAAGTTCGGACCTCTATGGGACATACTCGGGCAAAAGAATTAAATACCACCAAATAACTTCGGACAGTTCTTCAGAGAATATTTCTCGCCTCTGGAAAAAATTAATTAAATTTGTGTTTAGAGAATTTCACGACCAGCTGGCATGTGCTCAACGGAAAATCTAAATATTGTTATCTAGATATTCTAGAAAGTTCCCTGGGCTAACCCAATACATCTTCCGTTCATTTTTCGCAGTTAAGCAAAGCCATTACAAGCAAGGAGAGCCACAAGATATCTAGAAATAGGGACAAGAGCAGTGCACCGGTTGATTGAGGAATTTCATAAAAACACGGGGGAAAATGTTTAAACAGGATTAATTTGTGAATGGTATAACCATCAATAGTTATAAAATATGGCTAATTGAAAATTCATTAATTTTCATTCTGTCTTTGAACCCTTGCGTACATTTGACGACTACGTTGCGTCATGCACTTGCTTTGCCAGAGAAAGGATGCCGGCTACGCTGCGTCACGCACTTTGTTTACCTAAGTAATAGATGGCGAGTATGTTTCGTCACTCAAACTAGGACAAAATTAAACATGCACTTTCTTGTTCAGGGCAAGAGATTCGCAAAAGTTGTGGGAGGACGTTTCTAAGTCGTGTTGCGAATTTAGCCACTGACAGATCTGGTTGTTATACATATCTGCTATCTTAAAAGGTTTTCCCGGAAGATTACCCACCACTAATTTCTAGACATTTCCTTATAAATTAAAATTTTTGATTTATTTTAATGTTGTATCATCAAAAGAAAAAAGTAGTGGATAATCTTCCAGAAAAACGGTACAAGGATGAGCTATGCCATTATATCCGTTCAAAAAGCAAGAATTTCTGCAAATAAATCCGTGCTTACTGAGTAAAGGGATTAACATAGTAGATGGACTATAGCAAAGAGAACAGGGAACTAATAAAATTTATGATTAAAGGGTAAAATTTTAGTTTATATATTCACGAAAATTAAAAAAAAAAGAAACTAGGCTGTGTTTAAGTGCGGTTAATAAACAAACAGAGCTTAGTACAGATTTCTAAGGGGATGTATAAAAATTTAAATTTCCTATTTATTCAAACTCAATCACATGAAAATGTTAATAAATTTCTTTTGTACTGTAAAATTCTGTACTTTTTCTTTGACATTTTTAATTTGTTGTGTATTTCTATGATCAATTTTTGAGGAATAAAATCTGACGTCAGTGTTTTGGAGATACCCTGTATATTAAGATTATGAAACATTCGAATTAGAAATTTTTCCAGCCTTTTCAAAGCACTTGAATGAATCGAGTTTTGTAATTTCGTTTATTATAAGCTTAAATGCTCCAAGAAGTTCTGATCCAATTTCAATTATCACATTTTCAGTGCAGCAAATCCATCTCTCTCGTCAGAGACAAATCTCTAAATCATGCCATTGTAAAACGGCAGAGGAAGCTAAATTCTGACATTTTTGTTTCAAACTTTATTAAAAAAGTCTTTTATTTTTATTTGGTACTACTTTTTTTTAGGGAAAAAACATGTAGTCATTGTGATTATATGGATTACTTCAACTTCTGCAGGTAAGCCTTTAACAAAATAAAACAGTAATACTTTTTTAATCACATTACCTAAATTGCTCCTAAATGTAATTTGTCAGATTAAGAAGGATTAATGCTATGAACTCATTACCAAAAAAAAAAATTCTTAAACAACTTTTTACTGTGTTTACTTAGTTTTCTAACATTTTCAATTCGTTCACGTCACAGAATTATTGTGTGTTAAAAATTGTTTAGAATTCAGAACACGATTTTAGAGTGCTTTATTTTTATTCAAAACAACTTTTTTTTTGCATTGTTAATTGGACTCACTTTATTTGTTCGCTGGGGTTTATTTTTAACTAATTATCACAACAGAGTTTTAATTGCATTTAAATTTTATTTGTAATTATTATTTTGAAAGTGACTTTTGAAAAATTCTTTTAATTATACTTGAAAGTTTAATTAATTAAAGATCTTGAGCGAGTATTCTTTTCCAAGCAAAAATAGAAATCGGATAATTTTTAATTAACGACGTTATTCGATTTTCAACGGTTTTCACTCGAAATTTTATTAGTTAAAAAATAATTTAGTAAAATACATGTTAAAATTTAGTTGTGCGTTTTTTTTTTAATTTTGGATATTAAAAAAGTATATTTTTATACAAGATATTTTTTATTTACATGTCTTATTTTACAAATTTCTTAATTAATTTTTAAGTACATATTTATGTGGCAAAATAATATTTGAAATATAACTTAAAAAAATTCTTTTAGTTTGTTGTAGCATTTATTAATTAATTTTGCAACTGACGAGCAAGTAAATAGAATCCGTGTCATTGCGATTTCCATGTAAAAGGCAATCAAAATACTGGTGTTCCATAATGTGTAGTGAAATGAATGATATGTGATACACAATGAAAAAAGAAAATTATGGTCTGCTCTAGTGTTTGATTTGTAAAATTCTGCGGTTATATACAGGGTGTTCAAAATTAAAGTTCCTTAATCACAGCAATGTGCATTCAAAACTACTGATCAGAATGCTTCCTTGCAGGACACCTATGAAATCATGGGAGGTGGATTTACGGGGGGAGGGATGAATTAAAAAAACCACCACTAGGTGGTGTATCGCAACTTTTTATGAGAAGAAAACGGACAACTAACCATTCCCATGCTAAGAAAACAATGACTAGAGCTCTTACAATATACAGTCGGAAATTTTTGTGGCACCTTCAATCAGATACTAAGATTTAGTGTGTTCATGTACTCGTTGGCGCTTTTGAAAAGAAAACTGCAACAGTCGTACAATTAAACAATGCAAAGTTGAACATCACAAGCAAGCAATTCAGATTTTGATGTGAAAGATAACAGTTCAGCTTTCACAAATTTCAGTATGAAAGTTTAACCTATGACCTTCATTGGTATGAATCATGCGCTTCCAGGTTGAATAGCGAGAGCCGCCACCCATATCCAACATTCTTATTACTTATGGACTAAAACAATGTGTTATTGAAACTTTGACACGAAAATAGTCACATGTCTTAAGAAAATGGCTGATCTGCCACTTATGGTCATTTACCTCTGGCATAAAAATGGCGGATGCATCAACTTGTATATATACCAGCCTTAATCGACTCGACTTGGAACCTATGTCAGGAGATGTAACACTTGATACCTGTATATGCAATACTTACTTGTATTTCTTCGGGAATTTACACGCTTAAAAATAAAGAACTAAATTCGTTCAGAAAAAAACTTTCCCGATTTTAAATCCTTCGGAGCTAATTTAGTTCCTTTTTTAAGCGTGTAGGAATCTCTACAAGTCATTTAAGTAAGTATTGTATGCGGGAATTTTATCCCATTCAGATCATAGGATGAACTGTGCTTTCATTGATTCTTTCGCCATTGAAATTGAGTTTCCTACAGCTTTACCTTGTTGTTGTCTTCTTGCAACAATGGGAGCGAACAGGTTAAATGTTTCAATTTTTTGTTGTTGTTGCTTCAATCTCGCAAATAAAACCTGCGGCCCTTTCCAAGTGACCCCCATGCAGGTGCCCTATCTGCCATACCCTAGATACGCCACAGTGCTAGTTTTTTCAATAAACTTCTACAAGTAGTCGTTTGCATGTGCCTGAAAGTTTCGTGAGGAGGGGATTACCAAACACCATTACTTGTCTACGGCTTAAACCAACGCTGTAGTGTTTATGGATAGTTCATTTCAATTTTTTTTTTTTTTAATTCATGAAATTACTGTCTTAGAAATTGTGGTGCTGTTTCCGAAACTGTTTCACCAGAACTTGAATATAAATAGGTATTTATAAATGTTTCTTTTAACCCTTTGAGGCACAACCCTTTCCCAATGCTGAAAAAAAGGCAGCCGTTGCCATCGCTCGGCTTAACTACCAGCAAGATGGCAGACGATAGAAACGTTCATCGCGTGCCACAGATCTAGAGACCTTGTTTTCACGACAGCTGGTTGTGCGCGGGCACAGCCAGCTGTCGTCAAAACAGGGTCTCTAGATCTGTGGCACGCGATGAACGTTTCAATCGTCCGCCATCTTGCTGGTAGTTAAGTCGAGCGATGGTAACGGCTGCCTTTTTTTCAGCATTGGGCAATCTATCCAGCTGTTCTCGCATTCTTCAATTTTTCAGCAGATGTCAGTGCTGTTAAAAATAGTCGTGACCATTTTTTTACGGGAAATGACGTGATAAAAAGTAAAGGATTCTCGTGGAGCTATATCACCCGCAACTATTTTTATAGAAATCAAAGCTATTAATCGTTACTGGCAACAGTCAAAACTTCAGAGTTTGGTGTTCCCAGAGCGGGAGCACTGCGCGTTAAAGGGTTAACCCTTTTACGAGCGGTGTCCTCGCCGTGAGGACACAAAACTCTGACGATTTGACTGTTGGCAGCCACGAAGAATAAATTTGATTTCTATAAAAAATACTCGACTGTGACACAGCGACATAAGAATCCTTTACCTTTTAGCCCATAATTTACCGCAAAAATTGTCAATTATTTCTAAGATTGTCAGAATTATTTTTAACAGCACCGGCATCTGCTGAAAACTGGAGAATACGGTGGAAATACATTGATATAGAAGAATAAATGGATAGACTGTCCAATGCTGAAAAAAGGGCCGCACAGACAGCTGTGTCGAAAATGGTCTCCATCTGAGGCCCGCGATGGGCGATTCGATCGTCCGCCATGTTGCTGGTAGTTAAAGTGAGCGATGGCAACGGCTGCCCTCTTTTCAGCATTCGTAAATGGTTGCACTTCAAAGGGTTAAAACACCAAAAGCTATATTAATAAATTTATTTTGAAAAATGGCTACTTTTATAAACTATGTTGTGTATTTTCTTTGAATTTTTATGTACTCCTTTTTTATTAAACGATAAATAGATTTAACAAGACTGTTTCGTAAAGGAAATTGCTCTCATAAATCAAATTTGACGCGCAAGTTATTTATCTCATTATTTAACGTTTAGTTTCAGCATTAATATTGAAAAATGCATCAGCATTTTGTTAGTTTAGGAAAATAATTTACCTGAGTGTATAAAACTGAGTTTGTAAAGCATTATTAAAACACAGTTTTAATGGAACATTCTACACGCTCTGAAAAATGTAATATTTAAATTGGCTATACAATTAATCTAATATAAACTACTCATCCTTTAACTAAATAACTTTCGTTTTTTTAACATTTACAACATTATTACTTTATTTATATGCATCGGAAAATCTTGTGTACTGTTTTTTTTTCACCTGAATTTTAAGTCTGAAAAAATAATAAATTATTTTTTACACATTTATAAAATGAAAGTTAAATGCATGCTTAGTTCTTTGAATTCAAAATAAATGAAAAATGTTCAATTGCTGAAATTTTTTTCGCCTGACGGAGAAAATTAATTAGAACTGAAAGTCACTGATAAATTCAATTTAAGTATCAAGCTTGTCTTTCATGTACAAGAACTCGTTTTTAGCATAGGATTACTCTCATACATAAAGGACCTATGTAAATATGTAAAGAACATTTTCAACGTTGTTGAAAATCCTTACCACCCACTCCGTTAGAAAACTAAGTGAACTGTTGTTGTTTTTCTTGTTGTGTCCATTGATAGACGATAACTGAGTGATCTAAATGGGATTTATTTTGCGGCAGTCGAAAACGTGACTTCATACATTAAAAATTTCGCGAGATTCATTGTACCAGAGACGTACGTCATATTAAAATAAATCGCAATTTGTGAGATTCTATATAGCTCCTCCAGGTTACACAGTTTGACATTTTTCACGAGATTAAAATAAAACATTTTCTTTTGCTGAACCATAGAGAATTTAAATATTTAAATTGAGCATTCCGCAGGAACTGTTTTCCTTTTGAGACATACTATTTTAATTGCTTCAGTTATGTAGTGGCAACATTAGAGTTTTATTTCTTGCATATCAAATATTTGTGTATATTAAATTAAAAATATTTTTTTTTCATCATTTTTCGAGGAGCTCTTTACAACTGACTAAATGTATTATCGTTTATTAGAATCCTACTTTAATATACCCGCGCTAGTCTCAACTGAAAAGACTGTCAATTTTTTATTTTTTTAATAAGCGTAAGAATGTTCAGCACCACGAAAACTACTAATTAAATACTTAGGAATTCAATTGTAATTTTTCGTTCTTGTATTTTCCCCTTGCAAACAATTATTCGAGAATTTTCGAAACCCCCGTTCGTTTTTCCGAGTGAACAGGAATACAAAAATTGGAGTTTTTGAAAATAAATTATCATTAATAGCTTTTGAAAGTACAATGATGCGTTGGATAAGGACGGCCGCAGATAACCAGAAACATGCAGAAAAAACACTCAAAATCCTGGTGTTAAAAGATAAAATAAATAAAAACTTTGTGTAAAAAACACACCTAAAATGATACTTATAACAAGATACGATCGTTTCGAGCGAAAATTTATTCAGTCTTCATCAGTCGTAACCCTACGTCTCACTAAACAGTGTTAACTGAAAAAGATTTTTTTTTTTTTTTAAAAGGTGTGCGAAAATAACATCCTCGACGACAAGTGGATTACGGATGGAAAGAAAATTTTTTTGGTTAATAGCATCTCAAAGCAGCATGGAGTTTGTTGAGTCTTTCTTTTGATTGTCTGTAAACATAGGCGTAACTTACTAGGGGGAAGGTGGGTATCGTCTTCCACCCCCTTTGAAAAAAAAAAGAATTCAAGAAAATTCAAATATCACCTGTTTGAAAATATTTTCTGCAATAGGAAACATTTTGTCCTCCCTTCTTTAACCCTTTGAGGCGCAACCCTTTCCCTATGCTGGAAAAAGGGCAGCCATTGCCATCACTCGATTTAACTACCAGCAAGATGGCGGACGATCGAAACGTTCATCGCGTGCCACAGATCTAGAGACCCCATTTTTGACGCAGCTGGCTGTGCCGGCACAGCCAGCTGACGTAAAAAAAGGGTCACTAGATCTGTGGCACGCGATGAACGTTTCGGTCGTCCGCCATCTTGCTGGCAGTTAAGTCGAGCAATGTCAACGGCTGCCCTTTTTTTCAGCATTGTGCAATCTATCCAGCTGTTCTCGCATTCTTCCCTTTTTCAGCAGATGTCAGTGCTGTTAAAAATAATCGTGACCATTTTTTACGGGAAATGACGTGCTGTAAAGTAAAGGATTCTCGTGGAGCTATGTCACCCGCAACTATTTTTATAGAAATCAAATTTATTCTTCGTGACTGGCAACAGTCAAAACGTTAGAGTTTGGTGTTCCCAGAGCGGGAACACTGCGCGTTAAAGGGTTAATGTTACATGCCAATTCACGCCAACGATTGTAAAAATATTTTCGGATACTGTTGCAAATGATATATCTTAATATGGGAGAAGAAGACTTGTGACGAATTTTATTAAAGAATCATGATTAAGAACCAAATGCTGTTGATCTAAGCTCAGTACCATTCTTAATATTTTGAGAGCTCTCGGCAGTTCTTTGAAATGAGCCTTCATTTAGGATTTTCATTTTGACGTATCAATAACTTTTATGCAGTTTTTCCTCAATTTCCGATCCTCTTGATGGTGACGATATTAAATGCACGTCGACGCTTGTAGATGAATAAATTCGAGGTTAAAAGTAGTTTGTACGCAATAGTGAATGAAATAGAAAATTTTCATTATGCATCAGAAGATGACAGATTAAAGTGATAACAAAATTTCTCCACTCCTGGCTATTTGGTAACGTGGGATAACTTAAATCCTTCCGGTAAAATGGCAAGAACAACCAACACCTCCTAGATAAAGAAAGAATAACAACTCTTACGTCAACAAGCTTTGACATCATCACTAGATCTGCATTTAAAAGTTTTATTTTCATAGAATAAATGTAGTAAAAATTTCTGGTTAATTTGCTCATAAAAACAATATTTTAATAATTTGAGTTAAAAATATAATTTTACGACAAAAGGCAGTTTTAACCATGACTAATTAGATCACATATGGCGCAGGGGCGTAGCCAAGGGGGGTTAGGGGGTCATAACCCCCCCCCCCCGCATGAGGAACTACCCCTCCCATGAGGAATTTTTTTGCCATTCAAAATGTATATTCTTCACTACATTATCACAGACACGTATACATATATATGAGTTGTAGTACTCGCAACCCCCCCCCATGAAAAATTTCTGGCTATGCCCCTGCATATGGGCGACCGCCGGCCCGCGAGCCGGATGTGGCCCGTCACGGCTTTGTATCTGGCCCGCGGAAGATATCAAAACCCATATAAACCATTAAAAATCCCATATAAATACTAATTGTACGGCCCGCGATTTCGGTAACTTCCTAAAGTTTGGCCCGCAACTATTCAAAGGTTGCCCTTACCTGAATTAGATAATATGATATTAAATAGATCATAATGAATAACTTTATATGACAAAGGTATTTTAATTTTAATGTTTAATTTAAGCGATCTTCTAATATTCGTAGCATTCACCAGAAATTTTAAATAGTTTTACTTTGTGAAATTAAAACAGTGATGACGTCAAAGCTTGAGCTAGGCTTTCTATACGTAGAAGATGTTCGTATAACTTGCTATACATGATTTTGGCATGTCATACTGCACAATGATGAGGTGTAACAACGTCCCTCACATTGAAAGCCAAATGACTGTGACATCACCACGTTGCATGTCAATTAAAGTTTTATTTTTATGAGGTAAAACTATTTAAAATTTCTGCTGGTTTATTCTACCGTACAACAGCATTTTAATAATTTCAGATAGATAATTTAATTTTACGACGATTGAAAATTTTTATTCAGCACTAATTATATATACATATAATATGATAAGGAAATAGTTCATAATGAATTATTTTTTATCAGAAAGATACTTTAATTATCTTTAAGATATCCTACTATATAGGTACGCTGATCCCGACTCACTGACTCACTCTGTAACAATTCTAGATAACTACTCAAAGACAAAACTTTCACCGCCATTACTCCAAAAAGATTAACCCTTTAACGCACAGTGATCCCGCTCTGGGAACACCAAACTACGACGTTTTGACTGTTGCCAATCACGAAGAATAGATTTGATTTTTATGAAAATAGTTGCGGGTGACATAGCTCCACGAGAACCCTAGACTTTTTAGTATGTCATTTCCCGTAAAGAAATTGTCGCGATTATTTTTTAACAGCACTGACATCTGCTGAAAAATGGAAGAATGCGAGAACAAGTGGATAGATTGTCCAATGCTGAAAAAAGGGCAGCCGTTGCCATCGCTCGACTGAACTACCAGCAAGATGGCGGACGATCGAAACGTTCATCGCGTGCCACAGATCTGGAGACCCTTTTTTGACGACAGCTGGCTGTGCCCCTTTTTTCAGCATTGGAAAAGGGTTCCGCCTCAAAGGGTTAAAAAGTTAAGCACACAAAAGCCTAATAACATCTACACGGTTTCTAAAGTGCGTTAGCGTCTCGTGACCTGCATAGGTTTTACTGTGTGTAAATCTGATAGCTTGCAAAATGTGATTCTTATAGAATACGCATGTTATAGGTCACTGCCTTAGATACTGCGTAACTTTTAGTGAGTGTACGGCCTACAGCTTTTATTCACAATGCTGCAAAAAGATTCTTATTCATGGCGGCCTATACACTCAATTCATTTTAAGTGCACTAATGCCTAAACGCTAAATCCGACTGAGTTGAATTAAATTTATTTAAAAGTTTGGTAAAGATCAAATGTTCGGAAAGACGAGTGCGAGTCACTCCAGATATTTTTTTTAATTTAACGTACAAGCATGTGCATCATAAATATCAAAACATTATCCAAAGCGCATCTTTTTAATTTAAAAGATCATCAAATATAAAATTACATATTATACATTTATAATCTGAAACTCGATCAATTTATTGTACCACAGAAATGAATTCGACCCAAATACACAGCTTAATTTAATGTACAGCCCAGAATCAAAAGTACATAGCAAACTTAAACATCCAATATAAATCCTGCCCTCTTCCACAAGAAAAGAAACAAAAAAATCTGCTGATGTTTGACTTTGGGTTTGAAGTGAAAGCGTAATTCCCGAAAAATCTCCGAGGCTTTCAATCTGATGAAGCACTTCACGAAAGAGAAAGTTATAACCCAAAAAGCACAGGCTGCGTAAGAAGAATCTCATAAAAGGCGGACAAACCATTAGACTTAAAGAGGTAATTTCCAACTAATGGAGAAAGAGAGCTTTTCCTCAGAGTTAAATTGAGAGGAAGTATTTTTTAGTTATCTGCGATCAGTGATATAAAGTTTTAACGCTCTGGGCGTCTAAGAAAAGGGGAATATCTTAAGTTGTCTGAAGTGGAGACTGTGACGTATGCAAAGAGGAGAGGTGTTGCTCAGTCCCATCCTAAGGGATTGGAAGCTTTGGAAACTGAAGATTTTCCTTTTGCACCCTGCAACTTCTTCTCACTCATTTATCGTTACCACTTGGAACTACAACTTTTTCTATTTAAGATTACAGAATCCCCCCCCCCCCCGATATCTTTATTGTAAACTGAAAATTTCAGATATTCTCTTTTCTGTTTAATGAAATTCAAAAAGCTTACGAACTTTTGACTGACTTCAAAGATAGCAGAAAGGAACCGTCACCACTCAAAAGGAACGCAGTTAGAATATATTCTTCGTGCTCAAATGTGTAAGTATAAAAAATTTTATGCCGATCGGTCGAACGGTATAGAAGTTGATGCTTTGCAGCGCCATTTAGCGGCAAGTTACAGCAAAATGGATATTGAAAAATATTCTCCGTGTTCTAATATTCGCGTGTACCAAATTTCATCGAAATCGGTTGGACGATATTCGCATAGCAAACGGCTAAACGGAATAGAATTCAACGTTGTGCTGCGGCACCAAGTGACAAGTTAAGGAAAACGGATAGCATAAAAACCTCTCACATCAAAAGACTTAGGTGAACCAAATTTCATCGTGCAACGGTGCTCAACGGTGCTGGAGTTATTCAACCTTATAAACACATACCAACATTCATTTTTATCTATAACCAGTGTTATTATATATACCAGTCTCAAATAAAATCCAGTTTCAAATCTAAGCCTCGCCAAAGTGCCAACATACGCCATTTTGCAAGAGTTTTTTCAGGGAATCATTCGAAGCATTGACTTAAGCAGCAATCAATATGGGAAATGGTTCGACCGCCAAAGAGTAGCACGCATTTATTTGAAAATTGGAATCCCTTAATACAGCCGATTTTTTTTTTAAATTATCAACTATAATGTGTTTTATTCATCGTTACTCCGATGTACTAAATGAGAAGATTTCAATTTTCTGAAATTTGGCGGAATTCCCCCAACTTAAATCAATGTACTCAATTGGCGAGAATTCTGAAGTTAGATCGCTTGAAATCCCTTAATAACTGCATTATTTCTTCACGGATCATTAAAATTTAACGCTGTATTCTAATAAAACCTTTGCACTTGTTTTCAGAAATCTATTTCCTTAAGCTCTCAATAAATTGCGCCAAGCCGAAAACTGTGCAAACCGCTAGAACTCACTTACTCAAAATCCATATTTCAGCCATTTTATTTTTTCGCCAAACTAAATAAATTTACACATTAGCCTCGGAAATCTTCAATTCTTATTGTTTTGCGTGTAAAGCATTACATTCCTGCTCTGATTTCCCATGCACACGATATTATAATTAAAAAAAATGACCTTACGAATATAAACTAACAAAAAAAAAATCATTATTATTCTTTTATTTTTACTTTGAGAATTTAAAACATTTTATTCGGCAAAATCACCACACATGGCAACCACGATCCTTATTTCACACTTTTTTCACTACAGGGGTTACAATTACGGAAAGCTTTTTGCGTGAAGAGCATAAAAAATCTTTTAAATTCCGGGAACGGGTGGATTACGATTTATTCTATATTATTTTACATATCTCTGCTAAATTTCAGGCCGATAGGTCCATTTTTGTGGATTTGTATACGAACGACATTTTATTCGGCAAAATCGCCACACATGGCACCCACGATCCTTATTTCACACTTTTTTCACTACGGGGGTTACAATTATGGAAAGATTTTTGCGTGAAGAGCATAAAAAATCTCTTAAATTCCGGGAACGGGTGGACTTTCAAAGTTTTAAAGTGGACTATGATTTATTCTATATTATTTTACATATCTGTGCTAAATTTCAGGCCGAGAGGTCCATTTTTGTGGATTTGTATACGAATCAAATCCACAAACAAACAAACAAACAAACAAACAGAATTTCATTTTTATTTATAAGATTTAGAGTTCTTCTTCATACAGAAGAAATACACTTAAAGTATTTCTCTTTCATCAAGAGCAGAAAATTTAGAAAATATGTCGTTAAATAACATCTCTGCAACTGTGCAAAATGTTCACTTCATTTGGATATGAAAATGGATCATGTTCTGTGGTTCAACATGCTTCTAATGACGTTCTTCTTTGATTCGTATTTGGAAAATGAAAAGAAATTTAATTGCATCGACTGATTGCTAATCACAAGAGAGAAAAGAAAAATGCCTTACCTTTGCTATTTCCGACGAATGGGAACTTTTTCAAAGAGAAAGAAATTAAACTTTTCGAAGAACTCTCTCCCATTAAATGCTTTAGATGTCCACTTCATTGAAAAAGACACCTTTGATTAAACAGCAAATGGAAGGATGGAGAAAAGCCGTTATTCTACTATTTAAATGACGACATCTTGAAATTTAATTGACAAGAAGAGAATATACGAGGAAAATGATTTTTTTGTAAGAGCTAAAAGAACAAATGTACGGACAGAGCTTTAATCAACCCAAAAATGAAATAACTTTTGAATAGCAAATGTCTCTTTTTATGTCTTCGTCTTTTTTTTTAACAGAACAGAACGCTGTAATGTAACTTAATACAGACAAACCTCGTTAGTACATCACTCTTGGGCCAGTTAAAAATGGCTTACCATGCGGAGTTTATATTGTTTATATACATTTCGTCTTGTCCGGCTTCAATTTTCTTTTCCAAATCAGCTTGTCCGGATTTCATCTCTTTTTTTATCTCATCTTGTCCGGATTTCATTTCCTGCATCATATTCATGAGCTTTTGAAGTTGTTCTTCCATTTTTTGTCTAGTCAAAACCATAAACTGGAAAATTAAAGTCCTTCTTTAGAACCCCGATTCTGACACCAAATGTTGCGGAATTGCTCTTCTTGTTTCCGGGGTTCGTCGTTCTAAAGTCCAGTTGGTGTAGAACGTGCTGGTAAAAAGTCCACTGGTCAGGATGGAATATAACTTTATTGCTTCTAGAACTTCGTGGAACAATCAGCTGTACAAAATTCACAAGCTCAATTAAACAGTAATGTGCTTTTAACAGTTCTCTTAGATCAGAAGCTCTCACAAATGCTGGATTTCTCACACAAAGTAAGTCACTTTCACAGGCAAAAATTCAGTGAAAATATTCAAGAGATATCGTACACAATCCCTTAAGACACAGCAATGAAGAATTTACACACAGCACCTTGAAAACAGCTTCGTAAAGCAAGCTAAAACACGGCTTCTATAGCACTATAAATTCACAAAGTAAGCGTACTCTCACTGACAGCTCTTCACACATTGAGCGTTCAACTCGCACTGAACTGTCGGGGCAGCGCGCCGGTTTATATAGAGGAGGCAGAAACTGCGGGAAGCTTCTAGAGGAGTATATTTCTTGAAGATTCTACATAAAGCGAGAATATTGATTACGTCATAGAAGAGAAATGTTAGGTTATTATGCGTTTTTAATGCAGGAAAAACAACTTCCAGGCCCCATTGGGAAAATCGCACCACATGACCAAAAAGTCGCCACGCTTGGCGACTTTTGGCGAAATATCGCCAAATTTGGCGCCAAAAATAAGTCCTCAAAAGTGAAGAGATCTAAGCTCTAGGACCAATATTTCTCGAGTTTTCTAGAACCTCCATTGAAAAACAATGGAAAACCGTAACCTCCATATCTCCGGTTCTAATTGGCCGATTTTGATGCAACAAAAAGCAAAATTTATGTATTTGAAGCGAAGAATACGAATTTTAAACCATATTAAGCTCCAGAGCAGCGGGTTTCCCCGAAAATTCGTAACAATATTAAATGAAAAATGAAATTTTAAATGTTGATATATTAAGCATGTCTATAATTAACTTGCATTTAATTTATGTAAATGAGTAGAATAAGAATTTAAATTAATAAAATGGATGAAAAAGCAAAGAAATTATAAGTAAAGACAGTACGTAGTAATTATAATTTAACTGACTATCTGTCCTATTTAACCCTTTAACGCGCAGTGTTCCCGCTCTGGGAACATCAAACTCTGACGATATGACTGTTGCCAGTCACGAAGAATAGATTTGATTTCTATAAAAATAGTTGCGGGTGACAGAGCTCCGCGAGAATCCTTTGCATTTTAGCACATCATTTCCCGTAAAAAAATTGTCACAATTACTTTTAACAGCACTAACATCTGCTGAAAAATGGAAGGATGCGAGAACAGCTGGATAGATTGCCCAAAGCTGAAAAAAGGGCAGCCGTTGCCATCGCTCGACTTAACTACCAGCAAGATGGTGGACGATCGAAACATTCATCGCGTGCCACAGATCTAGAGACCCTTTTTTGACGCAGCTGGCTGCGCCGGCACAGCCAGCTGCGTCCTGAGGGTGCGACTGAGGGTCCTTTGAGGCGCGTCCTGAGGGTTGCGCCCCAAAGGGTTAATCTGTCATCGTACAGAAGTCGGAACGAAGAATAGTCGTCCATGAATTTCTAAAATTTGTTGTATCTGCTGCAATCTTTGCAAGGAAAAATACTGAGAGGCGTGCTTATCAAGCATGAAAGTGTTTTTTGAACCTTGACAAAGAAATGGGACCGAGTTTGTAAATTGCATTCTTAAAATTATGTCTTAAGCGGAGTGCTTGAAAAAAACAAAGCAACAGTATGTGAAAAGGCATATTAGAAAGGTCGAGACGTATAAAAGATGATTCAATATGAGATGTGACGTCTTATCCAGGTGACTTACTAATGGGGTTAGATTGCAGATGTTTTGTAAGTTGAAACTTTCTCCTGAAACAAAATGGTTAAACTTGATCTAAAAGTTTACGATTTGAAAATTGTGTTTGATATTAACAATTTCGAACGAAATTCAAAAAGGTTTGTGATATCTGTTAGTGAGTTTGGTCTGTGCTCCTGTAAATATGAAATAATTGTCAAGAAAATTGCGTATTTTATCAATAAGTAACTTGAAAGTAATGAGAAGCCTTACTTCTTTATATATTGCTTTTATATGAGCATACACTCATACAAAAAGAAAAATTCCAATACACAGGGTCTATGAACAAAATTGTTTTTTCCTGATTATATTTTGGGGACTTCGTTTCATAGTAAGTGAAATTAAAATGTATTAATAAATACATCACAGTCTGTCGATTCGAAAATGGTAAACGGAGCATTTTAAACACTTTTACTGAAGCTACTAAAATGCATGTCATGGGTTACTCTCCAAGAGCAGTGACTGAAATTCATTGTTTTGTATGCTTTAACTCGTTCGCTTTGGTTGATGCAGAAACGAAAAGGCAATAATTCCTCATTTGGGACTGGTGTTTTCCTGCATTGGTTTTTCAGTGCAAGTGGGTGCACGGATGCAAGGTATAGAAGCTAACAATATTTTATGCTGTAGTTTATGTGAGGGCGCAAGCTTAATGTGACAGCTCTGATTTTTAAGGCTTTGTCGTTACTCGGAAACAACTACAAGGCAAAAGAAGTGTTTTCTTTTGGGCTTTTATGGCTTTGTACAAGCGGGATCATTTTTTCTCTTGCAGAGATACGCTTTCGGCAAGGATATGGCCTTGGTTCTGATACGTCACGCTAATTTTCAAGCATGGGAATCTTCGTTTTTATTACGTATAACCACTTCGTTCTCGTGGGTTCTATCCTTTCACGGATTCACGGGAAAGAGGCACCCTAATAATAGTTTGCCCCGGTGGCGTAAACTCTTACTGCGGCCCTGTTTTGTGTATAAAAAAGACGAACGTATTTCAAAGTGTTTTATAATCTAAGTTCTATAAGTCATGTCAATTTTCCAGACAATGAGATCTTTCGACTTCTTGTTTGCGAACACAATCTTTCATAGGTTCCCAGTGCATATGGTTGACGAGGTACACTATGTTACGGTGGTCATACTCTTTGAAGTTTTAATATTTCAAGAGTTCAAGATCCTCCAGGTGCGTGTTCACCACGTTAGTCGCATCTGTTAGTGTATATATTAAAAATACTCAGTCCTCTAAAAGATCCTCCAACATCTTTCAGAAAATTGTGCTTTAAAAAAAATTTATTCGTAAAAATGTCGAAAATAAAAAAATAAGTTTATTATCAAAATAAGTTTATTATCTTGACAAAACCGAAAAATAAATTATTTAAACTACGGTTTAAAGAAACATTTTATTTTATGAAAAAGTTTTCATGTTTTATTACGTCAGACGTTGAGGTTTACATTCAAAGCATTCATGGCTGAAGCAATCAACCTGCTATGGTGCAGTCTCAAAGGGTATTATTACCTTCGTAGGCTCTCCATCGGTAGAACCAGACGGTTAAAACTTTGAATTACAGGCAGCACCTGCAAAAAAGCCACGAGTTTCAAAAATATAGAGTACACATGGATAGGCATACATTGTGAATCTGTTGAGTATTTCTATGAATCACACAGTAATGATTAAATAGAGATAGGCAATAATTATCTTTCGAAACTCTTTGCTAAATTTCGTGATCACTCGTATAAATGTAGCATAGCATCTTCTAAGCATAAATAGCATTACTCAACAGATTAAAAGCAAAATTCAAAGTACTTTTTTCAATTGAAAAAATACAAAATACATGTATCTTCAAAATACACACAAAATACAGGTAAAATTTAAGAAGTATTTTAATTGAGAAACTGAATTTTCCACGAAGATCTCAGTTTATTTTATTTAAATATATATTTTAATGTTAAAAACAAAATCAATCTTAATAATTGTGTTAAGGAAACCCTACCACTTTTTTAAAAGATACCTTTCAAAATTTTACTTAGTAGTAATAAGAGCTGAAATATACCCTTCCTGTGAAATCGCACTAATACTAAAACATATTGAACAACATTTTTTCAACATGTGAACAATGTATTTTAGTTTGCTTTAAAGATAGTTCATGAAAACCAAAGTTGGGCGAAATACATCTAAAATGTACTTTTAATACAAAATACTACGTTGATTCAAATATATTAAAATACAAAATACTTCTTGAAGTGAATATACACAATACAAGTATTTTCAAAATACATGTTAAACTTTTAAAGTACCAAAAATAAACTGAATTTTCAACTGAAGAAGAGAAATTCAAGTTTATTTTATTCAAATATATATTTTAACATAAAAAGCAAAAACAACTGAAAAAAGTAATCAGGAAACAAAAGCGATCGGTTTTGTTTTCTGTTTACTTTTTTCAGTCCTCAGTCCAAGTTTATGTATGGACTTCTGCTGGTACTGATGAAAATCGAAATTTTTCCGATCGAAACACGTGTGCAGATTGGTAAGTACCTTATATGTGCGTCATTTTACAAAGTTTTAATTATTTTATGCTAGATCACTGTTTTTTTGGACACCCTGTGTACTAACATACATACATGCCTATGTTAAGACATCGCGCAAAAACTATCCATAGTAAATTTAGAGATAGTCAAAATCAATTTCCTCATGGAAATCTTAACACCGAAAATTTTCGCGATAACTTCCTTTTACTTCATAGAAGAAAGGAATGCATAAATAAATAAATAAATGAGAATTTAAACAGCAGATTCTAAGAATGAAAGGTTTTCGAGAGTGTTTTATTAATGAGCCACTTTAAAGTAGCCAGATTGTAACATCACTTAAAACCAACTGGTCAATTTTTTACTGAAAAACGTATACTGTGCACAAATAGAAAACTTCCCCAGCTTAAAAGAGTAGAAGTATTCGTTTTAAGATATGAATAATTCTAAATTAACAGCTGCGGGATTTTTAAAGTACATATGTTGATTTTTTAGTCAATTACACTAATTGTATTGCGTAACTAATTTTTATCATTTTTTTCAGGTACATTTCTTTTTTTCTTTCTGGATTATACTGTGAGTGATTTGTAAGTATTTTTCTCATTGTTCATAATATGAGATTCATTTTATTAACCCTTTGATGGAAATGTTTATAAGCAGAGAGTCGAAAGCACTTGGGAATTTTCTGGCCCATTCTTTAATATTTTTCATGCATTTTTCCTCAAATTTAATATCCGATGTGAAAATTAAAGGAACAGAAGTTTTACAAAGATGCATAAATTTTGCAGGAGAATATAAATTATTTATTCGCTAAATCAATGCTGTAACACTAACTACAGATTGCACACGCAATTAAACCCCAAAAATATATAATTAATATTAATGATTCTTGTGCTCATTTTTCGAATAATTACGCGAGATTTCTTTCAATCAAGATAGAAATCAAAAGAAAATTTATAAGCCAAATATAATTTAGAGTCTATATACATGGAAAGGAACTAATCCATTGTTACTGAACAAAAATGATGAAATTCACATATGATAATCGATTTTTCTGGTCAGCAAGTAGTAAGTATCTTACTACCTGCTGTACTGCAGGTAGTAAGTATCTTCAGGTCTGGTAGGTAGTAAGTATCTTACCACGACCTTAGTTAGACAGGGTTAAATAAGAATTTTACGGTTTATGAGTTTCTTTTGCATATTTCAAAGTAAATCAAGTGCTACATTAAAAACTGTGTTCACAGTGACCACAAATATACAACGCACCCACGTATGAATTGACCGACCTTTATTTTTGCAACCGTTAGTCCTAGATTCATATTTCCACTTACGAAAAAGGTCAAAATTTTATGCAGAATAAAGATATTAAAAGTTTGAAGCGGAAAAAAATAGTGAAAAAATACAGAATCTAATCTTGTATATAGCCTCCAGGTCCGTACACTCATATTCAGGGATATTCATGGAAAAATTCCATTTCAAAATCTTAACCCTTTGAGGCGCAACCCTTTTTTCAGAATTGGGAAATATATCCAGCTGTTCTCGCATTTTTCCATTTTTCAGCAGATGCCAGTGCTGTTAAAAATAATCGTGACAATTTTTTACGGGAAATGACGTGCTAAAAAGTAAAGGATTCTCGTGGAGCTATGTCACCCGCAACTATTTTTAGAGAAATCAAATATATTCTTCGTGATTGGCAACAGTCGAAACGTCAGAGTTTGGTGTTCCCAGAGCGGGAACACTGCGCGTTAGGGTTAACGCTTAGTCAAGGGATCGTAAATAAATAGATATTGGAAAAATATCATCTCAAAAGTGTATTTCATGTCCAAAAAAGTACAATGCAAAAGTATTAATTTAATCACTGCTGTTAGAAAAAAATTATAGAAATGTATATTTTATTATAACACGTTTAAAAAAAGTTCGCAAATTTATACAATCTTAGAGTAATTTGAAATAATAACATTAAGTAGTGTTTTCCCGCAGATAAACTCAAACCAGGGAAATACCAAGAAAGAAATTTCACCACCGGAGGTGGCCTAAAAGATGGTAAAGTCAGAATTTATCATAAAGAAGCTTGATTATTGACATCCAATTAACAGAAATCCGAAAATTTGGGGCCAAAACCTCAGGACATGATGGCTTAACTTCTAGCTGCGTCCCTAACTCAAACAAACAAAAACAAGATATAAATAAACGAATTGTGATAGATAAACACTCTTTTTTTTTACTTTCTCATCGCATATGCACCAAGTGTCACCCTGAGACTAAAATACGTAGACGAACATGTGACTGGAATTTCTTTTGAACTTTTCTCAGCATTACAGGCCTGATTCATCTGGCCTCGAATAAAATGCAATTTTGCGAATCTACTCAATTCAATGATTTGATTTCCGAATAATTTTCGAAACGATGTTGCCTTTTTTTCTGTACTTCATATTGTACACGGCTCCTGAAATTATGTAAATGGGCACTCATGGTTTTAACCCTTTACGACAGCTGGACGACAGGACGACAGCTGGCTGTGCGCGGGCAGAGGCAGCTGTCGTCAAAAAAGGGTCTCTAGATCTGTGGCACGCGATGAAAGTTTCGATCGTCCGCCATCTTGTTGGTAGTTAAGTCGAGCGGTGTACAATGCCTTTTTTTCGGCATTGGGAAAGGGTTGCGCCTGAAAGGGTTATAGCACTTTATTTGTGATGTAAAATACTCGGAAGCATTCACTCCGTATTTATTGGAGCTGCATTGAAAATCGAGACGTTGTCTGACCTTCTATTGATCACATTATCCTTCAGCCCACAGTATTTGCTGCCACAGCAAATATTTATCAGCACTGAGTAGCGCAGAGAGGAATGAACCATTATCTAATATTTCGAAAAATCTCAAACGCAAACACAGCGTATGACAAATTGGCTCTCTAAATTTATCCCCCTTTTTAGCCCTTCCGAATTCTCCAAGGAATGGAAAAGAAAAGGGAGCGGTTTTATGAAGGTGTAGCATTAATCTTTGAAAATACAGTTATTTTGCAGCCAGGGCAATGTGTCAGAAAAAGGATTTTGTATCCATAAATTCTTATGTACCATTTATTTAAAATTTCGTTTCTAACTAGGTTAAATAGTTTTAGAGGGATTTTGGGGGGATTTACTTTTAAAGTTAGTAAATTCCTTGTAGACACAGAGTTTATATAAATCCATTTGTTCGGATTAATAGTTTTTTCTTTGTTTTTCAGAGGAAAATTAATAAAGTAAAAGTTTTTTCGTATTTGTTTGTAGGAATGCTTTTTCGAGAACGCAATTTTTTGAAGTAATAAATTAAAGTAATTTTACTTTATTTCTTTGGCATCTTTTACAAAAAAAAAAAAAAAAGAAAAAAATCGGATACCTAAAAATTATTTTCACGGCATTTTAAAATATTGATTCCCAAAGGGGTGAGTGGGTACCCTCCTTCCTTTTCCTGATATCTTCCTTGAAAGAGATTTAAATTATTAGTTTTGCACTTATGATCAAGGCTACCCCCAACTCAATGTGTATCAATCCAAGATTGAGGTACAGTCAAGGTTGATATCACTTCGATGGTACGAGCAGAGAGTAGAAATATACTAAAGACCGCATCGACATTCAAAACATTTTGGAAATGTGAGGCAAGGATTAGCCATGTGACTTATTTCAAGGAAATACGCCGACAGGCTTATCGCCACATTTGGTAAGTTGTAAGAGTAAATTACAAGCAAAATTCACTGTCAAAATAAGAAAAACAAACCCTCTTGGCGTACAAAAATAATCGCCAAGACTTGGTGTATGTGGATACATTGAAATATTCTTCATCTATGAAAAATATGTTTTAAAAATATGAAAGAAACCACTCTCCTGCGAAATGTTATTCAAAAACCTTTCACGAATTCCAAATTGCATCCATATGCAGAGCAGCTATGTACCATTGAGCTCGCTGGCTACAAATGCTCCACAGAAAACTAAGGAGAATTGGATGCGCAAAAATTATGCACCTGAGATGCTGTCAGAAGTCAAGTGATGGGGCAAGTGCCTCAAGTTAAGGTTGCCATAGCGCTCTCTATCGTATTTTTTCTCTATGGTTGCAAGTTCAAAAATTCCATGACACATCACATGTTAACAATGTCTGACCAAAAAGTTATATCACAAGTCAAAGAATCCTGCTCTCCAATAAAATATTTTAAAAGTAAACAGTTTCTTCTGGAATTTTTTAAGCCTATCCCTTTAATATTATGAATAGCACTCCAGACAGCACAGCACACTTGCAGCAAGCTTGATTTATCAAGTCAATAAACTTGAATTAAGCTTGAAAATTTCAAGCGTGTAAGCTTAATACAAGCTTGAATCAAGTGTTCAAGTTTACACTTGCCCAGCTTGCATTAAGCTTGACATAGCAAGCTTAATTTCAAGCTTAAAAAATTTTCCTAAAAAAAATTTCTTAAATACACGGGGCGCACGTCGGCGAACTCGCCCCACATATTTTATTTTTCCACGCATTTTCCCCTCTATGCTGAAATTTCAAGTTAATTTAATCTGTTTCCATAAAGCGTCCGCGGCTGGGATCGAACTTGGTACCTAAGAGTTGGGAAGCCAGCGTCCTAACCATTCCGCCAATCTGCCTCGCGCTGGCATCACTAAAGTTTGAAATGACCGTTATGGTTGTCACGGCGTTTTCTGGCGAGATCGATCAGTGCCCGATGCCGATCTGTTTCTTTTATTTTTCCATGAGATGAATCAAAATTAAAATAATGTTATGTGTGATTTATAGACTCGCTACTGATAGGGAAATAAGCATAATATAAACTTAAAAGCAGGACACGTTTTAAAACGTTCAATATCGCGACATTCATGTTGGGCAATTCTGGCCAAAATCTAGACAAACGACTGATTTTGAAATAATTTCGTATTATAATTGTATTTTATTTTGAAGAATTTCCATATTTGGAAATATATATAATTTTTTTTTTTTAAATTCTGTTGTTAAGTACATTTATGACTGATCATAAATTATTTGTTATGTGGATGTGGCTTTTCAAATCAAGCAGTAATCAAATTGTATTCGAGCTTGACAGTTCAAATTACTTCTCCAAGCTTGCTGCAAGCTTAAAATGAATTGAACTGTCAAGCTTGTATTAATACGTCAAATTCAAAGAAATGTCGAGCTTGATTTAAGCTTATGTGCTGTCTGGGACTGACGCAGTTTTTCCATCATAATTTCTGTTTCGTTTATTCCGCACAACAGCTATGAATCAAAATTGGTTACATATTTAATATTTGGGAAACTATTGATCGAGATGTTGTTTTTTCAGTCAAAGCTTGTTGGCATTTAACTTACTAGCACACTAATGCGTAAAACCTTGGTAAGAACAAAGCCAATGAGTAATTAATTTCATTTACAATTTCTACATTACCATTTAGTTACCATAGTAATAGTATCCATTGTAGTTACTTAAGTTAATAATAGCTACAATCGAACAAAAACTGAAGTAATTTTTAAAACTCTTAAGATAAAAAAAAAATGAAAATGCATTTAAATGAAACAAATAAAACAATAATCGTTAATAATACTCTGATTTAAAGAATTATTTTATCAACTTTACATTTCATTGCGCATATTTGGCAACTAATCTTCGGAATCACACAAGCTGCACATGCGCACTAAGCGCTTTCCACTTATCAGATGCAGTGACATCTGATGTTGTCGACAGAATCTAACATTTTGAAAGTTATCTGTTCGAGAAATGACATACATTTCTACTTTAATCCGTGCCGTACTTAATTTTATTTTTTACTTTTAGCTTTATAGTTACCATAAAAACAACAGGTTTGTTGCCCCTCAATGCTGAATTCAACAATTAAACTTAAAAAAACCAGGAAGTATATTCTATTGAAGTCTGCAGCGGGATGTATAGTAACGTAGAATTACTTATCTTTTAGTTGTATAAGGCGTCCATTGAAAAATGTTGAATATAACAAATATTTTCAATTTAATATACACGAAATATTTATTAACACTGTATATTTTCCTTTATAATCCACACTATCGTAACAAATTTCCTATTTTTAAAATTTGTAATTCAACAGCAAATCTTGGCAATCATTTGACGTCATCAAAATTTAGAGTATTTTTGCAAAATCTATTCAAAATTTTATTCAATTCCAAAGTTTATTGTTTGAATTACAATTAATATCAAAATATCAAATTTTATTTTCTTTCATCACAATCACGCTTTTATCGAAATTCCGAATTTCATTTGCAAAGCAAGACTTCAACTGTTGGTAAAATAAAAACAATTAAAAGATTGAAATTCTCTATATATTAATCCTTGAGGCTATTCCCAGCAAATCAAAATTTTTCCGAAAATAAAAATTCCCGCAAACGTATAAAGGAATTCTGCAAAACACTTTTTTCCATGTCATTGGAACTGAATACTCTTTCTAAGGAATCCCTCTGGGAGTGTGTTTACAGACATGTTTCGCATTCGAATGACTTCGCTTTGCTGGTAACAGTCCCTCTTATATCAATTCATGCAGAATGAAATCATTTTATTCATGAAAAAAATTTAAACTGCTTGATTTCGACAAGTTATTTTCAGCGAACTGTAAGCACAATTCTCCTTACAAAGCTTAATGTGATATCAAAATGACGTCTTATGATGATACAAAAGTTTGTGTTACTCAAATGATTTACATTTTTTACCCTCAGTAGTCAAAAGAGCTGAAAATAGCGAAAAATCGCTAAAAATTGGGGAACGGGTGTATTTTAAGCGGGGTGGATCATCTTGCGTACTTGTGCAAAATTTCTAGCCGATCGGTCAAAGGGTGCGGATTTGTATTTGATTCATCTAAACAAACACAGAGATTTTCGTTTTTATTTGTAAAGATTAAAAATTTTTAGCGATACTGTTTATTTTTAAACTCTAAATTTACTGATTAAACAATGAAAACTAGCATTTTCAAAATAATCAAAATAAATTTATAATAAATTTTAGATTTATAATTTTCCGTATACGGGATCTTGCTATAATTCAATGGAACAGTGTAGTTCTATAAATGTTTTGTAAATAAAAGATTAAGCATGAACGTAAGTTTAAATAAATAAACTGAAAATTTACATTTAATGCAAATTACACGCACTGATATTTAGTCTATAAAGATGCAATATACTGCATAGAAACAGTTTTATGACCACGATCTTTGGCCGTTATTGTATTATTTGCTCTCTATTAGTTTCCTTCTTACAGCATTCAGCATAAAACTTTTATGAAAGAGGGAAACATGTTTAGTACCTCTGCGAGCAAATTAAATAAGCATAGCTTAAAGGAAAGCCTACATTATTGATATTGACATCTATCCAAGCACTCATCTTAAGGATTATTTGCGTCATTTCATATCGAGTAATTTCTTTGTAAATGAAATAAATTTACTCCGTCTTACTTGTTTAATGTACACTTTTGTACTATGAAAGTAATAGTTATCTTAAAATTAACATTTTTTGTTCATCTTAATACTTCCACACTATGCGTTATCTTTTTTCATTGTCCTACTATATACACTGCTGGCCACCCAAATTGCAACACCAAGAAAAACAAGAGATATCACAACAAAATTTATTGTGTAGATAACATGTTGACCAAGTAACAAATGATTAAATTTACAGCATTCTATGAAGCGTGGTTCCTGCCAAAATCAGTACCCAGAGTAGCCGCCGTTGTTGGAGATCACAGCTGCCACACGCCTCGGCATTGATTCAAAGAGACTTTGAATGTGTTCTTGGGGTACAGCAGACCAAGCAGCTTCCACACGTTGCCAAAGTTGATCTGGTGTGACAGCTGGGGATGAACTCTGGGTCAGTCGTTGAGCAACCATGGACCACATGTTTTCTATCGGCGAAAGATCCGGAGAGCGCGCCGGCCAGGGAAGCAATTCAATCTGGTGATTGACGAAGAACCCTTGGACAATGCGTGCCACGTGTGGCCGTGCATTATCCTGCTGAAATATGGCTGTTGGCAAGCCCTGAAGGTAAGAAAGGACAACTGGCTCCAACACCTCGGAGATGTAGCGCTGGCTGGTTAAAGTACCGGCAATGCGTACTAGAGGAGTGCGAGAGAGATATCCGATACCGCCCCATACCATAATACCCGGTGCAGGACCAGTGTGACGGTGCATAATGCAGCTGTTCAGCATCCTCTCTCCACGGTGTCTCCAGACTCGAATCCGACCGTCGTGGTGTTGCATACAGAAGCGTGACTCGTCAGTAAAGAGAATTTCATTCCATTCTGTCGTCCACATCCTTCTTTCATCGCACCATTGGCGGCGGAGACGTCTGTGGTTCCGCGTCAGAGGTAGACAAAGCAACGGACGTCTTGCGGACAGACCATTCTGCTGTAAACGACGTCGAATGGTACGCGCAGACACTGGATGAAGCGTTACAGACTGAATCTGCTGTGATATGGTTCGTGATGTGACTGAGCGGTCCGTCACTGCCATGCGTACAATCTGCCTGTCATCACGTGACGTGGTGCACTGAGGTCGATGCGGTCGATCACGTCTGTCCGTCGTACCCTCCTGCACCCAACGATCACATATCCGCATCACAGTTGTTTGGTTTCGTCCAATACGACGACCGATTTCCCTGAAAGATAACCCACAATCTCGGTATGCCACTATCCTTCCTCTGTCAAACTCGGATACTTGATCAAAAGATGATCGTTGTTTCCTACGAGGCATAATTTATCGTTTTTTTTGAAAAAAAAGCAAGAAAAACACAATTGCTGTACTTGAAACCGTCGAAATCTCCAAGCCTTAAATAGCGCTTTGAGGTGGCGCCACAGGCGCGCTTGATGTGCGTCTGCGCTGAAATTCTAATCATTTGCATATCTCACCTCAGCTAATGCATGTTGTAAATTTCATATTATTTGCATGCTTCCTTCAGGGTGTTGCATTTACGATGGCCAGCAGTGTAGTTACACAGACCATTGACTCACTGTAACAATCCGGTTCAACCCCTCGAAGATAAAACTTTTACCACCATATTACCCCAAAAATAAAGTATAATAAAATCTACACCGTTTGTACGATCTGTGTGATTTTTTTTATAATTATATATAAAAATAAAGAAAACAATCCGCGCTAAAAATCTTAAAATCCACCCGCGTTCTAATTTTCAAGAGATTTTTCGATATTTTCAGAGCTATTTTATCACAGAGTAAAAAAAAAAAGTGAATCATTTGTGTGACAAAACTAGGATTTCGCAAGTGATAATTACGTCATACTGAAGTCACCGTCATGAGGCAAAAGAGAAAAAATGAGATTCCAATTCGTTTAAAATAGGTTTTCTAGATTATTCAGTTTAACTATTTTACACAAATAAAATGATTTCCTCCGTATGAAGCATTGATATAAGAGGGGATGCTTTCAGCAAAAATCTTCCGAATGCGAAAAATTTTCGCACGTTTTTAGAAGAAAATATAATTTTGTTATATAATAAACATTAAACATTAACAAGTTATTTATTTAAAGTGGACTAAGATTAAACATAAAATAAATAAAAACTTTGTTACAAAAACACACATAAAAGGCTACTTGTAAGACGCTTCATAAGTAACATTTTATGTGTGTTTACAAAGTTTTTATTTATTTTATCATTTAACATCAGTATTTTGAGTATTTTTTCATAAGATTAAACATATTGAGTATAGACATATTTTTGTCGAATGTTTTTTTCTAGCTTGTTGTATTTGCCTCCACAACCAGATGTATATTCTAGTATTATAATAGTTAAAAGCTTCAAGATATTTGAAAAATAGCTGTGATTTCGAAATTTGAAAATTATACATCATACAATTCCGCAACACGATAGATGCCGGATTGTTTGGGGCTAAACGAGAACACAAAACAATTTCAGAGGACATAAGAAAATGAAAATTAGATCTTTGAGATCCGTTTTAAAAAATCTGGTTAGTGACCAAAAAATCACAACAAATTATTCAACGTATATTATTCGCATATTATACTGTACTATACTCTCTCGTAGGATCTAAAAAAGAAGCAAAATTTAACCTTATCACAACACACGTAGTATTATAAAATAAATAAAAACTTTAAAAACTTTGTGAAAAAAACACACATAAAATGATACTTACAAAATGCGTAAATGTTACGCATAACATCTTATAAGTAACATTTTATGTGTGTTTACAAAGTGTTTATTTATTTTATCATTTAACACCAGTATTTTGAGTGTTTTTTTCCGTAGTATTATGTTACATTCTTAATTCAAAGGAGTGAAAATAACGATCAAAGAGGGAGTGAAAGGCAAACATAGTTGGTTTCGTTCTTTTTACATCGAAATCCACAGTATTAACGCAAAAATGCTCCTTAAGTACTCATTTTCCGAAAATTCCACTCCCCGTTTCCTATTTACCAAACTACTGATTACGTTCGCTCGGAATATTTCGCTCTGCTCAGTGATCGAAAAACGCTCCTAAAGGAGAAGTGCACTTTCAAGTACGGAAAGGATCGAAAATTCTCTCCGACTGATCGAATTTCGCTCCTTTGAATTAAGCGTGTACATAAGATCCAGTTTACTATTTTGCTGATGTCTAACAAATACTTAAAAAAGCAAAAACAATTTTAGGGACAATTCCAAAACGTGATGTTAACTGAAAAATTAAAAACTTTTTAAACTTGAAAAAATATATTTTTTTAAACTTTCGTTAACTTGAACTTTCGTTAGCTTTATTCCGTTACACTGGTTGTTGGAGTGATTATGTTTGAGTTGCGCACCATGCAAGCAGCAATAATGACGAAGAAAAATATGATTTTTTAATCACTGTTACTTAATTTACAAAAAAAGGACCAATGACTACAAAACTCTAAAACGCAAAGTTCAGAATTCTGTCAGAGCTTGCGGGACTCAAGATCAAAACAATCTGTTGTAGATGCTGTATTTCTAGATATGAACAAGCTTTAATAAAAATCGTTTTTAAATTTATCACTGTTATTCCGTCTAGTGCTGCAGCTGAGCTTTATTTTTTTTGCAGGAAAAGATATTTTACGGGCGTACCCATTATCGCTGTCGGATGACAATGCTAATGTTTTTGTTTATGGAGGGAAACATGCACCTAATGCAAAACTGATGATCAATGTCTGATTGCTTTGTTTTGCACTAGGTTCATATGTTTGTTTTTCTTCTTAAGAGCATTAAATACAAAATCTAACTAAACTAGTTTTTTTAAACGTGTGTACCAAAATCAAGACTTTTCTATACATATAGAAAATGCTTAAACAGCAGAACTTTTAGATGGTTAAAATGGATAACTTACATTAACTTTTTCGAAAGTTAATGCTTTAATGATTATCGAAGTTAACGTGGTGAATTAACGATCCACGAATTTAACTTTCATACTAACTTTGCCCACCTCTGATTAGATAAATGGAAAGTATTTGTCACATATAAAAAGGTTGCGCTTTGAAAAGAATTCTGACGTTTTCTAGCCAACATGAAATAATGCAATCGCTTTTTTAACCAACACTATTTCTTAAGATAAAATTGAAAAGGTGTCAAGAAAAGAAGATCAAATATATTTCCCGGAAACCTCACCATCCTTCCCACAGTAAATAAATTCCCTGAAAACGAAAACAAAGCATTTTTAATATTCTAAAAAAAAAAATGTACAAATATTCAAATCTTCAAATAATTATTTTTTTTTTTTTCGCCGCACGAGAGAACAAATAAATAAGAAACACTGAACCTGCGTAAATTTTTGTTTGTTTATCGCTTTGTGTCAAGCTTTTCGGAGGGTAAACCAGAAAAATAATAAAACACCCCGTCAGCCAATGAAAATCACCCTCCCAAATCCCACTTGGCGTTTATTCTATCCTAACGTTTCACGTGCTTTATTGCGTGTCGTTTTCGGGAGGAGAACCTTGGCGAAGTAACGGACGGAAGCTGCGGAGCAAGCATCGATGGACGGATGAAACGGTTTTTGCCACATTTGGCTGCCTAGCGCTTCCTCGGCACAGTTTGTGTAATAAATCGATATTCTAACGCTCGTTTTGATATATTCAGTCAGTCCGTCGGGGTATTTGGTTTGGATAAGCAGCGGTTAAAATATCGTGTATCAGTTGTTATATGATGAATGAGGTCGTCAATTTTAGAGTCTAAATGGTGTGTCGCTGTGTTATGCATTACATAGTGTTATGAAATCTATTATGTGCGATTTTGTTACTTGTTATCACGGCATAGCTATAGATTTCTCATGGGAAGGGGTTCCATGCTTACTATTAACCCTTTAACGCGCAGTGTTCCCGCTCTGGGAACACCAAACTCTGACGTTGTGACTGTTGCCAGTCACGAAGAATAGATTTGATTTCTATAAAAAAAGTTGCGGGTGACATAGCTCCACGAGAATCCTTTACTTTTTAGCACGTCGTTTCCCGTAAAGAAATTGTCACGATTATTTTTTAACAGCACTGACATCTGCTGAAAAATGGAAGAATGCGATAACAGCTGTATAGATTGTCCAATGCTGAAAAAAGGGCAGCCGTTGCCATCGCTCGACTTAACTACGATCAAGATGGCGGACGATCGAAGCGTTCATCGCGTGCCACAGATCTAGCGACCCTTTTTTGACGACAGCTGGCTGTGCCCTGCTGCCCTTTTTTCAGCATTGAGAAAGGGTTGCGCCTCAAAGGGTTAAATTTGAAAAATGCAAAAAGTGTTTTTAAAACAAATCTATTCACTTTCAAAATATCTTATTTCACAACGGATACCTGGTTAAATCAATATCAAAGTCCAGAACGTTCTGGAACATAATAAAAAAAACTTATACTATAAATATATGGTAAACATTTTCACAATAACATAAAAATTTTTTAATTCTTTACAGTAACTTCAGTTTTTTACGCACTGAAATGTTAAATTTACAAAAAACTTTTTTTTAATTTTAAAATAAAGTTTTCAAGATTTATATAAAACTAGCAGCGTACCCGTTCTTCGCACGAAATAACACTTTTCTTAGTCATATGGTTGAAAATAATTCCACCATTGCGGAATCTTAAAGACTGCGAAATTTCTTGACACGTAACATACACTTTATCTTGCGGATGCTAATTGGAGTTGACATATAGCGAAACTGCTAAATAATGACACAAAAATTATGTCAACGTTATTTCCGATCTGAAAGAAAAAAATCCAAGAAAACTTTTTTTTAAACAAATCTATTCCCTTTCAAAATATCTTATTTCAACAACGAATACCTGCCTAAATGAATATCAAAGTCCAGAACCTTCTGGGACATTATAAAACATCTTAGAGCATTCTATAGCATTTCCAAATATTCCAGATATTTAAACTCGATTCCAAACTCAATTCTTAGATGCCTCGCAGACTTTTCATTAGAAAAAAGTTCTACAACATTCTCGAAAATTTTAGAACATTCTTTCTGAAGCATTTTAGTGCATTCAGGAAATTCTGAACAATCTCTGTTACTTCGGCATTCTATATGTAATAAGTTACTTCCCTGACTTCACCGATTACAACCAGTCCTAGATATATTTTATACTATAATATATTTTATGTAAGTATGATGATAGGATACATATGCCCCAAATGACTACATTATAATCACATACATTATACTACATCGTACAAAGGTTCCCAACCTTTTACCTTATGATTTCCATTATGAATGTGAAAAAATCGTTTACGAACGTTTTGGCTATCCACCCCTTGTTTGAGTTCTAATCTAATAAACTGTGAAAATTGATTTGAGGTATTTGTGTTAGTTGCATTTTAAAGTAAGAATTTTATGGCCGTCTTTCTCTCAATATATTTTCGAGGTATAACGAAGAAAGAACGAGGTATAACGAGGACGAGGAAATTTGATAGAAAAAGCTACAGAACGTTTTGCCTTCCCACCTCCAACATGGTGCAAATTCTAAAAAATTCTGAAAAGGATTTTTCTGTATAAATAATACTTCTGCTATTGTTGGAATTGCATATCGCCTTACCTACTTTGCTTAAACACATCTTTGTGCCTCTTTATCATAAAGGCTAAAGTTTTGTATATGACGTTACTGGGAACTTTTTTGAACGGGAACCGTATGGAAATTTAAATTTTGTGTTTATTTAGATATAATCCTCCTAAAAATTTTAATCGATACTATAAAATTCTGCAACTTTTTTTATTAAGTAACTTTGATATTTATCGTATATTCCTATAATCAATATTTAGTAATAAACGACTACGTCAGTGTTCTTAGGATAGCCTATAATAGACGTACAAGGAAACCATCTATTGTCCACATCAGATGTTACTTAGATAAATGCTTACTATATAAACCAGTCTTGAAAATAAAATATTATTGTCATGTTATTGCTTGATAAACCATATGGTTGATAGTGTTAGTATTATTAATCACATGCACTGTACTCTGAATGACCTATACAGTCATAGGATGGTACCAAATGCAAAAGTTTGAGGATTTATTCTTTGCACTGAGTTTTAAAATATTCAGACAAAGAGGAAAACTTCAGTTATTTTTACTTAAACTCCTAAGCAATCTGAAAGAACGAAATGTTTCAAGTTACGAAACACAAAATATAAAACAGTACATGTTAATGTTTGTGTTGTGGGTTTTTCATGCATTTTTCGAATGAAAGTTTATTCTAGAAATTTCTCCAGAGCGATAACTTTCGACTATTGCTGTCTGGGGAATAAAGCGAGAACAGAGAAGAACAAAATATTATGTCTTACACTAGCTTTAACTATTAAAAATGTTTAGTTATATGTGTTGCCAGTACAGATACATGCAGTTCCTTTTTCTTCACGCGATTGAAAATGCAATCTTGTGTTGTTTATTGTTTGTTCATATATACTGGTAGGGTATAATTAAATTATTGTGTTTACACCTGTTCTGGCATACGTATTTCGTTGAAACTTGGTAAATACGTTATATGGACTACGAGAAAAAATAAACTCCATAGTTCAAATTTCGACCGAAAGATGGAGCTATTGGCGTATAAAAGAAATTATGCGATTTTGGATCGTTTTAGAAATGTCATTGGTCAAGTCCATTTAATGAGAAGTATTACTTTTTTATCAGAACTCTGCCTTAATCTATCAACAGCACTGCGAGAATATCGACGCTTGAAACGCTTATGAAAAGTGCCTATGTCTTTCAAGCGTCCATATTCTCACTGGGCAGCTGCTAAATGACTGCAATTTAAAAAATAAATAAATAAATTGCTGATTAAACTACATTGACTAATAGTCGACTCGATTAGTCTTTGAAATTTAAAAACACTTCACGATTGCATATCGTCTTTTCGTAGTAAGCTTCTCAAATGTCGATATCCAATTTCGATGTCGATGTATGCTGTTGGTAAATTACTGCAGTTCTGATGAAACAACTTATTCACGGTGTACGCTGATGGGAGCTGGTACACGTAAAATCTGTCGTAGTTCCAATGTCCTCCTTGTACAAACGATTCCCCTGGGGTTGTCGATTTCAGGTGCTTCTGGAATTGGTTCAAAATTAAGAGACCCCGATCAAAACGAAGCATCCCCTTCAAGACTTGGTGTCCGTCAATATTAAAGTCTAGTAATAATCATCCAAAACCGCTTACTCGATTTATGCCCATCCAAAACCCATTTGGGAAACATGTCTGACACTAAAATCAAACCCTATCAGCATTGAAAGAATTCATTGGCTAGAATAGCAACTTCGATTTGTGTCCAAAACAGCCTTTCTCTGCAAGAGCCAAGCAAGATTCTCAAAACGGCAAAAGAACACGAAAAGGACCATTAGACATGCTAAGAGTGCCACTAGCTAAGAAATTTGTCCACCAAATTGGCAGGGGACCCTACCAGCATGGCAGCTACTCTGCCCCAGTAGTCTGGGTAACACGAGGAGTTGCCCCGTGCGGCGATCCTCCACCCCGCGACGGGATAAAACAGCTAAGTTGCGCCTCTGCGCAACAGGTAGCGTCTGCAAGTAAAAAAAAATAAATAAATAAATAAATAAAAACTAATTTACTAACGGTTGATTATTTTTCTCTAAAGGCATAGTGAAAAATTATTTTAACACATTAACTGCTAGCCGTTTTAAACACTTCAAATTTTAACTTTCATAAAATATACGCATTGTACTTGAAAAGCGTCATTTATTGGGCAATATTTCAACTATTTTTTTTATTGAAGATTTCTTTTCTCCATGTTCCATGTAACGCATTTACCAAGTTCGAACGAAATATGTCATCCAATTATAACCACCCTGTGTATTGCAGCAATTGCAGGATGTTTTGATAATAAATAGATTTAGTGATATACAAACAGAAAACATTTTTATTTATTATAAACTAGCTGACCCGCGCGAAAATTTCGCACAATATCGTATTTAATACTACAACTGTAAATATTATAGTGTGAAAATGAATAAATGTGTCTATAAGTACATAATATTCTGTTAAACATTTTCACGGGTCTGTTAGATGTTTGATTGGAAATTGTTACCAACAGGTGGCGCTGTTTTCGTCAAAAGTAGAAATTATAATCTTTAACTGTTTTTTTTTTTTTTTTTTTGTCACATATTTAATGAGATCTAGCCGCGCCCGTTTCAATTCAAGTCGCCCACCCGGGGGCGCCAGAAAAATGTCGCCAAACCTTCGAGTAAATGACATAGAACAAAATATTCTGCCGGCGACTGATGAATACAACTCACTGAATTATGAAAATGAGACTCCTCGATTGAAAAGAAAAAATAAGAATTTCTTTTAACCTCATTTAAATATTTATTTTACAAACTATTTACAAAAAAAAACCCCTGTATTTCTTGTTACCTTCAATCATCCATATACAAAAAAACATAACAACTCCGAGCTGTTCTATTTTTCTTTCATTTTTTATCTGTTGTTGCCACTCATTTTTAAAGAAAGTATACTCAATTCATCTGACTCCAGGGCAACCTGGAGCCATGGAGTCTGTTACATTTTTATTGGTCACGTATTTAATTGAGATCTAGCCGCGCCAGAAAAAAACACATTTGAGAAATAATATATATGATTTGTTTTTTATTTTTTTTATTAAAAAAAAAGATTTTTCACGAATTTTTGCATATTTTTCGTCAAAAGTAGAAATTATAAGCTTTAACTGGGTATTTTTAAATTTTTTTTTGGTCAAGTATTTAATGAAATCTAGCCGCGCCAGAATAAAACACCTTTGAGAAATTATATGATGATACATTTTCATAAATAAGAATTTGATGTATACTTCTTCATACACTACTTTATGAAGAATAACCTTAACTTTTGTCCTGAAGCTCAATCTAATTAAAATAAAACAGTGGTAAAAGTTTATTAACGATCAAACTATTCATTTTACTAGTGTACATAAAAGTACATTTTAATAGAACGAGAAATTTGCGTATGAAAATTTTTAAGTACAGTAATAACCAAGTTGCATAATAGCTCAGCGCAGTAAAACATTTTTTAAAAATAATGGTAGGCAGTGATGTAGGGAAACGAGATCGCAGAGGGACGGCGCTCTGCTACTTTTTTATTTGAGCTTATGCGCTTCTTCACTTTATATATTTTCAAAAAAGTGAAAAAAAATCTATTTCTTCAAACAATAAATCATTTTTTAGGTTTATTTTAATTGCAAACTATGAAATTAGCAACTTTACATGTGATTTAAAAATAAAAAATCAGGATTGTAACTTTGAATTTCAAAGTGCATTATTCTCTTAGGATGAAAAGTTTAAACGTGTTTTGCAATTTTGAATTTAAAATATCTTTATTGGGATTTTTATTGATTAATTATTATATATTTCACCGGAAAAAAATAGCGTTTGCTAAACCCCCTATTCTCTAGCCTCTTTCATAAAAAAATGAAATTTCTAGTCAGTGGTGCTGATATGATCTTCATGTACCTTAGGCGATCGTTAGTAATTCAAATGGCACATTCAAGAAGTCCCTGCTGTTGAAACTACCATAGGATTTGTTAACGTAGGATTACTAATCGTTGTCTCTCTCTCTCTCTCTCTTTTCGAACAACCTCTATAAGTTACATTCACAAAATCGATAAAGTTGGAAACAAGCCGCTTATTTTTTTCGCAAAACTATAGATAAATTTTGCTGTAATAAATCCTTACTCCTTTACCTAAAACAGATAATGCTCGATCTGTTCTCGCTTAAGGCGATATTTTGATTAAAAAAGACGATTCATGATTATCCACGTATTTTTACGGATGACATTTCCAACCATTGTTGAGATTCAAAAAACTAATCATGTTATGCTGCCAAAATTCGCCAAGCGTAACAACCATGATTCTTTTTTGCTTCAGTTTTTTGACAATATCTTCTGCAATAAGTCGAAATTCGAAATTTCAATCTGCTAAATGAGATCTTTGAATTTTTCCGGGTTTTTTAAATGCTTATCACGTGCTTACATATGCTCTAGTATCTGAGTAGATTTCGTGAAAGTATATTTTGAAGTAAACCTTTAAGTTAAGACGACACTAAAAATATATTTTAATATAGGACTGTTTAAAAGAAAAATTATCCTTCGTTAACCCTTTAACGCGCAGTGTTCCCGCTCTGGGAACACCAAACTCTGACGTTTTGACTGTTGCCAGTCACGAAGAATAGATTTGATTTCAATAAAAATAGTTTCGGGTGACATAGCTCCACGAGAATCCTTTACTTGTCATTTACCTTAAAAAATTGTCACGATTATTTTTAAGAGCACCGACATCTGCTGAAAAAATGGAAGAATGTGAGAACAGTTGGATAGATTGCCCAATGCTGAAAAAAGGGCAGCCGTTGCCATCGCTCGACTTAACTACCAGCAAGATGGCGGACGATCGAAACGTTCATCGCCTGCCACAGATCTAGAGACCCCTTTTTTGACGACAGCTGGCTGTGCCCGGCACAGCCAGCTGTCGTCAAAAAAGGGGTCTCTAGATCTGTGGCAGGCGATGAACGTTTCGATCGTCCGCCATCTTGCTGGTAGTTAAGTCGAGCGATGGCAACGGCTGCCCTTTTTTCAGCATTGGGAAAGGATTGCGCCTCAAAGGGTTAAAACGTTTAAAAGCTAATAACGAGTGAAAAGGCGACGCGAGAAGAAAAAGGAATGACTTATTAAAGATATTGTGTGTATGATTAGGTTTGGAATGGCTTGAATTACACAGAGAGCAGTCCATACAGCTGTCATCTGTAGCAGGATTATCGTCTGTAATTCAGTAGAATTGGGATTTTATAATATTAACGCGCGTTTTCCAACATATATTGCTCCAAACTTGCATTTGGGTGAGATGTGAAAGTACCAGGTTTGGACCTATCGCGCGGCCATCGATCTAAGTCTGGAGTTTTTGGTGGTTTTCGCCACCTTTAACATGATTACGCGTTAGAACTTTTTAAAAAGTCCTCCACCCAAGGTATTTAGATACTCCTCAAGATGCTTTGCCTTAATACACAGTACGAACGAGGATTCTGTTCCAAAAGTCGCTGAAACATTTTAAAAATTAATTTTGGTAACGACAGCAATATAAATCAGGGAATGATTAATTTTAAAAATGGGTCCCAAGGTCATCAATAGAGGGCCTGTCTAACGGAAAAGCAAAATATAGGAGGAACATATTGCAATGACTGTTGCAAACATGTTTGCGAGATATGGCTATAATTTTAGATATTTGTGATAGGTTCAGAAGTTATTGGCTAATAAAAAGAAAATCTTTCTTGGATTTAACACTTTAGAACAATAATTTTACTAAATCATTTCAGATGCAACTGATATGCATAGATTTTACCCTATTTGAATAAATAGAATAATATGAGTGCTGCGTTTTCAAATACAAAAATCTGCGTCTTGGAAGCATAGTGGAATTTAGAACAAATAAAAGTTTTTGTATACAATTTTATTTCGTACATACTGAGTGTAAAATAACAATTTCTTCACAAGACTATCTCAAAGCCTTCAAGCTAGACGCTGGGGAACATTGTTAAAATTGAAAGAAGAAACAAAGATTCCACAGTGCATCTTTCATTTTATAAATGCATAAAATAAAGTTGTATAGAAACAGAAACAGCATTTTAACGACTTATTATACATGACTAAATTTCTCATTTTTAATAGAAGTTATTTCATGTATAGCATATTTTTGAAACTAAATTCCAAACTATTTAAAGATTATTTTAAAAATAGAATTTTTTAAAAACAGAAGTGAAAATAATCCAATTTATACTCAATGACATAAATGGTCAGGGTATGTTTAAATTCTATAGGTAGTTTAAATTAACCTAAAAGCAACACTTAATTTTATATGCACGATGGTTATCAATAACGTGAGGTGTTCAGAGCCGTATAGACAGTAAAGTGTTAGGTGAAACATAACCAAATTTAGTAGGGGTACATAAAGGACCATAGGGTTCTGGTTAAAAAAAGTATCAAAAGTCACCACGGGGAGAAATGTTGGCGGTGAGTGCCGAATAAAATACATTAATTTGTCTAAACGCGTTCCTCGCTCTGATTATGAATATAAACTGGGAAAGTACTCATAATCCAGAGGCCAACTGGCTTAAAGCAGTTGCAGCTTCAATTTTTTGTAGACTAACGGCGTCTCCGACCTGACTGCTGTGGTAGTTTTAACCCTTTAATGCGCAGTGTTCCTGCTCTGGGAACACCAAACCCTGACGTTTTGACTGTTGCCAGTCACGAAGAATAGATTTGATTTCTATAAAAATAGTTGCGGGTGACATAGATCCACGAGAATCCTTTACTTTTTAGCACGTCATTTCCCGTAAAAAAACTGTCACGATTATTTTTAACAGCACTGACAACTGTAAGTGTAACTGTACTGACATCTGCTGAAAAATGAAAGAATGCGAGAACTCCTGGATAGATGGCCCAATGCTGAAAAAAGGGAGGTCGTTGCCATCGCTGGACTTAACTACCAGCAAGATGGAGGGCGATCGAAACGTTCATCGCGTGCCACAGATCTAGAGACCCCTTTTTTGACGCAGCTGGCTGTGCGCGGGCAGAGTCAGCTGTCGTGAAAAAAAGAGTCTCTAGATCTGTGGCACGCGATGAACGTTTCGATCGTCAGCCGTCTTGCTGGTAGTTAAGTCGAGCGATGACAACGGCTGCCCTTTTTTCAGATTTGGTAAGGGTTGTGCCTCAAGGAGTTAAACTGTTTCATCATGATCTGCAGTTTTTCTATGCTCATTGGTCCTTTCCATAATATTTTAAGCCACCGAAGTTCACGTAGGGCACCAAAGGCATTCTCGTTATACTTGTAAAAGAGATTGACAACAAAGGACAGTGCTTTTTATTTTATAATTTTTCAACGTAATATTGCATTCTTTCATAACGGCCCAGTGTAAATATTTTTTTTTCAACGTCGCTGCAAATTATAATGTAGAAAACTAACTGGATAAACTAACTCAACTAATTAGGATTTCTTTTACGGCAGTCAAAAGCGTGACGTCAAAAATTAAAAATTGTTTGAGATTGACATCCTCTCTCAAGGAATTTACGTCAAGTGAATTCGCAATTTTCCGCGATTCTGAATACTTCTTCTAGATGACACATTTTGTCATTTTTTATGCGATTGAAATAAATAAACTATTTTTTCTAAATTATTTACGGGGGATTTAATTAGTTAAATTGAGGATATCGCAAGAATAGTTTTTGTATTTGGACAAAATTTTAATTGTTTTAGGTACATGATGGCAACATTAGATTATACATTGATAAGAGATGTTTATTTTCGATAATATGGGTTAAAACACACTATACTGTTTTAATAAATTTTCATGTACATTAAAATGAAAGTATTAGTCACATTCATCATTTCTCTACCGGGACTTAGAACTAGCTAAACGATAATGAAAACGATAATGAAGTTAATATAGCCTACTGTAACGAAAAACACTCCAGAGAAACTGGTGTTTAAAACAATAAATAATTAAATTTTTGTAAAAATAAAACCTACTCATGAAGGCTACTTATCGCACTGATAAGTAGTGTACGCTACCTATACGACAATACTACGATAGTACTACCATAAGTAGCACTTATGTATGTTTGTATTTAAAAATTCTTAAATATTTATACCTTTCTTTAGTTTAAACAGAAGCGTCTATCTGAACTTTCTTTTCTTATTGGACATTATTTGAAAATCAACACTAAAAATTTAAAGTATTTTCTTCGCAAGTTGGAAAACACTATATATAACAAGGCTCTGGAAAATTCCGAATTAATAACTTTATACCTTGACTTTTTCCCAGCCTTGTGAACAGATTGCATGTGGAGTGTTTTAAATTGAATTTCTCTCTAGGAACACGTTTTTCATTACTTCTGTTCAACGGAAAATTCCTTCCTAGAGAATATAGACTGAGATTATCGTATGCGATGTTCTTCAAGTTTTGTTTTATCTCATTTACTTTTTAAATAAATATTTTAAGAACAGTATTTTAAATTTAATTAAGGATTACTATTTTCACCAAGAGTTGTTTAACCCTTTAACGCGCAGTGTTCCCGCTCTGGGAACACCAAACTCTGACGTTTTGACTGTTGCCAGTCACGAAGAATAGATTTGATTTCTATAAAAATAGTTGCGGGTGACATAGCTCCGCGAGAATCCTTTACTTTTTAGCACGTCATTTCCCGTAAAAAATGGTCGCGATTATTTTTAACAGCACTAAACATCTGCTGAAAGATGGAAGAATGCGAGAACAGCTGGATAGATTGCCCAATGCTGAAAAGAGGGCAGCCGTTGCCATCGATCCGCTTAACTACCAGCAGGATGGCGCACAATCGAAACGTTCATCGCGTGCCACAGATCGAGAGACCCTTTTTTAGCCAGCTGCGTTAAAAAAGGGTCTCTCGATCTGTGGCACACGATGAACGTTTCGATGGTCCGTCATCTTGTAGTTAAGTCGAGCGATTGCAACGGCTGCCCTTTTTTCAGCATTGGAAAAGGTTTGTGCCTCAAAGGGTTAAACCAGCGCTTGTTTGTTGAAAAAGGAACTCAAAGCTTGCTTGTGTGAACCACCAATCAGTTCGAAATCAACAGTTGCGTGAAAATTGTTCGCATAAAGAGATGCCTCACCATAATAAAGATTCTAGTGAGATGTTGTGTCTGCGTATTTTTTTCGTTCTAGAAGAGCTAATTATGAGTAAAAACTGATGGATGCATCGAACAATTACTTTGTCGATACTTTTGAAGTATGAGAGTACCAATACCTTAAAAAAATTAGGAGAGGAAAAAAAAAGATGTATCAGCATTAATACAGTCGGTCAATCCCTAGCATTTAACCTTAGCTGTTGATACTTTTGGGCTGAAAATGGTCTAAGAAATTCAAATTTGAAACCAGTACATATAAATTAATACGATACATATAAATTAATATCGTAATTGTGAAAAATATCAAAATTAGAAGAAAGGTGATTAGTTTTGCTTGAACGTTTTCAGTACTAAAGCTGCAATAGTTCATGTTAAATACCATAAACTAAAAAAAATACAAATCTGTCCATCATCTATTTAAAATAATTGAACGTTTGTTTTCAAATATATGCGTAGTAATAATTTAGCTATTTTTTCATTTTGTTGCTGGCAGTACTGTAAATATGTCTTGTTTACAGCACTGCCAAACAGTTTACAGCTGCAGTTTCCAAAAACAAATTGGCAGTATATTAATTAAAAAATAAATAAATAAGTAATCAGAAGACTTCATTGGAATATTTCATTAAACGCATAAACAGGGTATCTCAAAATATGGTAACATGCTTTATCTGAATTGAAAAATCGTAAAAATGAAGTAGGTAAAAGGACTACTCTGCAAAAAAATCTCTTGTCATGAACTTTCAAAAAGTTACATTTTTTAAATTTATATATGAACGCCGTACACAAAAAATCTTAACCTAATAAAACGTGATATTCCTAATAAAATATGCCCCAAACACTAGATGTACAAAATTTGAGAATGATATTATAAAAAAGTGTCAGATATGAAGATAAATATATGCTGACTGAAACCACTTTTCAATGGTTCTCGAAGGGAATGAGAACACGTCAAATAATCGCGTTTCAAAGGTCTTACATAAATTAAGAGCGAAAATAATTTTTTCCATACAAATTTAAAAAAGTGTGATTTATATAAATTAAACGAGTCTAAATTTTTTTATTAGAGAGGGGAATTTTTTCTTTATGGATTCTTATTTCCTACCTTATTTTGAACATTTTTTTTTTCGATTTACATTGCCCGTTTATCCCTAATAGATAGAGCATTAAAGCATATTACCACTTTTTGGGGCAATCCTGTATACTGACTTTACAAATGTTGCGAAGATTTCAGAAATAAAACATAGCAGAAGTGTTACTTACATGCAGTAACAATAATAGCATTAAGCACAACTTCTTTTAGCTTGTGGGGCACGGGAATTTAAATGTATGGTATCAAGTGCCGATTAAGTGATGCATACTTTTAGTCTTACAAACAATATATTAAAGACTAATTGACGGATATGACACCATTCCAAATATGAATTTATACGCTTCTTTGCAAATTAAAGTTTTCTTAAATATGGTGCAAAAAGGAGTGAAAATCGGGCAATTTCACAGTATTGTAAGCATTTAAGTCATGTCCGCAATAAGTTCAATTGATCATAACTAGACAAAAATTGAGTTAGGTGAAATGCCTTTTTTTGTGTTGTAAATAATATGTTACATTGCTTATTAAAAAAAAGATACACTGTTCCCCTAGCTCAATTTTTTGTCGTTATGACCAATCAAATTTATTGTGGATATGACATCAAA